>JAKWBJ010000062.1:3000000-3475332 GCA_023159175.1 Wohlfahrtia magnifica
TTTGCTCTCCATTGCATACAGAATACTTCCTATCGTCGTATATATGTAAAAGATTGAAAGCATACACTAAAACGTGATTGGTAAGTGTTTATGCCTGGCAAGTCCATCATGGGCCAGATATTCACACTACGCCAAATCCTAGTAAAGAATCGAAAAAAATGTTTTACATCGCCATGGGTGAGCTTGGTATCTCAGCAAATTTTTTCTTTATCGTGTATCTTTTTTAATTGCTAATGAAGAAAATTTTGCAAGACACTAGGATGAAAACCACTGACATTATTTTAACAAAAAGTGTCATCCCCACACGAGCAGTAATCAGAACCTTTACAGAATTCGAAACAGTGCTAAGTAATATGGGATAAAGCAAAGTACTTTTTTTCGAATTGTTGAACATGGCATTGTATCAAGCAGCGTAAAATTTTCGAAGACCACGACTTCAAGTTTATTAAAGACTTTGTTGGGTGGCAGTGTTACAGCCAACTTAGCTAAGAATGTACAAATCGCTCATCTTAACCATTCTATCCTATGGTGTTAAAAGTCGGATAATGTTATTGTTGCTTGTTTAAAGAGAAAAAGTTAAATACATATAGTCTTACTCGGATCGTTTGGTGTATGGATAACAACGCTTCAGCTCTCAGGATATATAAAGAAGAACTCACTGACGGTCAACGCAGAAACGGCAACAACATTTAGAAACTATTAGTATCTCCAATTAGCCAGAGCATGCAGAAGGCACAAACGGATCAAACTTTTGATCCATATATTTCTAATAATATTGGGTGGGTGGTTAATCTATCGATTTAAATTTGAACCAGCAGTTATTTCGAGTCTGGCAATACTTATGTTATTCTGGTCTGCCACAGAACGATATGAATTGATTTACGCTTCGGCAACGCTGGGATTTATTCCCAAAACAAAGACAATTGGTCAGAAATTACACGAAAATGTCGTACAAAATTTGGTCGCAGAGAAGGACCTACAGTACCAGGTATATGCAAGTTTATTGCTAAAGTTCGTGAAACTGCTTTCATTGTTGATGTGCCAAGACGTAAGTGTGCTCATAGAGTGCGTACACCTGAAAATATCGAAGCTGTAGCTGAGAGTGTGCGTGAGAATCCATCAACATCAATTAGTCATCATTCTAAAGAATTGAACATTTCATGCACCAATTTACGTCGAATTTTGCTAAAAGATCTCGATATGACAACTTACAAAGTTCAATTGGTTCAAGAGTAGAGGCCTCATGACTATCCGCTTCATTTTCGCTTCGTAAGATGGGCCAACGAAAAACTGCCCGATGATGTCGATTTTGCAAAAAAAAAAAAAAAAAAAAACAATAATCTTCTCGGATGAAGTTCATTTTGTTCTTAATGGGTATGTTAATAAGCAAAATTGTCGTATTTTGAGATCGGAAAACCCAAAGGTGGTCTTACAGAAGCCAATACAGATATTACGAGTGACTATCAAGGCGATTTGGCGAATGTTGGTTTAAATGTTTCAACGTAGCGATATTATCCGCGTAGACATGATCTTTGATGTGCTGAAACAAAGAAATTTAACGGCATCTATTCGCATGAACTTGGTGACCAAAAAGTCGCCAAAACGAGAAATTAGTTAACTGTGAAATTTTTTACACAAAAATATCAAAATGTGTCGTTCATCGACTGGTTGAAACCACCGTCGTCCAAGTTATAATTTTCAATTGCAGGCCGTAAAAAAAGTCGTTTATTATACGCGCTCTGAATTGACGGCAACGGTTGTTTCAGGTTCGTGTTCGAAAATTACAGCCCAATCACACTTCCATTGTGCGTACCAAATAGTCACATTTTCTGGATGCAATGGCTTTTCCACAATTGCTTCTGGGTTCTCCCATGGCCATTTTTAACCACCACTTTTTTAGTGTTATTATCATTGAGGTATAAAGTACTCCGATTCAGGATGTCGGTTGGTACCAACCTACCTAGTATCTGATAGGTACCTAAAAACATCTTTCTATGATGCACCGAGCCTCACATGTACCCAGTATGTGCTCTGGTGACTCGATTTCCTCATTACAGAATCTGAACATCGGACTTGAGCTTGCAACGACCGGTTAAAATCCCAGTCAATATTATCATGTTGTCTCCGGACATTCCGATGTAGTCTTCAAATTTTCTTCTGTTATAGTTACCCAACAATAGTTAGAATGTACCAACACGTAGAATGTCCCGGTATGCTTTTCGCCCTTCGTAGTCCACAAGAGTGGAAGCTGCTTTTCACCGGCTTTTTCATTCTTCGGAATTCCTACATAACCCGGGACCCAGCATAAGCTGACCCTATTGTCTCTACCCAGCTGATTTAGAGACATTGCCAAACTAGCCAACTCATAATCAAGCTCATAGAAGCCAATTTCTCGAATGGCGGCCTGATTCTTAGCTAGTATGGCTATGTCCTGTCCACTATATTTCTTCTCCAGGTTAAACTGAGTACATCTCTCAATTGCATAAACATCCTCGAGGAATATGCTAGCGAGTTTTCCCATAAGTTCCGAATATTCCCTCTTGTGGACAAATACTCCCGCGCCTGTATCACTTTCCGTCTTTGAAGCATCTGTGTACCAAAAAAAATTAGACCTTTTGTAAAGGGGTATGCAGTCTCCAAGTCTTCCCATTCACTCCTATTACTCAGTCTTGCCCACTTCACTCCTGTTACTCAGTCATGTAGTTTCATGATTCTGTCCACAGCACAGCTAAGCAGGGAGTAATCGACCACTCAGACAAGCCGGTTAACACAACTCCCACATAATCTCGTACCAACTCATCCCCCATTATCATTGTCATGGTCTCTATGGGTCAATTGCCTAATACAGCGGACTAAAGTACAATAGTACCTCGAGTTTAGCAGTGTGACAAGACCTCATTGCTTTGGTTATGCTTATGCATAATGCTCTGCATGGGTTGTTTCCAAGCACGTTCTCACCGCCCATGCAACGGCCACATATGTCACAAAATTTTTTTAATATATTTTAACTATTTTTACGAATTCGTCGGTTTCTAAACGATCCATATTCGTAAATAATAAATAATGACATTTCGGATGACAGACCAAACCAGCGGTTTTGAAACCAGTAAATGATTAAATTGATACCAATTTTTAAATTGCTTACACATTAGTAAGTTCATAAGTTGGCTTTCATAATTCCAATTCGACCGACAAGATATTACATCCTGCTGAAGCTCCAATATTTTTCCTTTGAATTGCACAAATTGTGATCCTTTTCCCTATTCAATGTCAATGATCAGATTATATAATTAAAAAAGAATAATTGATTTTTTAAATTCCTTAGTTAACTGTTATTTAACGTTTTTTCTTATGTTTTCAATATAGCCTTTAAGAACTATTTTCATAAGCTAAAGAAAATAAACAAATTTGAAGAAATTTTCTAAAAGAATTTTCTTACCACTTAAATTAACTAAGAATTGCAAAAGACCCTGGAGCAAAACAGATTGAGAATAAATAATAAAAGTCCACAACCATAAAAATAAAACAAGTTTATAATAAAAAATGTGTTTCTTAACAGTACACATGGAAATGTACACGCGCTTTTAAACATACACACGCAACAACTCAAAAGAATGGCATTGCAATGACAACAATGTTGAAAATAAATGAAACAGCATGTTGAGTTAAAGCCGAGCAACACTTGAAATACAGATATGCTAACAATCCTGATATCCTATATTCGTTCTTCAGTTTCTCCTCCTCTTCAGCAAACAAATGTGTGTGTCTCTTAAAGTTATTGTTTATCAACCATAGAAACTGTTGTCGTTGTTGTTATTGTTGCAATTGTCATAGAAATTGTTCGAAAGTAAATATTTCAATACGTCTGATCAATTGATTTCCATGGGGAAATCAAAAACTGTTGTACGTGTGTACCATCGTATTCGTATTGTGTGTTTCATATTTTGCTTCATTTCTTATTTACTTTACAAAGCAATTGCTCTTTTCATGTTGTTACTGTGCTGTATTTGGTTAATATGGTTCTACTCCTCCGTACACATGTGGTTGATTTAATATTATTTGCTTGTCAGATAAAAATTAAAGCAAAAGTTTTTTTTTAGTTTCTAAGAAAAATGTTGTTGTGTTGCTATAATATTAATTAAAACTCCAGAAAAGAAAAACTTAAATTTATCGTAAAGGAGTTGAATTAAAAAAAATAGTTTTTCTTTAGTTTAAAAATATTGTTTAATCACTAATGGCAATAGTCATCTCCTGACCAGTCGACTAACAATCTAATAGATTACATAACAATAGACAGAAAGTGTCGTGGTTCGTTATATGATGTAAGTTACAGCGGAGGAGTGGACACATACAGTGTCACGACCAGCGTATGAATTAAGATCGCAGTAATAAGAAAGAATGATAGCCAGAGACTGAGAAGCTTTAATATAAGACTTTTGTAAGATCCAACAAGATGTGCAAATTTCATTTAATTATATCCACTTACAGATAACAGTGTGAAAGACTAAGAGATGATAAGGAACGCCTATTTTGATGCTACCAGGGAACATGTAGAATACGCCGAATCTGGGCGAAAACAATGCATATCTCACCACACATAGTATCTGGTGCTTAAAAGAAAAGATGTGAAGGCAGCGGTCAATGCAGCGCGAACACGCAGTGCAAAGGAGACTATACAACACAATTATATTGGGTATAAAAGTTAATACTGTCGATTTTATTGCTTGAAAAATGCGTTTATTATAATAACAGTATGAACTGATACATTATTCAAAGTATTGGCCATCGTTAGCCACTACTTTCTCCCATTTTTCTGGTAGCATATGGATTACGCGCAAAAAAATGTACCGGTTTTGAGGTAAAGAAATCAAGCTAACTTCTAATACCCTGTTCCGAAGTGAAGCATATCCCAGTAAGGGTGTTATGCATCGGTCGAAACAAATGGTAGTCAGAAGGGGCAAGGTCTGGGCTATAAAGCGAGTGACCTCAAACTTTCCATCCACTCTTTTCCAAATAGTTTTTGAACGGTCTTGCAACATGTGACCTCATGTCTGGTCTAATATTGTGGTCGTTTTTCGTTAATTACACTACTCAAATGAATCAGTTGTGTTCGGTTCAGATCACCTGTGATCATCTGACCCGATTTCAACAGCTAATAATACAAAACATCCTTTTGATCCCACTAAAATCAGAGCATTACCTTCGCGTCATGGATATTGGGCTTCGGCGTTAATTTGGCTGGTTGGCCGGGCTTTACATACGACTTCTGTGCTTGAATTATGATGACAGATGTTTAACCTCTAAAATTCCATATTTGTCATTATTGACACAAACTGTAGGTCATAGTAATGCAATATGTTGTCCAAATCGACATTACCCAAAAGCACCCTTAATTGCGCAGCAACAAACCGATCTTTTGATCTGTACAAAATTATAAGCGAGTTGATCAACCATACGACTGCAGCTGGAAAGCCAATAAGAAACGACAGTGGCGAACTTGTAACATCTAAAGAAGCCCAACTAGAACTATGGGCTTTTTGGTAATGCGACCGGCGCGAACTCATAGATGTGCGGGAAATCGCAGAAATTATTGAATCCCTAAAGAACCATAACGCAGTTGGATGTGATAACATTCCGCCGAAATTATTGAAAGCCGATCCGCTATTAAGGGCTAAAACTATTTTGGCTATGGTAAGAGAAATCTGGATAAATGAGGAATTTACAGAAGAAATAAAGAAGAGAATCATCGTTAAATTACCAAAGAAATGAGATTTAGCTGATCGAGGCAATTGAAGGGGTATAGCATTGTTAGGTACTATTAATAAGGTCATTGCGAGAATTATCGTGCCTTGCACCAACCAAGTTAATACTTTAAGAATAATCGTAGAGCAATCGGTGGAATGGTGATCTCCTTTATTTTTAATTTTTATAGTTTTGCAAAGGCATTCGATATACATTCGCATGAAGAATATAAAGGGTAAGTTGTCTGATTCTTCATAAAAACAAACTTAGCCACAGAATACAACTACTTAAGTATTTGAGGCAGGGCTGCGCTATGTCCCCACAGCTAATTAATATTGTGCTATATATAGACATGCGAGAGGCCCTTGTAAAGAGTCGAGAAATAGTGTGGGGGCTCAATAGCCGATTGTAAGACTTAAACTATAATCTATTATCGCTCTATCGAGTTCATGAGCAGCACATGTAAGTTTTATCTTCTATTAATCAGAAATTTCCTTAAGAAACTTCCAACATTTATTACTAAACATAAAGATGACACTCGCAAGGACTTGATATAGCCTAGCTATACGTGTAAATCAAAAGATTTTCATGTACTGCTTTCAATGTAGCTATGACTTTCTAGAACCCTCTATGTACATATGTACAACACACCTCTAAGACAGTACAAATCATAGAAAAACCTAGTTCTGTAGAGTGATGAGCGGCTTAGTTACATAGAAGGTGTTGTTCGCTGAATGAATAAGAAACTCACACTCATTTTAACAACTCTGCATAATAAGGGTAACTCTTACTTTTCTATTACATCTCACTATAGTAATAGAGAAATAGACATACGTAGCATATTGGCCGAAAATTTTGAGGTAAGAAAGCTGTGAACAAGATGAATGCGGCGTTTTCTCTTAATAGAACGAAAACAGAGTCGTATTGATGCTTCCTTTAAGTATTTGTTTAACCGCAATAAAGACAAGTTTTTACGTCGATAAGTAACTATGAATGAAGCATTATTCGATACTACTATATATTGAATAAGAAGACGTAATCAGCTGTCCAATTAATATTAAAGTAGACGTATAAGAGGGATGCCTATTATACTATTATTCAATATTATCGTGTATGGCATTATGGACAAGGTAATCTTAACCTAACCTAGAGCTCCTGGATTATACAGATGAAATTTGCTTGCTTCTACATAGATGGATAAAAAGCAATTAAAACGTGAAAATATAGAAACCGAAGCTGAAATTATTTGTCTAAGCATAAACCTTCCGGAAACTAATGCCATAAGACTGAACACTACAAATTTGCAATGGGTACAACCCTGTGGCAGTATAAAAAATAACAAAAGGTAATGACTCAAAGGAAAATGATGCAAACCGTATAAAAAAGACCGGATAAATATTTTGTCAGCTAAACTAGGGCTAGACTTCGTCATATCTACAAGCCAAGCAAAGTGAACGTTTACAAAAGCTGCGCTAAAATTTTGAAAATCGAATAGGTGCCATTTATATAGGGGCTAGGTCGCACCCTTAACAACATTTGGAACGAACGCCTATGTCCAAAAATGGAATGTCTAATTGATGATGATGGGGGCGCACAGAACATTGTCCCATAGAGAAAAATAAAAAACCATTTATTACAGATTTAAATAAACTACATATTTTTGGAAAGACAATAATCTGCTTTTCTATATTGACGTAAAAGGTCGCTAAACTAAACTAATTTATAATAAAAATGCTATGTAAAAATGTATTTAAAGTGCTTCAGAAAATAAGCTGTAAAAACTCTATTTGTTTAAAAAATTTGAAGTTCGGTGACTAATTTGCTTTAAAATATTATAAGCAAAATAGAAAAATAAAGTTTCAAGTTTTTATTGTTTCGATTCTTATTTCTACTTTGAAAAACGCACTAATTTCAATAATAAGTTTAAATTTATTTTAAAAGAGTGTTAAAAAAATATTAATACGTTTTAACCTTTTAAAAACGTTTGAGTTCGTTTATATTGCCTTAAAATAAAACAAACCCCACGTTTGTTGTTGTTTCAATTTTATTTATTCCACTATAAGTGTTATACACTGTGCTTTAATACCATAAATTCGCTTATAAAACACTTTTTATTTTCAAATGATAACTAACTCACCAACTGCCAACCGCAATGCGCCATTTTTTTATAGTATTTCATTATTAGTTTCGAATGTTCTAGCACAGACACGAATCTTCGATTTATATACGTTAATTCAAATGGTGTAAAATTATACACACAAAAAGAAATTGATCTGGCAACACTGTCAGACTTGCGGATTGTAGCACTCTTAATTAGTACAGGTAATTATGACAGTTATTAAGCCTTGACACAAACCAATAAATTTTATAGCTAAAATCTCCTAATAAATCCCTGATGTCATGAATTTTGTCTTCAGCGTTTTCACTTTCGTAACAATACATAAAAATAATTATTTTTTATTTCGGATTTTGAAACTATGTAATATGTGCTGTCAAATAAGAATAATTTGAAACAACTTTGTCCTATAATTTAACCAATTTTGAAATTTACAAATTTACAAATTTAGAAATTTATAATTTAGAGAACTTTTCATATATTTTACTAATTTTAATAAGATTGAGGCAAATAAAAAATTAAGATGCACGTTAAAAAAATAAAACTGAAATTTTTTATTATATTTATTATTATATAAATAAATATATATAAATATATATAAATATATATATATATATATATATATATATATATATATATATATATATATATATATATATATATATATATATATATGTGTGTGTGTGTGTGTGTGTGTGTATGTGTGTGTGTGCCGCTGTGGTTTGGTAGGTAAAACACCCGCCTACCAACCAGAAGGTCGTCGGCTTAATACCAGGCCAGACCATCTTAAAAAAAAAATAGAAAAGTTTTTCGACAGCGGTATCACCTCATAACATTAGCTAGTAACTGGTTATGAGTATTACTACTACTGAAAACTTCTCTAAATGCATTTGCGGCTCGGAGCCGGCAACATGATTAATATAATAAATTATTATATTTATTACATTTTTTATTATATTTACTAAAGCACTTATTAAGTAACAACAACAAAAAAAGAAATTTTCATTTGCAACATAAAACTTTTCAAAACACACCAAAGATAGGAACTAAAAATTTATGATCACGTTGAAGGTCGGGCAGATCTTTATATCTATCTATATATAAAAGAGGACTATAAAAACCATTGTAATTGATGTTCTCTTAAATGAGCCGACTTACACCAAGGATTTTATGTATATGCGGGTTTGGTAGATCGCTTGGTTGGCGAGTTATTGTCGTTAGAATGAACCCCTTTTGTATTGCATAAGTTTTACTTGAAAATGAAATTTGTTACAGCGATTAGCTATGTGTGAGTTAGACTAAACTGATTTACAAACAAACGCATTCATTGGGAATGTGACTTCCACTTATTGTTTTTGTTCAACTGGGCTGTGCCACGCCCATTACAAAATTTTATTTATCTTTAAAAGGGTAATAGTAAGAGATTCTGAATTTGGCTCAAATAACTTTGTGGTTAATCCAAATCATCAGACAAAAAATGGGTGAAGTTGTATAAGTGAAAGTGGCACCAAAGATGCATTTAACGCACTGTTTCTAAATAATGGGTCTTAACTCCTTAATGTGCCCCAATCTATTCCAAATCAATTTTTTCGATTCGCAACATATCAATTGCAGTGTTCATGGTCTTCGGGCATTAAAATTAAAAATGGTATAGCCAGACCAAATTGGACATTTTAGGATTAAATTCTGTAATAGAAAACAGTTTTCTGTAGCAAAAGGTTGCATTAATTACTGAAATTAATAAATAAATTCCAAATAACAACACGTTTTAACGCATACAATTTTTTTTGATAAAACAAATTAAAAACGAATTGCAATTTGGCAATAATATAATTCAAATTTTATTTTATAATTCAAATTTTGAATATATGTATGGCGGAAGCGTTATGGGCAATTTCTAACTAAAACTCTAAAGAAACGGTTAAGCATGAAGGTTTGTCCAGTTATGGAATGGGCTTATATGACAGCTTCAGTTATTGGAAATCTTCATGTTAGAGAAGGTACAATTGAAAACATCTTTTATCTTGACATTCTGAAGAATAATGTAAAGAAAATTGTACGCATATTAGGTATTGTTGATAATTTTCAATATTATTATGTCACTGAAGCAAAGTATAGATCACTGATAGCGAAAAATTGTACAACTTCTCAGAGGTCTTCTAAACGCTACCCCAAAGGCGAAAAGTGTATGCAAGAAAAAAAAATTATTTTATAATTAGACGAGAGTAATCCCTCCCGCATTGCTGGGAAGGCTCCTATAAAAGATATTGCTCATAAGAAAAATGTAAAAGAATGTGTTAAAACTAATGATTTGTATTGACTACCAAGTTATTTAGACTCAGTTCGGAATCTGGCATTCTAACTGTTCTCTAGATATACGACAATCAATATTTACTTTGTATGGGAGGTGCCACTTCCACTTAACCAACTCAACTCACTTTTCGGGTGCCTGTTTGGACACATATTATTATTCTTAATTTGTATTTGTTTTATCTCGTTTTCATAAGCAAAATCAAATTGACAAATATGGTATAAAGATATGGTGGATATGTAACTCCAGATCAAGTTTTCCATTAAGAAGTCAAATTTATACGGGTAAGAGTGCTGATGGCGTAAGGCTAATCAAGGGGAAAGATTTGTGATGGAATTGGCTCAGAAGTACTATATACTGAGAACATTTTTTTACCACCTTAACACTAGCAGACAATTTAATGGGTTCGTCTTGCTCTAGTCGGTACAGTTCGCGCTAACAAAGCATTTGTCACATTTGCCTTTAGGAAATCACATAGACGTTAAATTTACGAAACATTGTTTGAGCATTATGAGGAAAAATACTCCTTATGTTCGTACGGTCTAAAAAATAAGACTGTACTGTAAATACAATAACACCATATATACCCGGGTCGGTAGAGCAAAAAACGAAGTACTGCAAAAAAGCAAATCATTAACTACAACTCCACTACTACTTTAGTAGGAATACATAATAGATCAGATAGTAATGTATTATTGCTGCAAGCGTGAAACAATCCGTTGGCCTTTGGCCATATTTTTCAATATGCTGGACATATCAGGATTGTGTGCATTTATTATTTATGAAGAGATGGTAAAAACAAAGCGAACGAACTGTCACCGCCACTTCCTTATTGACTTATCAAATCAGTTGATACGGCCACATGTAGTATTTCATGCATCTAAGGCTTATATTTTGCGTTATCCACATATCAGAAACGCTATGGCTTAAGTTTGATGTATTTGTAAGCATCATACATTTGTATATAAGAATAAACAAAATCCACAAATTTAACTTAAATAATCTTTTTCAGGGTACAACTATCATTGTCATCATGCCATTTAACGCTTTAAAACAACCTTAGATCACTATTTTACTCCAAACTTTGTTTGTGCAAATAAAAGTTAGTGCTGCCGCAAATTTGTATGCATTAATAGTGCATTATTTTATTTTCTGGTGTAAAGGTTTGCCGTCGAGGTGCAGCGCAGTGATGCATTTACAAACAGGCCAAAATTTACAAGTAAAATGAAACTCAAAAATCAATTTTGCTGCAGTAAATGCGAAAAACACATACGCTGGTCAGACCAAAATGGTATACTTAGTGGGGAAGTGTTTTATGAACATCTTAAGATAGTTTTTTTGTGGGCGTATCCGTTGTCCTATTTTGTCAAAATTTCGTTTATATCTATATTTAGCTCGAATAAATGTCTACAGAAAAATTTAAAATAAAAATGTCTTAAAAGATAATACACCACATCAGGAACTTTATTGTGGGATTCTTGTCTATTGGTTTGTGTCAAGATTTTGCATGTATTACCCTGGTAATGCAGTACTTATTTGTGTATTTGGCAGCAGTGTCAGTTCGACCATCTTTTGGTAACACAATCACACATGTTTAAAACTAACGATCATAAAATATAGGATGTAAGAGCGTTTGAGACATTTTCGGATTTTTCCAAACTGTAGGCTGATTTGCCTAAGGCGATCTAGTTATCGTTTTGCAGCCATAATATAAAGTTGTGTTTAGGCGGAAATTAAAGTGTTGTATAAGCGCATATTAAGTGCAAGATAAATAGATTGGGGACTGTATAGTTACAATTGTGTACTGCAAAGTTAGGAAATAAAAACTGTAAAACAACAACAACAAGGTGTTTATTTTATTTTGACGCAGTTAAAAAGAGCTCATAATTTGTTAAAAGGTTAAAACCTAACATTATTTATAAATTATGAAACTTGTTCGTCAGTTTTAGCTTCCTCAGATAACTTCTATTTCCAAATGGCTTCGTTGGTTTTGTAGAGTCTGCTCTAGATGTATATTTTGAGCAGCTTTATAGTTTTCACTACAGAGAGATATTGGACCTACATAGCTGGGAGAAGTGTATCGAGCTAAATTGTGGTTATATTGGGTTTCTAATGATAAATATTTTGATGAGAATTTATCTCTATTACTCTCTTTGTACTAATATGTTGGCTCTAGAAAATTTCGTAATATAATAACGTAATATAACATAACAAAAATCTGCACTATTTAATTAAATGTCAGCCTTGTATTAAAATCCAACTTGCAACAACACAATTTTCGGCACTTCCACATAAAGCGTTGCAAACACTTGCAAACATATTATAAACTTATTACATAATTACATACATATTTGAAGGGAAATTTCTAGAGAACAACAAAAAATGAAACATATATTTTTTATCCTCAGTGACACTTTTTTAATGAATGACCTGAGGCATAATACATGTTGAATTATGTTAACAAGCTTGTTGCCTTTTTATTATATATGCAACACATTTTTTTTTTTGGGTTTTTATTATCAAATTCGTTGTTGTTTGTATATAGCCAACAGGGGAAAAATGAATGACCTAGAAAAATAGCAACAATGATGCAAAATAGTAATGTTAGGTCTTTTTTTTTGGCAAAGCATAGCGAGTGTACCATATAGCTGGTAATAAAGGGCAAGGAAAGTGAACCTTTATTAAGGGTGTTAAGTGGTATGCGTAAATATCTATTTTTGTTAACACAACTGTCTTTTAATATTTACTTTTTTACAGTCGTTGACCACACAATAGCCTTTGTAAAGCAAAAAAAGAACTGAAAATAATTGTTGGTTTTCAAACGGATTCTGTTAACAATATCACAAGTTGTGCGTGTAATTATACTTGCACTCCCAAAGGGACATTTTATGCATTTTCTGCTGTAAGCTGTATTGTAAAATAATCTAGAACGGAGTTTAGTTTAAATTTGTTTTATTTGATTTTATTTTCGTAAAAGCTTTCTTTTTTTTAATAATATTACAATTAAATGACATATTTTTAATAATATTAGTTTTACAATTACTTGTTGATGGTTTAATTAAATAGAGACAAAACTAAAAATAAATCATAAAAATAGGACAGAAAATAAAATTATTTAAGTGTCGCAGACTGTTGAAAAAATAAGTGAAAATTACGGAAATGATGCTACAACAAGAAAAATAGCACCGAAATAGTTTGCTCACTTCCAATCCGATAATTTTGATGTGCATCTTCTCCTCAAAGTTATGAGAAAAATTGAGAAAGAGCGTCACATGAACAGCATAGACGTTAATTGGAAACTCGGCCTTCATCACCAAATATTGATTAAATATTTAAGAAAGCTGGATACACAAAGAAGCTCTATGTTTGGGTGCCACATTAATTAACAGTGAAATGTTTAGTGGACCGAATTTCAATTCGCGATCCCCTGCTATAATTGAACGAAATCAGACTATTTCTAAAGCTAGTGATTATGTGCAAATTAAAGTGGATCAAGTACGACAATAATGTGAGAAAAATACCATAGACGAAATAAGGTGAAGCTTCACAGATCGTGTAAGCTTCCACAACATGGTCCAACGTTTCGGAGTTTATCAACAGAAAAGGTGTTGAGTTGCCGTTGGAAACTAAGAGGCATTAAAAGGCAACTTTGAATCATTTCGAATCAATTTTGATGTCGGAATTCATGTCGAAAAGGGTAGACAGGTGATATCACAAGAACTGCCTAAAAAAATAATTATTTATTTCAAAATTACAATCAAATTACAAATTACACTATAATTATCACGAACATGGTAACGAATACATTAATGTTCGGCGGCTTGAATGGAACCCACCAGCGAGCTATCATACCAGAACACTCCGTAATCCATAGCAGTAACTACAAATTAATTAATAATTTTAATTAAAGTGAATTAAAACAAAGGTCAGAAAGTTTGTTTGTTAATAACGGGTGTTGGTATGTCAACGTCGTTATGGATAGAGGAGAGAAAATTGTTGAAATATCTTACAAAATAATCTACTATACGATTAGAAGTGCCATTGGTAATAGATGGAGTCTTCGACCGGTGATGGTGAAGTGGGTCTTTGACACCATAATAATAACTGTCCTCACCTACAGCTGTATCGTATGGTGGAGTGCTTTGCCAGTCAGGAGAGACTTCTGGATAAGGTGCACAGGTGTACTGCTATGGGCATATCTGATGTCTTTAGGAGTACTCCTCAGGCGTGCGCTGGATATTGTCCAAGGCTTAACCTCCCTGGAGGTTGCAGTGAAAAGGAAGTAGGCCTCGTCAAGACTCTGGATTATAGTCATTCTGCCATTTTTGGGGGCTGGACTGGGGTGCGTATTCGGTGACCCGCGTTGGTTCTATGGACTACAGGGTCAAAGATTGCGACTTTAGTAGGTGCCCTGCCAAACAAAAAGTCTTGGCAGGATGCTGACAGAGACAACTGAATGGCTATGGCATCTTTACGGATGAATCTAAGACCGGAGAGGGTACTGGTGGGGGGTCCACCTTGTGGACAATGACATTAAACTGTCCTTTAGACTTCCGGACTTTGCTGGAGTTGGTGTAGTCTTTTACATCGCAAGTCAGGCGTCTGTCAAGGCACTAACTGGTCGCCATGTCGGCTCAAGGCAAGTTGCATTGTGCAGGAGAACTGTCACGTTGCACCTGGAAGTGTACTGTGTAAAACTGTGCTGGGTTCCGGAGCACATTGAACTGGTAAGAGCGAGCGCGGCCAAGGGTGGATGCGCCTGTAAGAACGGCGCTTGGTTTTTTTGGGAGTTTGATAGAGATCTCCGCCCATCGTAGAATGGAGGAGTGACGGAGGAGCAGAGGAGACTGTAGGATCTGCAGGCTGCTGCTCTAGGACGGATTGGGGAGTCAATCTGGGGAGGGAATCTCTTAGGATTCTGATAGGTTTATTGACTGGGCACTATGCTCTGGTGGCACGTATGGGGGTTTAGGAAGCAGGAACTCCAGTTTTCTGCATTTCAGCTAAGAAAAGAAAATTACTGTTTGGTGCAGTTTCTAAGTTGGCGGAGTCATGTGTCCATATGCCTTCAAAAACCATGATGGTCAGATTTTTATTGTTAATGGTAAACGGTATACATGATTGGTTCGTACCTATATTAGATGACATTAATTTGCTGGCATGTGGTGCGGAGGACGGAGCCATACGGCACACTACGCGAACTACAATTGATTTACCCAAAGGAACTTTTGATGAAAGAGAGGTTCCTTGTAATGGTGAAATTAGTTGTCCACCATTGTTCTTTGGCATTATGTAAAGTCACTCGTCTACATCGACTAAGCACCTCGTAATAAAAATTCGAAGAGTTATTGGTGAAAAGTTATTGCGAAAACATTGATTATACATTAATCAAATTATAACTACAAACAGCTGATATATTAAAACACTCTATAATTTAACGGGGAACGCACAAAATAATTAATATTTTAATTAAACGGAATTAAAACAATGGTCAGAGAGTTTGTTTGTTAATACAGGGTGTCCGCCGTGAAGGTATACTACTTTGTTTGTTTATAATTTTTTATTATATGAAATGGAATAATCTTATATTGATAAATGTTTTATCTAATGTTGGCAATTATGTATGGAGTACCATATCAGATAAATTCCCGCCTCTGTTAGCCTCACAAATGCGAGCCCTTTTAAAAATATTTTTCATTACATTCTCATACATTTCACGCGGTATTTCATTAATTTCATCACGAATATTTTGTTTGAGTTGCTCCAGCGTTTCTGGTTTGTTTGCATAAACCTTCTTTTTCAGGCATCCCCACAAAAATAAGTCCGGAGCAGTCAAATCAGGCGACCGTGGAGGCCAATCAGCATCACCATTCCTTGAAATAATTTGTTGTGGAAAGAGGTCTCGCAGTAATTCCATTGTAACCCTGGCTGTGTGCGATGTGACACTATCTTGTAGAAACCACATATTAGTCAAGCCCAAAGCATGTTGTGGCGTTAAAAAGTTTTCAGTCATATCACGATATAGCTTCCCATTAACAGTTACCATTACGCAGTTTTTAGTTTCAAAGAAGTACAGTCCAATGTTTCCTCCTGACCAAATTGCAGACTATAACTTTTAATGGGTGCAAAGGTGATTGATGAATAATTTGAAGGTTTTCCATTGCCCAAAACCGACTATTCTGTTTATTCACATATCCATTCAAATGAAAATGTACCTCGTCACTCATTATGATTTTTCCTGGTAGACACCATGCACATTCAACCGAGCAGTAACTTGGTAAGCATTAAACGCCTGCATGAAATATTTACAACAATAATTAACGCAATTTTTTTGATAAAAAATATTATCAAAATTTGCACAGTTAACAGAATAATTTTAAACTATCAAACATATGGTATGCTTCAACAAAATCTTTAAATGATGTTTCATTTACTGCTTTCTTAGTTTTATTATTCAAAGAACAACTAAATATATAAGTTTTTGATCTTAAATAGTATATAATACCATATCACTGTTTACAGCCTAGAACAAACCAAATGAACAAAAACAACCTTAAACTTTTTGGTTGTAATTGTATGTAATAGGTGTCGTATAAGCGATAAATTTTTTTCAAAATTCATGAATAATACTCAAACGCTTACTGGATTTTTCGACAATTACAGCAAAAAGATTTTTGTTCAAAACAAGGTACTTTCACTTAATTGGGTATAAAATATGTATTTGCTAGTTGAGTTTCATAAATTATGGTTTATTTTAAATCTATTCTATCCAATTTTGTAAATATTTAGTGAAACTGGTATATATTTGCTGCTTTTTATTTTTTGTGTATGTTTAGAAAACAAAAATATCATAATTAAATAAATAAATAAATAAATAAATTATGAACAAAATGATGTTAGAATGACTTAAAGCTGGTATAGTTTTTAACATATGGCTTAATCAAATGAGTCATTTGAATGTTATCATAAAACATATGAAGCAGCCTTTTCAAAAATCTCTGATGTTAGAAAAAAATTTAAAAAAAAGTACTTATCCATAGGATCTGAAATGCTTATAATTTTTGAAGTTAGACGACCATAGCGCATCAAAAAAATATAGTGGTTATGCGTAGACAGAAAATGTTTTTCCATTTGTTGCATAGAGTTATTAACATAAATGTTGTCTAATACAATAAATTTAATTTTATACTGTTGCTTTCTGATAAATAAAAAAAAAATATTTTTACTTCTTTTTATTTAAAATGTCAAATTGTATTGGTATCACAACTTGTTGTTTTGCTGCCTAAAAGAATTGAAATTATTTTATAGCCTATCTGTACCTGAACGAAATCTACTACTCTCGATCATAATCTGGTAGATTACAACTAGATTTCCTATTTAAAACGAAATCTACGAGGGCGCATTGATATTGAAGCTACCTAAGTAGGAAGAAAATATGTTTCTTCAAAAACCATTCATTTCTCAACATAGTCTCCTTTTAGCTCAATAGACTTAGACGATTTTAAAACTTTTTTATACCATCTCAGCAATATTCCGTGTGCATCCCAAAATACAGTGGCCATAACCTTGCCAGCCGATTTCGCTGTCTTCGCCTTCTTCGAATCACTTCCACCAGCTTCCACCCATTGCTTCGATTGATTTTTGGTTTCAGTTGTGTTGGTGGACCCACGTTTCATCAACAGTTATTAATCTACGCCAAAAATAGCAGGATTATGCTTTACCATGTCCAAACACCGCTGTGAAGTTATCTGTCGTACTCGTTTTTATTCAACACTGAGCAAACGCGGTACCCATCTTTCCGATAGCTTTTTCATACGCAAATGTTCATGCAAAATGTTGAACACACGTTCATATGATATGTTTACCATTTCAGCAATCTTACGTATTTTGACCCGGCAACCATCTATAACGATATTGAGGATTTTCTTGAAATTCTCTTCAGTAACCACCTCTTTGGCCTTCCTGCTGATGGTATTGTTGCAGTGCTTGTTCGGCCACGTTTAAATTCAGCCATCCAATATTTTACCATATAATCTGACGAGGCAGATTATCCGTAATGTGTATCATGCTTTTCTTTTGTCTCTTTCGCCGTTTTGCCTTTCAAATAATAGTGTTTAAACACTACACAAATTCACTTTTTTCCATTTTCCAAGAAACACAAAAGTTGCTTACTTCAAACGGCTACAACAAATAAACTAATCGATTAATTTGGCTAAAATTTTAACAGCTGACGTTTGACAGATCGTAAGATAGAAAAAGTTTTTGTGTTTGTGCTGCCATCTATCGCTAGGTAGCTTCAATGTCAATCCGCCCTCGTACGTTGTCACGAGATTTTGTCGAAGTCAAGTTGAAATCTAGTAAGTTTACCGATGCAACTCTGTGCTGTGTACTAAAAATACTAAAATATATAACTCTGTTCAAGAAAAAATAACACTCAAAATAAAAATAAAAAAAATATTTTTATTTATTAGAAAATTTATTGAAGAAAATATGATTTTTCGGCATAACCAACAACGAATATTATTCATACAACTGGTAGGTATTAAAGGCAATTATAAAATGTAATTCCTTTCTCTTTTACTTCGGTCATTTGAAAACAAAATCTCGTTAAATGTTAAACAAAAACTCTAGTGTAAACGCTTTAGATATTGTACAGGATTTCAGTCCAATTGACGAGATTTCAGCAGCAACAAAGGTTATTGTCTAGGCTTTTGCTGTTCTGCCCTTAAAATAATTGTTTTCGTTCAAACGTATGTATTCTAATTTTGTCATTTTACTGTCTGTTGCTGCTTGCTGTCGGTTATGTGTTTAATGTGTATGTTGTTTGTTGTTGTAAAACATAATTATTTTTCAGAAAAAGAACATGTCGATTGTTTTTTTTGTGCGACAATTTGGTTGCATTACATGAATCAGTATTATAAAGAAATCAAAGTTATGTGTATTCCAGGATATGTCGGAATAACAGGTAATACTGTAGCAGACGAAGTAGCCAAATTCGGCACCTACGCACCAATTATAACCTTTCCTTCCACAAGCAAACGTGATATTAAGAAAGATATCCTCAGGAAAATCAAGAAGAGAGATTGAAATTTGGACTAATTACCGACACCACTATAAAGCCTTCAACCTTCTTAAATCTGCACATATCTATCCAAAAGAAGTTGGACTCCTGATATTCTAACTGACTATCTTAGCTTCGTACATAAAAGTTTAATAATCGACTTATTGCTCTCAACACTCCACTCTAACCATGTTTGTCACTACTGTCATCTGCAAGAGTATTTGTAAGGTCTCTAAAAGTTACAAGACAGACATCAAAATGTATAAATATTTGATTTGAACTAATAAAATTCAATTTGTTTTGAACAGATGTCTTACACCATTAATGTATGTAAGTATGAAATTGTCATCTATCTCTGCTATGTTTCACGACTTGCATGTCCGAATTGCGATTAAATATTCTAAGTATTACTGTGCCAGAGTTGGTGGTATTATTCCTCAAACTAAAAGCGGTAAAATATCCTAAAATTTTTAACTGAAACCGACAATCATCTTGTCAGAACATCAATCAATTTAATTTTATTATATTTTATTGATCTCACACTAAATATTTTGTTTATTTATTTTTTTATTTCTCATTTCTTATTTAATGACAGCATTAACATTTATTATTACAACCCTTTTATAACAAAAGCATATTACGTGTATGTTTGTTTGTGATAATACAATAATAAACGGCAGCATATTTAAGCAGATAATAAAAATTCTTGTGGTAACATATTCAACTTATTTGCATATCTCGTCCATTATATTTGTACACACATACTCATGTATGAGGACAAAAGCTCAAGAATTGAAAGCAATAAACGTACAATCATACATTCTCTCAGGAAGCCATTAAATATCGGCTAAACATTTAAAAATTAATGGATGCCATCTTTTATTTTACTCTTCCTATTTTATTCTTATAATTCTATTGTCCTTATTAGGAAAAATGAAATAAATGCTTTTTTATGAAAAAGTACATATAGACTTATATTTAAAGGGAGTTTATGCATAAAATGTGTTTAATGTTAAGCTATAATGTGTCACCGGCAGACATAAGATATTATCAGACTATCACACTTGAAAAATGATACTACCTTTCCTATAACTTATGCCTTTGAAAGATTTTTCTTATGTAACAAATATTGTTTTCAGTATAACAAAATAATTGTACGTAAAACCTAAAAATGCGAAGATATAATGTAAATATCTTACGAGTATCGGCTATTATAAGGTTTGACTTTACAAAGCTTTCGGACTTCATATGGATTCCAAAACAGGTGATCACCAACACATTTGGCAAACTTTTTGCTTTAGCTTTTGTTAATCAGCAATTGGATATTAATCTGCTTAACGTATCTCCTTTCACGTATCCCGAAGATCATCAACTTCTTTTTTTTATATACAAGACCAGCACGCAGTAGATGGCCCCTACTCATGCAGTGCATTGTGTGGGTACTAGGAAAATAGGTTATTGGAAGGAGGACAAAGGGAGTAGTGTTTATGGACATTAGATTTAAATCTACTCATGTCGTAAGTGGCAGGAAATAATTTCGCTGGTAGATTATTCTACAACCGAACAGTGTGACCAAAGAACGAATTTTGCCTATAATGCGTAGTGCGATTTACTGGATAATCAAATGCAAAGGGATGCGCTCTACGAGAAATATGAGTACTACGTAAAAATATATGATTTTTGGGAATTAGTTCCTTAATTTCGTTAGAACACATTCCGTTATAGTACCGACATTGCGACGGTTCTCCAATGAATCGATAGAGTTGGCTACCCTACCGTCATTGATGAGCATCTTCGCCCTGTCCTGTACGCGGTCGAGACGCTCCAAAATAGGCTTTGGAGCACCGGCCCATACATGAAAGTTGTATTCCATTTTGGGTCGGATATAGGTCTTGTAAATATTAAAGAGATCACATGGAGTGAAGTATTTCTTGCACCGTCTTGAAAAACCAAGGCACTTGAATGCTTCTTTCGACACTTGAAATATGTGATCATTCCAACGAACGTCACAGTGAATTCTCATGCCCACAATATCAAGAGCATCTGATTCCTTAATATCCACATTATCCATTGACACAGATGACAGCACACCACCACGTCTGTGTGTTAAAAAACAACATTGAGTCTTACGTACATTAAAATCGACCCTGTTCACACGACCCCACTCGCAGACCTTCACCAGGTCACTTGTGAGTGTGTCGTTCATATTCATCTTTCTTGCCCCAACCTCCAAAAAGCTCGGTCTACGATCAAAAGAATATGAGTGACAAATGTTTCTGTCATCCGCAACAGAGTAGATAGGACTAGAAATGAAAAGAAGAAAATCGTTAAGAAATATTAAAAAAAGAGTAGGAGAAGGAACCATATATTGCTCCACCGAAACCACATAATAAACCACGTCGAAAAGTTGTTTGCTTTATTTAATTACTTGCTTTCCGTTGTTGATTGGGAGGCTATTACTTTTGGTGATAATAGTGAATTTTGCTTTTCTGAAGAGGTTCCCAATATTTTAATTCGGAGGTATAAGTC
Source organism: Wohlfahrtia magnifica (assembly GCA_023159175.1). Classification (NCBI taxonomy): domain Eukaryota; kingdom Metazoa; phylum Arthropoda; class Insecta; order Diptera; family Sarcophagidae; genus Wohlfahrtia; species Wohlfahrtia magnifica. Next base: position 3,021,760 of record JAKWBJ010000062.1, read on the forward strand.
ACCGCCACTGATTAATACTTTTTTATTTAATATAAAAAATAGGAAAAATAAAATGTATAAAAAATATAAGACATCTGGCTCTAGTGCTGATTTTATAAATTTTTTATTTTTTTTAATCGGAATATATTAATGCCAGCAAATATGCCTATAACAGATACTTAAACAAAATAATAATGTTATAATTTTATAAATTCTAATCTTCGTGCTCATGCTTATCCTAAATACTTATAATTTGGTTCTCGTTGTGTTGAGAATGGATGGATATCTGCTAGTAACCTATTTACTGATTTTTTTGCTACTACGTACTCTGATATATCAATTGACAAATAGACTATTATTTACTGATCAAATATAAAATATTCGGCAATTGGTTCTGAGACAGTTTTATCAAGCATAAGGTCATTATAGGATTCATGTTATCCTGTTTCTGATGGAATAGCTAAATGTATTCTTAAAAACTGTTCTGAACTTCTTTGTGGTCCTCTGACAATTTTCAATAAGTCGCTTGAAATGGATTCCATACCTTCAATTTGGAAAAAAAAAACATTTATAATACCTAGTTAGATCGGACGGTGATTATTCGACCATTTTTAACCGCTTTTTTTGGTTTTGTCGAATACGGTTTTTTCAAAATCTTCATTTTTTGAATAACGAATAAACCGGTTTATTTAACACGAATAACCGATTAATTTAAATATGTATAATTTTTATACGTTTGTATATTTTTTTATTGCAAATAAACTCATCGTTGAACAATTTGTATAAACTTAGTTGTAGTTTTTGTATATATGACAGCCTTGGACGTCTCACACAGAACGTGAAAGCAAAGGCTGATAGAAAAAGCTATGCACACTTGAGCAACAATAACTCTTCCTCAAATTCATGGCCACCCTCACTTTCTCTCATCTTCTCTGAATAAATATTGATTTTTATATAAAGAGAATTATCACTCATTGAAAGCGATCCCCAAATGCCGGCTCCGAACGGCAGATATAATAGTTAGTGAAGCTTTTCGCAGCGTAAATACACATAACCAGTCATAAGAAATGTTGTGAGGTGATATCGCTGCTGAATTTTGTCAGATGATGCGGCAAGGGATTGAACCGACGACTTCTTTGTCGGAATGTGGATGTCTTACCTAACATACCACACACACACTATTATATACATGGTGGATGAATTTACATACAGCGCTGTTCGAAACCTAAGCAATTTTTCCTGTCGAGGCAGTTAAGGACTCGTATATTACTAGATTTATTCAAAGTAAAATATTTAATACTTGTTATCTTAAGCGCCTAAATTATAACTATAATAACAAACCTTTAATTCAATTCTTCAACAAGTAATATAGCAACCAAACCGAATTTGCTCCTTGAGTAGCTGTTCAAGAATTAAGCAACCTTCAGTACTTTGTGTAAAAAACTTTCTTTTTTATGGTCTACGCACATTATTTTGGCATAGTTTTTACGAGAATTGTTAGAATTATTGTTAGTATTGATTGGTATTTTAATTTGAAAGTCTCCGTCAGCTTCTGCTTATTTTCTAGACGACGTAGTCCGGCTCTACGCTTCAAGAATTAAAAATAATTTTATTTAAATAAAAGAACCGGTTAACCGGTTATTTGAATAATTATTAACCGAAAAGCGACGTTTTAAAAATTGCTACTTTTCGAAATATTTGAAAACCGGTTTTTGAAAAAGTCGAATAATCGATCTCACTAATAAAACCTTTATTTGAAAATGGAAGAAAACTTAAAGTCTCGAGTTATCAAGGAATGGCCAAGTTGAATGTAATACCAGAACTGAAAGGAAAAATTGTAACCGGGAGTTTATGTAATTAAGTGTCAATCCTTTTATTTTCATGTCAACATGCTTTCGAAAGTCACGACTGCTGCTACTAACATATTGAAACTTCCAACAATATTCATGTGTTCTGTATCGATTTTAGTAAGGCGTTTGATAAAGTTAACCATGATATTTTACTTTTCATGGGATTTAGTAACAATTCAATTCGCTGGCTTAATTCGTATCTTTCCGTAAGAACTCAACAAGTACAATTTAAAAATGCGCTATCTAAAGTCATTGATATTGTTACGTTTCTACCTTTTAAAAACGTTTATTTATGAGTTCGTAGATTGTAATTAATTAGTTTTTTTTTTACTTTACGATTCACTTCCCGAGTTTACTCCTTATAAACTCTCTGCACACAAACTGCACTTGCTGAGTTTACTTTACCTCAACTGCACTCGCTGAGTTTACGACGCATAAACTGATTGCTGTTCGCATCGATGTGCTTTTTGTATGGTTGAGTAAACAACACACCGAAAGCTCTCGAACCGCTCGATATTTCAGGTAGATTCCATTTCTTTCCTTAAATTTCTTTTTAGTTTTTTTTGTAGCCATGTGTGAACATCTACCTCTTTCAGCTCTTAGTATTTGTTGTTGCTTGTCTGTTACTTGTTTTCTTTACTGCTTATTTTTATTTACTTTACCTCTGCTAATGTTTGTTGTTGTAGATTTGGTTATTTGTAAACAGCACGTATAGCTGTTCTTGCAGCTTTCGTTCATTTATTTTAAACTCAGAGGTTCCTAATTCTATTTTCGTAACAATATTAACTATAGAGTACAGTGCAGTCACTTTGCGTCATGTATTGTTTACAGTATTTATTACCGACCCTACTTCTGTTATTTGTAATTCAAATGTTCTAATGTATAAGGACGATATTAAACCTTTTAAATAATTTAATGATATCTTTGGTCAATATTCTCTGCAAACTGATATTGGATAGTTCTCTTAATGGTAAAATATCAATTTATTGGACTTGAATATTCGAAAACTCAAACACATGTCATTTTACCGTTCACATAAGCTTGATACTTCATATTATTTTAAAGAAACATATCTGGATAAGGTGTTTATTATAAATGATCTTGAAATTCTGCTGGATTATAAACTAAATTTTTGTGATCATATTTCAGCTACTAGAGTACTAGGATTTATTACGCGTTGGTTAAAGGAAGCAGTTATATACATCTTTGGTTCGAACGATCCTTGACTACGGTTCTATTATATAGAATTTTTACTATCAAACTTATTCCAAAATTAATAAATATGTACAAAAACAATTTCTTCTATTTTGTCTGAGAGGACTTATATGGAACTCATATGAAAGCAGACTCGCTCTAATTAAGCCATCTACTTAAAAAGGCCGTAGAATAATACTAAATGTTTCATTTTTATTAAATTGAATACATGTTTTTGCTGATTCCGAATTCCCTCTAAACAGAATTATTCTTAACATTTTAGTAAGATCTTCTCACAATTGCCACCTAATAGCTTTATAATATCATAGATCTGTTTACAATTTAATAATCTTTTATCAAGATGATATATTACGGCTTATTGTCTAGTCAAATGTTGCGGACATTATCTTGCCAATATTCGCTTCAAACTAATAAAGTCTGTTCGGTACACTTCCCCTGAAAACGGTTAGCCCGATTGCAGTTAACAGTTGCTAATTGACGGAACCCTCTAGTGCCATCAAATAACATTAACTACCTGTACGCAAAGGTAATTGAGCGGTGTGGGAGATTCAATTCCATTTTTTACGGCTCGTACGTAATTAATGTATTCAAGCAGAATTTTGGACAAGCAAAATCGTTTTCAAATGTCTTTTGGCTTTATCGCGTGGTTTTCAATTTTCTTGATTTCTACTGCTTGCAGACATTTCCAAATTGCTTCTTGAACGACTCATCATATAATAAAAAAAATTTCTTGCATTTGGCAACAATCTTCAAGAAGTAATTCCACCAAGTTATCATCTTCGAACTTCTTTAAGCTTTAATAGGCAATTGATAGGTTTTAGTTGTACTTTTTTCAAATTGAAAAACTAAAGCAAAACTCAAATTATGTTTTTTGACTATCTATCGATAGTCGGCCTACTCGATAGTTTCGATATTTTGCAGAAAAACTATGGATACTATCGGATTCTTTTGAGTGCTACTTGTGGCAACAATATTAGGATTTAAGTGAAAGGAAAAGAATAATAATAATTATACAGTGTTGAAACAAATAATAGGGAGACTTTATTTTTGTCCAGTATGTCATAAGATTTGATGTATTGAAGATTTTGACAGAAGAGTAGTCCTTATATATAGCGAAAATTGTTCAGTCCATGAAGTGCTCCAAAACTAAAGTAATTAATAATACCCAGTGAAAGAAAACTGCAGAGACTATGAAAAGAAAGCGTAGAACAACTGTCAGTTTTGATAAACTTTTAATTCATACTTCAAAGATTAATCTCTTCATGTCATCAAAAAGCCTTAAAAATGAATTTAAACTAGACTTATGGGTAAGAGCCCTCGAAATGTATAGTTTCTCAACAAACGGAAGAAACACCTGCCAATAGTCATAACAACATGCTATGGTCTGACGAAATGAAGATTAATTTGTTCGAAACAAATACAAAATCGTATGTCCGAACATATTTTGGTTACAATCTATACTTTGAGTTTAATAAATAGAAATTTAAGAAACTGTTAAACTGGGTCCCAATGTAACTGTAAAAGGTTACAGACGTCTAACAACCCGCGCCGACAAAATTTTTGGAAATGTGAATTGAATATGTACGTTTGGTGACCTCCACTTTACCCTTAGAATTTGACGATAGTATCGGTAGTGAAAAGAAACTATCGATGATTAGTCAAAAATAAAACTATTCGATACTATCGATTGTTTTGCAGCTTCAAAATGATACGGAATGATCATCGATTAACAACTTTTTTAAATGTAAAAGAGATAGGAGATAATAGCTCATACATATGATTATGAAGTATTACTAGCACTTTAATAATATATAATAAATAAGCTTTTCTGGACAACTTTATGGATTGGTTTATAGATTCGTTGATTTCAAAAGGAATCTCACAAGATTATGTAGGTTTTAAAATGGGTAAATACAAGCAGATAAGAACAGTTAAAACCCTTGACTGAAATTATATTCTTTAGCTTAAGCTCGGTGTGCTTTGCTACACCCTATTTTAATTAAATCAAAGGCTAAATGCCAACTTTTTGATTCGTATTTAGGCTAAAACTGATTTAACTAAATTAATATTATGGGAGGTGCCACTCCAATTTCGTCCAATTTTTAACTATTGATTTTTATTGACCTCAAAAATTTTTAGACTAAATTTAGAAACTCTTACAATTACCATTTTAAATATATAGCCAAATAAACAAAAATCTTACATGGGCATGGCACCATCCGGTTAAAAAAAAAACATCAGTAAATGTAAACTTTTTTTCATAAAACGTGGGCCATTTAGAAGTTTAAATTTCAAAATGCAGTAAAACAAAACCAGTGAAATCTTGCCAAATTTATTTATTTGTTGTGAACAATTGTTTCGGTTAGAAATGAAATATTGTTTCATTCATATGGCTGCTGCGGCTGGCCTCGATCGGATCAATTTTCGAAAACTTTTTCGAGTGTATGGGGTCATATCCTCGGTAATGTGGCATGAGATGTGTGGCAAGTTGTATCATCTTGTTGAAACCAACATCGCTCACATCTATACCAGGAAGAGCGGGCACAAAAAAATCGGTTATCATGGTGAGATAGGTGTCTCCATTGACCGTAATGGTTGCAAAATATGAAATATGGACAAATGTTGCCTCCGCTTCACAAGGCGCACCAAACAGTCATTGGCTTCTGTACGATCACGTTTAGGTTTTCAGAGCCTCAAATACGGAAATTTTGCTTATGAACGTATCCATCAAGGTGAAAATGATCTTTCTTTTTGTCTTTGTTTTGGACATAAATTTCAACGTTACTCAAGCGTAAATCACTTTATTTCGTTCAGTGGAGATAATATACCGAATTCTTTGATAGAGTAGAATGACATAAGTATTGCCAGATTCAAAATAACCGCTGGTTGAGCTTTAAACCGATAGATAGCCCTCCTGATGTATATATATATTATTCACTTAAAGAGTTAGTACATACATACATAATTCCCGGAACCTCGCAAGAGCACTATAGAGACTTCGCTCAATCATGAGCTTTACCCGAACGAAGGATTAGTTAGAGAAATTCTCCATAGCGTAAGTACTCATAATCAGTTGCCAGTAATGTTATGAGTCTATACCTACCGCTGCTTAAATTTTGTCAAATGATATAACATGAGGTTAAACCGAACACTTCTTGGTTGGTAGATGAAAGTCTTATTTACCATACCACAGCAGCACAAAGATTTTTCTTAAAATATTGTACAATAGCAAAGCTGCAATTTATATCAATATTATTTAAAATCAACCCATCACCTCCCAAATTGCTTACATTATTAAACACTTTTTTAACACTAATTCCCTGAAAGAATTTAGAAGTAATAGATCATAAGGATTTGTTATATAAGATTACTATCATAAATAACAATTTCCTATAAATGCTTAATTTAAAAACATTTTTTATTTCCTTTTTATTTCATTTTTAAATGAAAAATCCAAATGTAAAGAAAGTATGACACATACAATTTTCCATTTGTAAGAATTATACAAGTGAGGGTTGTTATACGAAGAATATTTTCTTAGGAATACGATAAAATCCATAGAAAAAATTTTACAATCATTATAAATATTATTTTACAATGCACCAACTGATATACTATGAGATAAATATTAGGATACAATATAGTTAAAATATATCAAGGAAACTAAACTACATCGGACGAAATTATAGCAAATTATCCGGGAAAAATTGTATGTGTTCTGCTGAAATGTAGTACTCCACATCACTTAATTTTCCCCAGCGACTTGTACATATAAATAAGAAGAGTAAGAAGTGTCTGTATTAAAAATAGATTGAGTTACTTTCGAGATTATTAACAGCACTTCTGACTAAATATGCCCCAGACAACGAATTTTGCTGTAGACCTGCTCTTGGAACTACCAATAAATAATATTATTAACTACCAGTGATTTATCAGCAAAATTTGGTGATTGTAGCCTTTAATTGTAACATTGAGGTATAAAAGTACTGCTACCTCTCGACCTATTGTACAGTTCACAATCCATGCAGGGCTTCCCTGTTACGTCTACCCCTACCTTGTCAATCTGACGAAATTCAGAATATTGGTTTGTGCCAACCGCGGTAATTTCCTATCTGGATATATCATCTATATCATCAGATAGACACTTCCTCCTAGAGTGCATCGATGCCTCGCATATACACAATATGTGTTCGGATGATTCGATCTTCTCATCGCAGAATCTTCACATTTAACTCGAGACTATTCCCATTTTGCTCAGATCTGCATTTAGCCTGCAATGACCGGAAAAAAGCCCGGTAAGTAGCCTTAGGTTGTCCCTGGATATTACTATGTAAGATTCAAATCCCCTCCTGTTATAGCATCCCAACAAAAGCTTAGATTGTCTCACACCCGCACGTTAAAGGAAAGTACTCTTCTCTCATTACCCAAGTTTTCGTTGAGTATGCTTTTTCAGGCCGCCCTTTCAAGTCCACAAAAGTATTCTGGTCCAACCAGTTGAGTGAAAGCTCCCTTTCTGGCGAGTTTATTTCGGCCCTTTCATTCCCAGAAATTAATACATGGCACGCGACACATGATATGCTGAATATATTGTCCCTGTCCAGCTGGTTCAGTTTACCCAGACAATCTCAAACTAGCTCTGAGTCAACCTGATAGAAGCCAAGATCTCGTATGGCGACCTTACTCTCAGATAGTATGGCTGTGACCTGTCCTTTCGAGGTTAATTTGAGCACATCTGCCAATTGCATAAACTTTCGCCTGAGATATGCTGCTGAGTTTCCTACTGGTTTCGAATATTTCCTACTACGGCCAAATACTCCCGCACCTGTACCACATTCAGTCTTTGACTCATCCGTGTACAACAAAATGGTCCCTTCTCTGAAGGAGTATGCAGCCACAATCGGTCTGACCATCATGGTATACATCCAGTATAATATTCTTGGGTTAGAGCACCAAGATCTCCCTGCAAGCCTCTTACACACCATTAGGGCATGCGTGGCTTTTCTTGAGACAGACTCCACCTAATCTTTTCACGTCAGTTTACCATCCAGCTTTCTTCCTTGGGGTTTTTTTTCCTCCTGAATGGCATTATCATAATTTTGCCTGGGTTTATGTTTAACCCCGTCGCTCCACACCATCGATTTACTATTCAAAGTCCCCTCTGTATGATTTCACACAAGGAATCTTCGAATTAATTCCTTGCAATTCCCTCCATAGTGTTCTTAAAAGTTCATCAACAACTAGACCCCGCATTAAGTGCTCTAGGACTCCACTGGAGAGCAACCTCTAGTAGTACTGACCCTTTTATTGACACTCCCTGCGCTAATATTCGTAGATCTATTACGAAGGACCTCTGCCATCCATCTGGATACAACAGAATCCACTCTCCTTCCTACTAGCGCCTCTATAACTTCACGACAAGTGTTATTAAGGCCCCTTCTATGTCCACGAAAGCATAAACAACAATCTTCTTGTCTTACAAGGATTTCTGTTTAGCTCTTATTTAGTCTACGAGGGCCCTGTAAGTGTGCTGCCAATGGCACGTTGCACAACAACACATTTTATGCATTTATCTGCAAGTGTCTTTAGCATAAAAGATATAATCGGTTTTAAAGAATTTGGATGTGCTTAGTTCCTCTTACCTACATGCTATCGGGATGAACATCACTCTCGCTTTAATTCAAGCTTGCAGCCTTAGTCAACACTTCCGAAACAGTTTACTTGATTTCCACAGTATTAAAATTAGTTATTTGCTCCTTATGTCTAAAAATAATCTCATATGAAGGGTACAATGCAAGCGGACTAATATTTTATATGCAATCTTTACATAAAACATCCTGGCGAAAAGAGATAGGTGAACGTGAACGTGAGGAAGAGCCGCAGTCAAAAGCAAGAAAAATTCAGCCTACTCTAGGTTCATTTTTAGTTAAAAAAAAGAATAAAACATATGTTCTACTGTAGCAAAATTATCTGCTGTTGGTGGATATTCCCTTAGATCGGTTACAAGAGGAGAGTACATATGTAAATCAATGGTATGTGATTGGAACTACCAAAAGCTCAAGTAATGAGTGAATCTATAAAAACTATAAAAGTTAAATTTGATAAATGCGGCAGACTTTCAATGATAATCGATGAAGCCTTAAAAGAAAGAGATAGGTGATAACTTCGTGTTTAAGTAAATTGCTTTATGTTTTAAATAAAAATGTCATAACCTTAAAAGTAATAATTTTTTATTATCCCGGTCTGTGATTCTGAGAAGTTAAGAACAATTTTCCGCATATCCGGGAAACGCAAAAAACCCGGGAAAAAATATCTAGTGGTGAATAAGTTTTAGAATATGCGTTTCTATCTTGCTACAAGAGATCTCTATGAATATGGAGATTCTTAAATTCAGAAAATTAGCTAAAACCTGAGTTGTATGAAATACGCGTAGCTGTATGAAAGCTGAAGTCCGGGAAGTCTGCAGGGTTTGATAGCATAGACACAGAACTTTAAAAGGAAAGCCTCGGGAACTTCATACACATACATGCATAAATAGCATTGGTCTACTGCAAAAAAAAGCTTTTAACAAAAACTATATGGAATAAAATGATTTTGATGCACAATTATAAAAAAAAAACGTATCCTTTTAATATATTTTAACTATCATAGCCATAAAAAATGAACCATTTAATTTTTGTCAAAGCTAGGTACCTGCCTTTATGGGTTGTTTTATTTTTAACATATCTGGCCTTCATTTAAACGCTTAAACTATCAAATTCATATGTTAGAAATTTTTTTAAAACTTTTTGGAAATAAAAGAAAAAAAATTTCCACAAACTTTGCAAGAAAAAATTTGTTCGCTAATTTTGGTTAATGTCAGGTACCTGCATTTAATTTTGAATATAATCAGCAATAGCCAACTGATTTTCATGAGTTATAGCTTGTTTTATTCTCAACATTTTAAGATTCAATTTAAGTGCTTAACATGCAAAATTTTTGTTCTGAAAAACTTTTTAAGGTAAAAAAAAAAAATTCTCTAATTTTGCACAAAAAAATTTTTTTCGCAACATAGAAATATATCCGAAACTGTTGAGAATACAAAAAAAAATATATTTATAGGAAATAATCGGTTATGATGAAATATATTGACATAACTACCATATTTGAGCCCGATGGAAAAAAAATGAAAACGGATTTGAATTTAGCGTATCAAAATTATTATATTCCATGTAGTTTTATTCAAAGGCCAGAATTTTTTTTGGTTTTTGTAGACCAGTGCAAATAGACCTGAAAAATCCACCATTGACTAGATCTTTACATTGAGTATATACTAGAGAAAAACCCACGAGCAACGAAACGACAAACACCATCTTTTTTTCGATTAAAAATCTGCCCTTAATAGTGTCATAAGGGAGCATCTCCTTGCTGTAATGTCGTCCATTGGTATACCTTGGTGATATTTATGCTTCACTGATACAATATCACTCATACGTACGTACTTATGTAGTAATGTGATCACACTGTTCCTTTGTCAAAAAAAAAAAAAAAAATATAGTTCAACAACTACAATTACATTTGGTATTTAGTTGACAAAAAAAAAACAAAAAACTTAACTACTATTTTATAGAAACCATATATGGAAACATTTCCTTTTATGTTAACAAAAAATAGTAGCAAAAAATCTCTAAACTTTTCTACTTTGGTGTAATATATGGTATAATAAAAAAAATAAAATATATATAAAATACTGTTTATATTTTTTTCGTTAAACATTTGCCAAATGTGACCGTGCCTTAAAACGACTGAAAAGATTAAAAAAAGTTGTAGCCTTTCTTAAAGGTAATTATTTTCGGGGTTTTTTTCATATTAATTTTATAAAATAAATTAAACCGATTTTGAGTTGGACAACCGTTTCCATTTTCAAAATGACGGTATGTCTCTAAAACAAGAGCTAACCTAAAAAAACGGTTATCATTACTGGATTCAGGGTACTGGCATTAGGTATACCAGCTGGGCGGTTCGATTGTCGGTTTTCTAACTAGCACAGTGTAATTGGCAATATTAATGATAATGAGTTTAACTGATAGTAATCCTCTATGCTAAATACAATACTGTTGACTACCGATGAGCAAATTTCTTTGCTTTCCAATGCAATTTTAATTGTGTGTGTTACTCTATAATAATAATTTCTTGTTTTTGTTGTTAATTGCAGTTTTAATACTTTTACAGGATATTTTTTCATAAAGTTTTCCCATGACTGGCAGTGAGGAAATCGTTCTTTATGAGCCTACTTCATAAAGTTATTTGCATGGCTTGAGAATCATTTTAATTTCAGTAACCTTCCAAAGCCTTGTCATATACCTTAAATTTTAGCAGCAATAAAGTTTTATATTCAAAAATGCCATTATGTCGGAGAGGTTATCCTAAGCTAATAGAATACTTTGAATCTGAAAAGAAAGAGTAGAACTTAACAAAATGTTGGTGAATAAGATGACATTTATGAATTATGAGGATTTTAAAATTTGTATTTTAATTAATTGTTGATTGATATTTTTGCTTTATGTTTATTATGGACGAACGTACATGTAAAATCTGAATATATTTTGGAATGCAATGAATTGAGTAGATCTTTATAATGAACTGTTAATATCCAAGGTTTGGATAGGCGTGTGATCCATTACACCTGCCTTCTACTTCAAATGTGGTACTTGCGATGAGTTTGTTTTTTTATATATATTTTTTTTAATTTAGAAATAAAATGATCGATTACGTATGTATATAGGGAGATATGAGAGATGGATCCCGTCATGAGAGTGCAAAAGTTCCATAGTGCCATTTTGAAAGGAAATGTAGTGCGTTTGTTTCCTTTATTTTATATAACACATACATGTCATGTAGCGTTTTTTTCTTAAGTACATAAGCATGAATGTGTACGTAAACGTATGCAAAAATATTCTAACATTTGAAAATAAAGTTTACATACCTTATTATACAATTTTGCATAGAGAGAGACTGGGAGAAACTAAAAGAAAAGACGTTGGAAAACATTATTTTTTTGCTATTTTATTCAGTTTCAAAGAAATCGCAACAATTTTGTTAGAGTGCAAGTTTTACGATTGTAAAGTTTTTACAATGCGTAATCTAACAGATAGCAATATAATACTTCAAACAGATAATTAAAAGAATAAAATCTTTTCAGTTGAGTAAAAACAGTTATAAAACCCCCTATATTTTTCACGATTTTATTACTTTAAATTTTTACTTTATTTCTAACATTAAATCAATGTTGGTATGAATATGAATTACTTGTGAGATTTCTATAAAAAAGTTATTGTCGTCATGCTATAATTTTAGCTCTTCTACTCCTTCAATTGGTTTCTTTCATTTTAACAAATATTTAGAGGAAGAAAAACTTTCTTTTTCACCGATTATTGGTTTTGGTACCAATTGTGATTAAAAAGTATTGTCGAAAATTTATGCTTTATTCGTTTATACCCAAAACAAACTTTAGGAAATGGAAAAAAAATTACAAAAAGTTTAGAGAAAAGTAAAAGAAAAATGGCGAAAAGTTTTCAATTTTTCCTCAAACCACAATTGTGCATAGAAATACTCATATATAAAAAAATAAACATAAATGCAGACTTGAACGAAAGGAAATGAAAATTATTTAAGTTTTAAGTGGTAATGGACGAACAATTTTACTTAAAAAATGCAAAGTAAAAAAGAAAAAGTTCTGTATATGTTTCAAAATTTAAAAAAAAATCTAGTTTGCAATGAGTTTTAATCAATAAGTGCAGGAAATGTGCATTAATTTATTTCAATTATTACTGATGAAAATGAAAAAACTGTTGTCTCGAATTAATCTGTTTATACGAAAAAAATTTAACTCTTAACTACAAAAACGACAGTAATTTTATAAACTCAAACGAACAATTAACATCCAAAAGGAGTTTTAGTATAAGAACTTTATTAAGGGTGGTAATCGACATATCAATTTTTAAGTCGTACAATCTCTTCAATTAAACCAATTTATAAAAGTGTATGTCGCAATTTCACAGATAATACAGCGAAAAAATTCCTATGGCCTAAGGTCTTATTTCTGATTAAACATATAATACGTCTAAGTACATACGGCCCATATTGGTCAACCAACAGGTAGGTCTATTAAAGAGGTAATAAAATCTAATTTTTTTTTAATTAACATATCAATAGACCTTCATAGTAGCTTGTAAAAACCGTTCGAGAAAGTCCTACTATCTAATTACACTCTCCCTTGGTAAATTAGAGCTCTTGTATCCCGGTTTGGCAATCATAAAGTATTTATTTAAAGTAGTTTATTTTAAATTTTATAATTACATAATGTATACACATTCTATTTATATACGAATTTCTTTTTTTTTTAATTTTATGTAAAAAGCAATTACCACTACTGCAACGACATGAGTTTTATTTTTTAATAGAGAGACTTATTACAATATTTTTATTAAACCCGCCCAGGTTTTATTGGATATTTTATTTAAAAAATCAGGGTGAGTTTCTTTATTTAAAGGCTTTCATAGTTTATTTACAACAAAAGTAAGTAAAATTTACGTATTGGGGCCCTCACTTGTGAGAGCTAGACCCTCAATGCTAGTTCGTTTTAGTTTAACGGGGACTCTTTTTTTGTTTGATGGTAATTGGCCTGTTTATTATTTTTCGGTGGTGAAACGGATTTGGCTCTCTTGCGTGGCGCTTTACTGTTTCTCTGGAAGTGGCCGCTCTTTCCGCAATTAAAACATTTAAATTTTGACTTTCGCTCAGCTAGGAGCCGCTTTACCACCTCCTCTATTTTGTTGATTTCATAATCTATCTCTACTACAACTTCTACGTACCTTGTCTACTTTTGGCTTTGACATCCAACGAGCTGTCTCCTGAGCTAGTTCGAACGCCACAGTATCTTCAAAGATTGTCTTTTGTGTTGCAAATACAGCTATTTAAACATCAGGGTCTCGAAAGTCGTTGATGAAGATGATCGGTCTTATGATGATCTACTAGTGGATGATTTTCCCCTGGTTCTAAAGTTTCATGTGCAGTGGTCAATATTTGAATTTTTTTATCATAGCGGCCAGCAATAAGTTAATGTCCATATCAGTTGTTGTTGTAGGGGTACTTATCTCAGGATCATTCTCGTCGACAAATTCGTGAGTATCGATGTCTATATCGCGTCTCTGAAATTTCTCTAACAGACGTTTTTGTAGTCCGGTTTTATTGCCGGTTGTTGGAAGCTCTAATTTATTTAATTCGAGTTTAAGCCTGCCCACTTTTAATTCTTGGAACTTCATTCTTTTTATTTTTTCATTTATTTAATTTTGATTTATTTTCATTTTATTTATTTTTTATTTTTTTATATATTATTTCACACACGCAATCCCACTTCTGACACTAATATAACGTTTTAACATTTTTTAAACATTTGTGTTCGTTTAAATTGCGTTAAAATTAAATTAAACCACTTTGTTGTTGTCACAGTTTCTTTAATTACTTCACTATAACTTATATACTGCTTGTCTTAATAAAACACCTAATGTTCGTTTATACAACACTTTTATTTCCGCTTTAACATAATTTTGTTCAGCCAAACAATAACTAACTGACGTGTAGTTAAAGCAGCCTTCTACATACCTAACTGGAAGGCTCAGGAAATAACGACCATCTTCTACTTCCATATCCGATAATTCAAATGCAACGTAAAGGCAGTGCTGCCAAATTGACAAGATTACACTAAATATACCAAATTCCCACAATGCTGTGTTGTATTTTTATTTTCATAACAATATTATATACGAGGAAGATATTGTATAAGTGTGAATATTGTCGAAACAGCAAATAGTTAGAAGGAGCAGTGTTCGAAGAATACGGCAAGTGCGACAAGATCTTAAATTTCTACGTTTCAAACAATTGTCCGGCAACCTTTGCAACGTAAGGCCGCACACTGAAGAAAATCATTGTAAAATCAATTAAAACAAGGTTGATTCAAAATTTTTTAATAACGATTTTGCTTTTTTTAACAAAAATTTTTAAAACTAAGACAAAAATACATAAATACATATACATATGTATACAACAAATGTATGGCACACTTCGATTAAATAACTATAAATTCATAAAATAAAATTTGTTTAGAAACTTCTAACGACTTAAAATTAATGATTTTTCGTGTTGATTTTAAGTTGGGTTTTTGTTGTACGCAGTAGTTGTCAAGCTAAGAAATGACTTTATCATGACTGTCTTTATATTCTAATCATTTTTTCTGTAATGCACGTTTTAATCAAAGTAATTGCTGCTCCGATCATCGAATTTGGGAAGCTCATACTACACAATTCCCACTTTATCCCTCTAAAAGAGAGCAAAATTGCAGTATAAATACTAAATCTATGTAATTGTACTAACAGATAAAAAATATTGTCTAAATGAACGCAAAAAGGAACCCAATAAAACCCAAAAAAACCCAATCCACCCTGCTTGTATTCCAAGCTAGCAAATTCACAGACTACAAAAAATAATTTAACAAAATTGTTAAACTCTTACCTATTGGCCATAGTAAAGGGTCCAACAAATAATTTTTTTTTTTTTTGAAAATGCTATAAAATCAAAAAACTACTGAATATTTCCTTAAATTTCTTTTTCTTATTTGAAAGCACTATCCTAACGGTTAATAATGGAAAATAATTTCATTCAAATGGCTGCCTCGGCTGACCATGCAGTAGCCTACACGATCGGTACAATTTTTAAGCACATTATCGATTTTGTGCAGCTGTATTTCACCAATGGCTTCACGAATATTGTCTTTAAAGCGTTATTTGTCTCTGACTTGCTGGCGTAACACTTATCTTTGACGGCATCCCACAAATAATAGTCCAACGGTATCAAATCGCAGCTCCGAGGTGGCCAAACGATATCAGCTCTGCGGCTGGTAATGCTGTGTGGTTCGGCTGTGTGGCACGTAGCGAAAAGATAATTTCTGAAAAGATAATTTCTTTGGAAAAATCGGCATCTTCTGTAAGTCGATCGCAGGCCTACCTAGCGAAGCGAAAACGTATTGGACACAACCATATTCGTTCAGCGGAAGGATAAAACTAATTATCTGTCAAATCAGACATGAGCACACGAAATAAGCACTAGTTGAAAAAAAAACGTTAGATGACGGACCCTATACATAGTGTGTCGAGTGTTTTTACAAACTAAGTTTCGCATTGACCTCTATTTGGCTACAAGTTTTCTAAGAATCTTTCGATTTAGAAGAAATTTCTATATTACTTATGTGAAAGATAAAGGTAAAACGCAAAAAAATTAAGTTTAATTTTATCTGTACTTATCAATCTCTACTCTACAAAGTACAACGTAATTTGAAACCATTATTTATAATACGGCACTCACTTGATTTTTTTTACCGTCGTTATTTTTTTAGGTATTTATGGTAAAGAATGGAATGGGTGAAATTCCAAATTTCTTTAATTGGAAGCCAAATAATTCATTAATTAGTCGTTCAGGAAGCATCTTCCCTCCCCATCTGTGTTCTCAATTTTTCTCTATTTCCTCCGCATTATTTTCTTTTTTAATGAATTTTTCCACGTGTCGTCTGGTGAAAATATTTTTAGAATATGGCTTAGATAGCAGTTGATAAATACTTAGATCGAATTAACATCCTTAACAGCTGCATTCCACTACTTGTAGCCATACAAAAGACTAGATATAGTACATAAATTCTGGGTTCGCTTGCCTCGTTTGACTGTCCAGGTGTTACATCAAGACAATTAAGGATTGTTTGTTGGTGGTTATTCAAGTGATACACCAGCATAACAATTTCTGATTTAATTCTGTTCCAAGTGGTACACAAGGATAATGAAGAATTGCTTGGAGGACTTCGTCAAGGCGGTACACCGAGATAAAGTTAGGAAAAAGACAAAAGGTTGCTTTTGGTGTGAGTGATAGCTTTCAACTACACCACAATAATTTTAATTTATTGTATTTATACTAATCTATTAATAACAAAAAATATTTACAAATTTAATTTAAAAAAAAAATAATACAAAATTGCTTAAAATTTATTTATTAAAAGTAAAACGAAAATTAAAAACATATATCCCACAGTTTAGTCAATGCAAAACGCGTATTGAATTACATACTGTCTGGCACGTGTTGACAAAAATATTTGATATGTTTTTCGTTCTGCTATAACAAATGCTGACGTATGAATTCTCACACTTTGCTTGTCCAATCTGTGGGAAAAAAAAATAATAAAAAATGATGAACAAAATTATTATTTTTAATTCTATTTCAGATTCTTTTATTTTAGCAACAAAAAGGATAAAGAATTAACAACATCAATTTAGATGTTAATTTTCATGTTAAAAGTGATATCGGTGGTTCAATTTGTGTCGAAAATCAGCACTGGATCGTTGTAAAGTATCCAGATAGTAAAAGTAGGAAACTTTCTCCAAATTTTTATTTCCAGTTTGAAGGCCTGTGTTACTAGCGTTGATTTGTATAGTTTTTCTTTTGATGATGCATATTTTCAACCCTGCCTGTTCTAACGTTTAGAGCCGGGAGATATGTATACATTAGAACGCGTCGACTTAAAAATCGCGCCAGTGAAAAGAAAATCGTATTTTAGGGATCAAAATGAGAAAGTTTGCCTAAGGAACCATAACTTTAAAAATGAACTCTGATGTTCCTTATTTTGACCCAAAAGGTCAAATTTTGGAAAATCCTACTTTGACCCATTTAATTCCCACTTCCACCCATGCTATTGGCACACCCACTGCAACCTCCCTGGGGAAGGGTCCCCATACAAAAATTTCAAAGAAATAAACTTTTTGGGCTATTGACATGAAGCAATCATCAAAATGGCTATGTTTTTTTTTTTTGTTTTGGAGATTATTTTTATTTATTTTTTTTAATAAAACTTAATAATAAAAAAGAAAGTAAAAAAAATATTGTTTGAAATCTTTTTTGCTCTCAAGTCTTGGCAATTTTGCACGGCTCTCTGATATCGTGGCCATAACAGCATCATTTTTCTATTTTTATTTTTTTCTCCGTTACTTCTCTAGGTAGCATATTGGCTTTCCACAAAGCATCTATTGCTTTGTTTCAGTTTCTTTAATCAATTACGTAGATGATTAATCCGCTGTAGCTTCCTCCATATGATCTTTTTTGTGTAGTGGTTAAAATCCTTGCTAATTGATGGTGATCTTTACTTTAGCGTTGTAGCTTATTTCCAATAGGTGGCGTGTTTTTCCTGATCATTCGTCTGATGTTTGCCATCATCGCCAATGGTATGCGGGAAGTTCAAGGGGGAGTTTTTCTTTATTTTTTTAGATAAAATTGTCTGGAGTTAAAGCCTTTTTTGTTATTAAACATTCGAAAGCACAATTAAATTTTTTCTTCGTGATGTCCTCTACTGGAGCTCCAACCTGGTTCGTTTGTGTTGTTATGCGTGCGCTCTAACCACTACGCCACGCAACCCCTGTTGTAACTCGTTTGAAAACATTCTGTTACTTGTATATGTTGCGGAATGTTTAGATCATTAAACGGTGGATCATATTGATTTAAATATACTTTCAATGTACCGTACGGAATGCTTCTCGTTTATGGTGGTCAAAATACGTTATTTGTATCATTCAAATTCATTGTTTCAGCATCGGGTCGATAGCGTAAAATATTTTTATAGCACAGTCTCGCTTTTCTTTGCTATCATCAAACAACATTGATAGCAAGATATTTTCCCAGTGCGGATATTATGAATTATCTTTAATTACTTGATTGACAATACTGCGTAAAGGAGGTTGTAGAAACCGTGACCAACTGTCGTACATAACAGAGCTGTAATACTGGATATTGAAGGACATAGGCATACAACAATTAATTATAAATTCAACCAGAATCCGTAAATTTTCGGATGGATTTTCCGTTGTCGCATATAATCGTAATAATCTAGCGGCTTTGGAGAGCCAGCGAGAATGTACAATTTTCCCTAGTTGGATGTTATTCAGACCCACCGAAATAACGCTGCTAGAAATTGCAAGGACAACGTCGTATAAGTACTTCGAATCGGTGGAAAATTCAATTTTTTTCTGGAGCAGGGGGCATATTTATCAACGCACTTTTCTCAAAGCCGTCCCACCAGCTGAAAATAGTCAAATAAAGTAGTTAAGTAATTAAAATCGGTTGAGAATTAAAATAATGAGTGATAGCAATTACTTACCGGAAGAATTGCACAAGTTTCGATTTGATTGCTCAATTTTTCGATTGTCGATCTTGGTCCAGTGCTGGTTGATTTATTCAAAGCTTGAAACAAATGCCGAAAAGAAAGTTCGTTGAAGTGTAGAAGGCAAGCGAACCAATTCAATGGTCTTTTTAACAGCAATTCGAGTCGTCGTATAATTGCACCGTGTGGCCCAGTGTTTATTGGCTCACCATCAGTGCATATACCAATTAATGCATCCAGTGATATATCATTTAATTTGGTTGTTTTGTACTTAGACGTTTCATGTTCCAGTCTTACGTAACCAATAAATTGAGAACTTGGTTATCTCAAAATAGCAAGATGCGGTTCTTTTACCATCCTAGTATGATACTTCCCATCAATTTTATCTCTCGCTAGAGTGTCATCTTTTCTCATCCGCATTTGTCTTTTTTCTGCGATCTTTCGATTTATCCGTGATAAGAGGTTCGACATGCCGATCTTTCATTTCTAAATCCTGGAAAAGAGCGGTTCCGAATGCTAATACTTCTCTATTAGGTACATCAAATCTGTCACTCATCAAGGCAAAGTTAAAACAATCGCGTCTTTCTGTGTATTGTGAACCATTGGTTCTATCTATATCTTCTTCAGCCGATGGAGGTATGAATGTTGAATCACTGGGATGCACCTTTGGCATTGATGACATAACCGTTGCTCCTTGCTCTTCATTTTCCATCACAAATGCATCGACTGTTACGCGTATCTGATTATGTTGATCGTGTATAAACTCTTTGGAACCAATCCACATGTACATACCGATGCCTTCAAATCACATATACATTTTCCAATGTAAAAATTTTGTTCAGAGATTTTAAAAACTCTTGAAGTGGCTTTGTTGAGCAATCTATTCAATTTAATCAATACACTATTTTTCGGCATTATTTTCATACCAAATTTTTCCCAAATTCTAATTAACTTATTTCCTACTTGAGTAGTGAATAATTTATAGAAAAACTTCTTTTGTTCTTTTTTAGCACGTTCACTCATGTAAAAATAATATCTCAAAATATCCAGTTCGGTTGGTAAATCAAGATCAGTCAAATTAGAACACGTACCAAAAAGAGTAACATCATGCGGGGGTATATGACTTATTGGGTTTTCTCCAGTTGTTGATGTCGTTATTGCTTCATCTTGCGGTGTAGAGGATGGTAGATTCATTTCGCTGAAAAAATAAAAAAGCAACATTTAAAATCAAATGTAGCTTAAACCAAAGACCACAATCAAGAGTTTTAAGAATTATGTACTTGGCACTCACCTTGGAAAAATATTCAAAACACCAGCAAAGCACAACAAAATATGTCACAAAATATATTAAATATTGTTACGAACATAAGGTTAGGCATCACAGCGTTTATTACATCGCTAAAATAAATAAACAAAAGCTGCAAGAACAATTATATGTGCTGTTTACAAATAACCAAATCGACAACAGCAACAACTATTAGCAGAGACAAAGTAAATAAAAATAACACGGCAACAACAATAATTAAGCAGCAAAAAAAACAAGTAACAGACAATAAACAAGCAACAACAAATACTAAGATCTGAAAGCGGTAGATGTTTGCATACGCATGGCTACAAAAGAACTAAAAAGAAATTAAAAAAGAGAAATAGAATCTATCTGAAATATCGAGAGGTTTGAGAGCCTTCGATGTGTTGTTTACTCAGCCATATAAAAAGCACATCGATGCGAACAGCAATGAGTTTATTTGGTGTAAACTCAGTGAACAATTTTATGTGTCGCAAAATCAGCGAGTGCAGTTTAAGTAAAGTAAACTCAGCGAGTGCAGTTTGTGTGAAGAGAGTTTATAAGGAGTAAACTCGTGAAGCTAGTAGTGAAGTAAAAAAACCAGTTTGGTTGGAGCTAACTCAGTACAGAGAGCTAAGTGGGGATAACCTCTGGTTGAAAAGGTTGTGATCGAACCTAAGTTATAACTACGATCGGGTTGGAAGATATTTAAGTAGAAAGATCTGTCGAGTAAATGTTGTTGTTTACAAGATTGTAAACAGACAGAGTAATTAAGAATAAAAATTGTTATTGTCTGTAGAAAGATTAAAAGCAGTGGTGCACATAACTGTGTTGAATAAAGGACTTTTAATTAAAACCAAACACAAATTTATTTTATTTTAACTGCAATCTACGAACTCACAAAAACAGGTTTTTAAAAAGGTAAAAACGTAACAATATATATTTTGAATGTGTTGGAATGTTTAAATACTTTTTTAAAATGTTTTTTTAATTTTTTTCAACTTTCTTCTAAAATTCTTTTGTTTTCTTTATTGTTTTTTTTTTTGCACTTTACTTCTCAGCAACACATTATAACTACAATGGGTTTTCCAAATTCCTTTTTGCTTGAATATGGGGGTCGGTCATACATTTAGACGAGATTGTGGCACGTTGACCAGCAGTGAGCAGAAACACCTTCGTCTAAAGATACGGTCATATTTGGCAAGTGTTTGCGAAAACAACCAAACCACTATCATATAATAATAGAAATATTTGTTATTTATTATTTATTATTGCAACTTAATTATTAAAAAATTTTAAAATTTTACTGTTATTTGTTTTTAAAGATTTTTTTCAATATGTTGAAGGAATGTGACTGAACACTAGATTTAATTGGGATTGTTCAACAGACGCTGCCACTTTGTGGAATGTTGCAACTAAGATTTGAGTGC
The DNA here is from genome assembly GCA_023159175.1 of Wohlfahrtia magnifica. NCBI lineage: Eukaryota > Metazoa > Arthropoda > Insecta > Diptera > Sarcophagidae > Wohlfahrtia > Wohlfahrtia magnifica. The sequence continues at coordinate 3,043,744 of JAKWBJ010000062.1, forward strand.
AGTATTTCAATTATATTGATAGTTTTCCCAGGAGTTCATGGGAAAGCATGGCAAAACGGCAGTGCATGTTAAATAGCTGAGTATGTAAGAGTGGAAAAGCTTTTTCGAAAAAAAGCTATTACATGCTTGTTCTCTGATTAGCAACGAATTAAACGACTCAGTGAAGCGTTGATTTATAATTTGAGCTGGGACTTTTATCATTTAAATTTAAAACATAAATATTATTATTGTTTTTTTTTTTTAATTAAAGTTCTAGCCCTTTTATAAAAATATTTATTCTTATTTCTTTGCAAATGATAGTTCTTTTTAAAGAATGATAGTTTTCCCTGAATTCAAATTGTAAAAAAAAAATATTTTTGTAACATATACGAGTACATGTGTGTAGCTTTGTTTATTTTTTTAATAAGTTATTTAATATCGTCATAATTATCGACCTTTACTACATACATTTACTTGGTTTTTATAGCCAACCACCATTATTTACGTTTTAATTCCACAACAAGAACATATCTAAAGTTTTACTAAGATTTTAATGGTTTCCTTTTATTTATATCACTGTTTCGTTAGACTTTTCAAACACAGAAGAAGAATATTTTATAACTCCTGAGGACTCTTGAAATTGTATATCCCCAAACTACAATGACAACAACACAACTGCTTTTATTAAGAAGTTCTTCTTCTTTAAAGTACTTAGAACGATGAGATGAGGTGGAATATATAAAAGAGGTTTATAAAGAGATGAGAACAGAATTGTCATGTTGTCATGCTTTGTCTAACAATTGATTTCAATTTCATTAACGCTTTTGTTGTTGATTTAGTGGCTACTGAGTTGTTGTTATTATTGTCGTTTTTACTGCTGCTCTTCTATAAATACTAAAGAATACCAAAGATGGTCGATGACAATCTTTTGACTAACAAATATGTTGTTGCTGTTGCTGTTGCTGCTACTGCTATTACAAATAATTATGATGATGACAGCTATAGCATAAAACAATACTTGCTCTCATAACAATAGTAATAATAAAGATGATGATGATGATGTTACTGACAACGTTTGCCATGACGCTGTTACTGTTTAATGATTCTAAATAGTGTGCGTTTTGGACATCGTCTCTTTTAAAGTTGTATCCTCAAGGGACTCTATACAGAAAACAATACAATGGTATAATACGAGGACATGTACTTCATAAACTAAACGCTTTAAATGTCCAAAAATTGACAAAAATAATGGGAAGGTTTTAAGTGGTACAAGCAACCGATACTAAGAGTAAAAGGCATTAAATACACTGAAAAAAAACATTAAGCACACAAGGAACATGAGCACTTTTTATGAAAGTTGTTAATATTTATAATCGTATAATATTAGTTACTTAGTTAGTTAGTTACGACGGGCAGCCAGACACCGGTCCAGCCCACTTTGTTCTAATATCTATGTGATGCCCATATCAGTAGTCCAAACATACATGTCTGCATTCCGGTCAGAACTGAATCAAACAGACGCATGCACTCACATCAGCCAGGTCCGACAATGCATGTAGAAACGGACTGCCAAAGAAGAAGGCCTGATATCCGAAAGATTTGGACACTAGCATAAGAAATACTCGACAGTCTCCTCCTCTTCCTCATCCTGACAACGCCTACAGTAGTCATTCAATGATAGACCCAAACTCCTAGCGTGCGCAACTTAGCCATTTCGTCTGCCCCACAATTCCCCTGGGTATCAGAAAGACCAAATACTCAGACAATCTCCAGGTCTGAATGTCTTCAAATCTCGTTCAAAGATGCCCGGCACTCACACACCAGTCGCGATTTCGAGTAGACACGGGAGAGCGCCCTGATCGTATCCTGACTGTCCGTACAGATCAGGATATTGCAATCATATACCCTATAATATATCAACCGTTCCCCTTAACTCTTTATCGCCGAGACCTCCACCTGTAAGATACTGAAGTGGTCCAGCAGCTTAAAGAATACTCTCACTCCGTATGCAGAAATAAAGACACCGCCCCCAACCCCTTCTGAGGATTTCGATCAATACATGTAGAACTCAACAGAACCGAGTGTAACTACCGGTTCTGGTGAGATGCGCACGGAGAACATTCTATCCAAGAAGGTTTGGGTGTACAGTAAGCTATCGTGTCAGGGATCGTATCCAAATACCCAAAGAACGCCTGGCCCATGCCCGTAATCCATCTCAGACCATACCCCCGCTATCGTCAACCTTATCGCAGACACGATCGCCATCTGCCTAGCCATCAGGTTCAAAGGAAGCCAGTTCAGTTATACAAACAAGGTCCTCGAAGGAGTGGGCCTGAGCACACTTGTCATCATCAGTGCAGAGCTTCGCAGAACCCTGTCAAAGATCCTGTTTTATGTGGACTTCTCCAGAGACCTCCACCATATAATCGCACCGTACATAAATGTGGGCTTAACCACTGTGTCGGCCCTACGACAAGTGTACAGCGTAACGTTCGCCCTCGCCGCTCTCGTACGCCTATCCTAGAACCAGGATAGCTTGGAGTCCAGGATTAATGCCAGATACTTCACACTGACGGAACAAATGACAGAACTTTGTACCTGCGTGTGAACAGTACCAATTTCGTCTTACTCGGGTTAACGCTCAGCTCACTGTCAGTACTCCACGGACTAAGGAGGCCCTGAGATGTTTGAAGGCGCTGCGACATTGTGTCGAGAAATTTTCCGCATACGCACGCCACAGCCTTGAATCGATTAGAATCAATTCACACGAGCTGAATATTAACGGTTAAATTCCACAGGAGAGGGAAAGAACTTTTCCACCCCCCCCTTTGGAGTGCCCCTTTCAGCCACCCTGCAGACGGTAGCTGATCCTATAGTGAAGACAGTGACCCTGTTAGTCAGGAGTCTCCCTATGAATCTGATCACTGACCAATGAACATTCCGGTGTCACATTGCTAAAGGCACCCTCTGTATCCAGGAATGCCACTATCGCATACTCCCTGTGCCCGCGGCCATTTTTAATTTACCCTACAAGTGAGTGAAGTATAGTTTCAACAGATTTACCTCTAGCGTAGGCATGTTGAGAAGCAGATAATAAGTCTGGTTCTATCGTACTGCGAAGATGCAAGTTGACCAACTTTTCCAAAGTCTTCGGAAGAAACGAAGACAGGCTAATGGGTCTGAAGTTCTTTGGGCCAGTGTCGGAGGTTTTATAACCTATTCGGAATACATACCACCCCGCATATGGTCCAAGACTCAGGAACATAAGACCATGCATGCCTTATAAATATCCATCAGCCAAGGATTCACCAAATCAGCATTATTCTGGAAATTGGAAGGAATATTGCCATCCGGTCGAGGAGATTTTTACGGAGGAAAGCTACACAACGCCCATCTCAGCCCACTTTCCATGATTGGAATGTGGTACTAAATATGATCGTGTGGGTGTTTTCATAGGAAGGCTGCCAGGAAGTGCACATCCAACAAAACATTCAAAGTCTCCTGTACACTTTTGGTCCGGCTTCCACATGGCTTCTGAATGAAACCGGGGAACGCCTCCAAGATTTCACTCACAAGATGGCAAAGTCTAAGGCCGCTGGACTATCTATCATCACACAAATACTCAAACCCTTAGATATTTTCCTTAAATACTCCCTAACACAAGAACCTGTTGTTTTTAAGTATAAGGGTTTACTTATTTTTAAGCCAAACCATACCAAAAGGCTGGCACTTCTATAACTATCGTGGCTACCAATTGCAAACAAAATTCGAATATTAGACACAAATGTGCAGTCTTTAATTTTTCACGAGGCGAAATAAGTTCGTATAAGCAAAAGCCATCATAAATTCATGACAGAAAAGTATTGTATTGTATAATGAGAATTTTAATAGATACGATTACCAAAATTGCACTGTTTAGCGAAAATTAACCGAGAGGGATACGGCGAAGAAGCTTGCCAAATAAAATAATGTTAACAGAGAATTTTTAATGTTACCAGACAACTAGAGGCAAAAGAGAAGTTTAGAAAAACATTGCAGTACATTTAAGAAATAGTTACCCGCGTAATTTGCTGCGCTGAAGTAGGTTTTCATCATGGCCTCAAGAAACTATTTTATTATGTACTACCAGTACTAAGTTATCAGTTATAGCCCTAACAGACATGTGGTATATGTACTATATTTTTTGATACTATATTAGTATGATGGACATGTAGTATACGTACTACTACCTGAAATGCAAAATAGCCTATCAATAATTATTTTAATAAAATGAAAATAAAAGTCTTAACAAAATGAAGGGTATTGTGACTATAAACGCTATGATGAAAATGTCATAATTTAATCAAATTTGTTGTTAAGCCCCTCTGACTTATAAAAAAAAAAAAATCATTTGATGTTATGCACTTTTGAACTTTTTTAATAACATCGTTACTTTTGCAAATAGAAAATTTGTGTGCTTTAACTTTTTTGTGTTGTATCATTATCAACTAAAAACTCAGTTTTGACTTTTTTGTTTGTTGTTGTTGTGCCCTCTTTCATTTCAGGTGATTATATGGGGAATAAAAAAAATAAAATTGTCATTCAAACAGTATGAAAAATCTGTAATCTTACAACCTTAAAAACGTATTTACTCGAATTTCGTAAATAAAGTTTTTATTAAAGTGTAGTTTTTTAATTGTTTTAAGTGACAAAATAAAAGCCGCTTAAAAAAAAAAAAAATTATTTAGATTTTTAATTTATTGAAAATAATGCTTTTAAAGAATTTTATTTGAAAATCGGTAAGGAAAGCAATTTCACACACTGTATTTCCAGCTGAGTTTTTGCTAGGAGTTCCCAGTTCATATTGAATGGAGCTGTGTTGAGTAGGTAGCAATAATATATATATTACCTTTATTCCATGCTCACTTTCATAGTATACGAACCAGCTTTGAACCACAATGTTTTATGATTTAATGGTAGTATAGGTTGACACACATGTAGTGTACTATGCTAGTATAGTATACAAGTATAGTATACAAATCCTATGTCTGCCAGGGCTATTACTTATCTGAGTTATAATTTTTTAGCCTTTTTCCCATTTTACCTCCTTCCTGTCCAAATTTAAAATTTTAAGTAGCCTATAGAAAGGTATATATACCTTTATATATAAAAACAAACATACATATGTACATACATATAAATACACATTAATTTTTACATACAAGATTTTCCTTTACTGTATTAATACAAATTTAAAGTGATTGATAATTTTTTTAAGTGTATTCAAATATAAAACCATTTCTTGGATATCTTCTTGTTTTCATTGGAATTTTTGGAGAAGCTCATTTATGAAATAAAAGGTATTTGCTTGTCATTTGAAGCCATAGGCACTCATTATACCATATAATTGTATTGTTGTCTTAGCAATAGTAAATATTTATTGATTTACATGAAAAGCTATAATAAAAAAGATGTTAAATTTACCCCATTCCAAGATTTGAGTAATGAAGTCATATTTTTATGCGTAAAAAAGTTATAAATTGAATAATAGAAAAAATTAAAACAAATCGGTAACACGTATTTAAAACGTACTTTAGTTAGTTTGTTAATTTGTTTCGTCGACTAAACAGAAACCTTCTTCGTTAGTGTATTATAAAAATTTTTGTTATTACACTCAGACCTGCAATAAACAATATCAGAATCTGCATCAACAGTATTCGCATAAGACGATACACAACCTCCACATAAAAACTATCGATTCGTTCCTGAATTTGAAAAAATACGCATAAATTTAAGCAAAAGCTTTAAAGTCAAACAAAATCGCATAAGAAAAGTCAGCAACAATATTTAATAAAAGGAAGCAAAATAAATATAATTTTTTAATAGCGAAAATCACTCTTTGTTGTAAGGTTGCAATTTACTAAATATGCTTTGAATTGCAGCAAGAGAGAGTGAGTTTCCTTAATAGAGCCTTTAGCAAATTAGAAAATATTGAAACAAATAGGAAAAATTTTTTGAGTTTTGTCAAAAAAAATTAAAAATAAAATTCAATATCTATGTATAGGGAGATCGATTATTCGCATTTTTTTAAAAACCGGTTTTCGAATAATTCGAAAAGTAGCAATTTTTAAAAAATCGGTTTTCGGTTAATAATTATTCAAATAAATGGTTAACCGGTTCTTTTATTAAAATAAAATTGTTCTTAATTCTTTAAGCACAGAGCTGGATCACGTCGTTTTAAAAATAAGCAGAAGCTGCCGGAGAGTTGAAAATTAAAGTGGCAATCAACACTAACCATAAATCTAATAAATCTCATAAAAACTATGGTAAAACGGTGTGCGAAGGCCATAAAAAACAAAGTTTATTGTACAATGTACTGAAAGTTTCTCTATCGGTAATATGCGAGTCCCTAATTACCTCGACAAGAAAAGTTGTTCAGGTTTCGAAGAGCGCTGTATGTAAATTCTTGCACTTCGTATTTAATAGTCTATATGTTAGTGTGGTATGTTAGTTAAGATACCCACCTTCCAACCAAGAAGTCGTCGATTCAATCCCAGGCCACAGCATCTGAAAACTTTCAACAGCGATATCACCACACAACATTATGTTACTTACGCTGTGAAAAACTTCACTAGCTACTATATCTGCCGTTCGGAGCCGGTGTTTGTGAATCGCTTTCAATGAGTCTAGTTGATTATTCTTCATATATAAAAGTCAATATTTATTTACAGAAGATAAGAGAAAGTTATTGTTGCTCAAGTGCGCATATCTTTTTCGATCTACCTTGGTTTTAAAGCTGTCTGTGAGATGTTCATGCTTTTTAAATATACAAAAATAATAACAAAATTTGCAACAACAAAATACACAAACGTATAAAAATTAGAATTTTTTAAATTACGCGGTTATTCGCGTTAAATCGACTGGTTTATTCGGTATTCGAAAAATTAAGATTTAGAAAAGTCCGTATTCGACAAAACCAAAAAAAAACCTTTTAAAACCGGTCGAATAATAACCGTGCGATCTCCCTTTCTATGTATACAATTAATATGCTGACACATTTTTTTGTATCCCTTTTAGGCTCTTTCCACTGCACCGATTTTAAGAAAATATGTATGGGTTTAAAGCTTTTTCTATGCAAATGTGCGCAATGTCAATTTTGTTTTAAAGCGGTCCAGTATTTTGGGAGTACTACGGCTATAAGCTTCCTACTAACACATATGTATAAAGAAAACACATTTTTCGTGTAGCTATAAATAAAAAAACAAAAGAAAAGTTTATGTGTGTATGCAGGGTGGGCAATTTAAAAACTTAAATTTGAACCAGCGGCTATTTCGAGTCAGGCAATACTTATATCATTCTATTCTATCAAAAAATTTAGTATATTATCTTCACTGAATGAAATGAATTGATTCACGCTTTAGCAACATTAGGATTTACTGGAAATTTACCATCATTTAAGATAATCTCTTTGTAGAAAGCTCTTTTTCATCTTGGTGAGTACGTTAATAAGCAAAATTGCCATATTTGGGGTTTAGAAAACCCAAACGTGGTCTTACAGAAGCCAATGCATCCATTACGATTGACTCTTTAGTCTGGGGAGCGGAAGCATTATTGGCCCATATTTCATATGATACCGATTTTTTTGTGCTCGCTCTTCATGGTATTGATGTGAGCGATGTTTGGTTTCAACAGGATGGTGCACCTTGCCACAATCGACATATTGCGTCAAATGTTTGATGGCCGTTTAATTAGCCGAAATTGCCGGCAAGAAGCTGCGATTTGACACCGTTGGACTATTTTCTGTAGGGCGCCGACAATACGGAGACAAGTGAGAATTTAAAGGCCAGCATTCGCGAAGTCATTGCCGAAAAAGTTCTCGAAGATTGGTCCGAAGGAATGGGGTACTGTGTGGCCAGCCACGGCAGTTATATGAATGTAATGATATTTCATTTCTAACTGGCACAATGGTACTTTACAACAAAAAAATAAATTTGGAAACATTTCAAACCGTTTTTGTTTTATTGCATTTTTAAATTTGAACTTTGAAATGGCACACCCAATATATTTCTTTTATTTGTCATATAAAAATTATTATTTAAATCTTTTTTAAGAAATATTTTGGAAAAATTATTTTGTATATATACTTGAAATCTATTTAAAAAATATTTGATATTATGTACATTCATAATTAAAATAACTATTAGGTGCTGTAACGCGGCTGAATGTCTCCGCCGCTGAGTACACCAGTCTTATTTATTTTACATCAAAGCCGTGAATTCTTACACCTTTTCGTTTGGAATCTGCCTATCATGTAAGAACATGTTGTATTGGTTTGGGTGTATAAACAAAATAAAAACCACAGCTGTTTAAGTATAGCAAACCTGCAATGATTTTCTGTGTAGTAAATATGCGTAAGTGTAGCAAATGCCACTTTCATGTAATTTGTTGTTGCCACGTCTGCAAGACTTGCAATGCCTGGGTGATTTTCCCTAATATTTTATATAGCAGAATAGCTAAGTACATACCTACATCGTTTTTGCATTGGTTCCATATCTCTTTCATCATAAAAGGAAACAGTTACTGTATTGTCACCGAATTTTCAAGAACATTTTCTTTTTCTTCTCGTGCAAAATAAATTGTCATCAGATTTTGTGTGGTTGCATTTTTCACTTGTTTATACAGCTGCTGCCATCCAGAAAATAGTTCACGGTGAAGGTTTATTACTCGTACCGTATCTAGAATCACATTGAAAATTTCGTTTTATACAGAATTAAATTTGATAAAAACTTCACTTTTCGCAATGATTGTTTTCCAACATTATTTGTAATTAAATTAGTACTGTTGTCATCGGATAATTATACTAGCGCTACTTCTATATTAAGTAATAAATTGAGAACAATCACGTTATAGGATTTGAAAATCCAGAATTTGTCCAGCGTTTCTTTACATTTCTATGGAAATGCCCATATGTATGTTAAAAAGATATTAGTGTCTCTGTTTTAATATAAAATTTAAAAAAAACAAACATTTTAAAACCGCTTAAATTTGAATTCGCAAAAAACCATGTTTAAGTGTTTGCTTCACTAATGAAATATCACTCATACGTATGTATCTACGTAATAATGTGATCTTATTGTTTTCTTGTCAAAAAAAAAAAATATTCTAAAACGACTGCGCAGAAAAAAAGTTCTAGCCTTACTTAAAGGCAATTTTATTGCGGAATTTCAGTGTTTTTAGTTATTCAATAAACTGTTTTTGAAATACGCGGATATATGCTGTGTCTTGTAAACAAGAGCTGACCTAAAATACAGCTAGCACCACTGGATTCCTCGTACTCGGATTAGCTTTACCCGCTGGGTACCCCGCTTGTCGGAAAAAAGTATCAAATTTAAACACAGTGTAATTATGACTTAAGGGCTTGATATGATGAATATAAATAGTGTGTATTGAATATTTTGTTTTTTTATTTCACACAATTTGGTACTGCAATACAATCTTCCTACATATGTAAAATATTCTACAAAATCGAGTTATTAACACCGTTTTTTCGAATTTTCGATAAAATCATATATGAAAATAAGGGGCGATAATGGAACTTTAACAATTTAACCCATTTTGAGAAAAAGTTATACGGGACGTCTTAATTAAGCCGTATATAAATAGATTAGATTGGCTCTCTTATATTTAAAAATGAATGTGTTTTTGTATGTACATATGTATGTTTGTTTGTTTGTGTCTTATAGCCAGCCAAACGGCTGGAACGATTTTCTGGAAATTTTAACAGTATCCCAATCCATATCCGGATGAAATTATAGGGTATATTCATTTCAAAAATTCCTTCTGAAAGTTGCCACGCCCATACGAAATAAATAGTTAATTTAAATATTTATGGTAACAGTAAGGGTCTCTAAATTTGGTACATATAGTGTTATAGTTAATACAAATCACTAATAAAAAAGTGAGCGGCGTAGATCTAGTAGACGTAAATATGATTTCTAGTAGACGTAAATATTGATTTTTTTATATAAATTGCTTTCCAGTCTGAAGATGTTTATGGGAGATATACAAAACCATAGTATGCATATTTAATCAAAATTAAATCTATTAAGAAATTTCGTTGAGTTATCTTTAACACTAGGGTCTGTACTTCGATTTTTTTTCTTCGTCCCTTCTCTATGGAGCCTATTGGGTTTTCACAAAGCATCTATTGCTTTGTTTCATTTTCTTTAATTAATTTGCTATTTCAAGCTAAGTAGCTGGTTAATCCACTGTAGCTCTCTTCATATGATTTTGTGTAGTGGTGAAGATTCGTGCTAATTGGTGCTGATCTTTACTTTAGATTGTATTTTTTTCCCTGTAGGTGGCGTGTTTCCCTGATTATAAGTCTGATGTTTGTCATCATAGTTAGAGGTAAGTGGGAAGTTAAGGGGCTCTTTTCATTTTTTAGATGGAGTTGTCTGGAAAAAAGTTTAAGCCATTTATTAAACATTCGAAACTACAATTAAATTTTTCTTCATCATGTGCTTTGCTAGGGCTCGAATCTGGGGCGTTTGTGTTGTTATGCGTGCGCTCTAACTACTACACTATGTCACCCCCGTACTTCGATTATAACTTTTGTTTGAATATCTTCCAAAAGCCATACTACGGACATCAGCAAAATCCTAATTTACATATTTTCATTATCTGCAGTAGTGTATGGTATAAAAACGAAATATAAAATAAACTCTAATGCTTATTTATTTTTTACCCTTTCGGTAAACCTTTATCCTTTTATATCTTTCTTAAATCCTCGACAATATTTTTAAAAGTATTTTGCAAAATTTTCTTTACCCTAAAAACATGTCACTACTTCTTTTAAAGTAACATACAATAGGCTCTTTAAACAGGAAACGAAAAGGTGTGCCAAATGGATTACAAAACATAACAATGGCGTGAGTACTTTCTCTTGAAACTGATACTTTCGTTCAATTCTATTCAAACAATTGATGAATAAAATGTATTGAATTGTCAAAACCAATATAATAATATTTGCTTTTATGTAATAAACTTGTAAAATGAAAGAAAAGGGTGACAATTTATTAAATCCCACCATTATTTGCAGCAAGCATTTAAGGCTTTTTTTCTCCCCTTTTATTATAAAATTTTTGCTAAGTACGTATATTGCCACTTGAAAATGACACAAAAAACAGCAAAGACTAGAATAAAGTAAAATAAAGCGTGACAAAAAACTTGGACTACTTCAAGTCAATCTAAAGATTGTGCTTCACTTTTGACTTAGATAACATTTTTTCATTTTTTTTTTTTTTTTTTTCATTTGAATAACCACCTATTTCTTCTATGCCAGATACTTTTGAACAGAAACTTTATAGAACGCTGTTAAGTAAAGATAGAAAACAATTGTGACTTTTTTTGGCATGTCATTCTTATTGTCTTTCCGGCCTTTTGAAAAAAAAAATAATAAAATAAAAAAAAAAACATAAAAATATGAAAAAAGTTTACTTTTGAGTCACTCTTATGAAAATGGTTTTAATATTCTGCGAATACAAAAGTGAAATTGTTTGTAGAAAATCCACTTTATTTTTGCCTACTTTTCAAGGAGTTTGACTACGTTTTTTCGATTATAACTAAAAAACAAAAAACTAAAAGCAAGTTTTGAAATTTTATAAAACATCGGGATGAGGCAGTCAATATGCTCTCTCAAAAGGATATCCAGCGAGATAAGATCTAAAGTTGTTATGAACTGTATGACATCTCTCAATTAACTTGGAGTTCGTAACAGGGTTACACTATGTTAGGTCTTTAACTGTGTAAGGATGGGGTTTCTGGGCTAAGTTATTAACTTATAAATGCGGTAGGGTACGAAAGCTGGTTTTTTATCCCTTGAAGATGTTTCGAAAATTTCAAAACAGATTATTGTTTATTCTGTAGCAGAAAAGTAGTATCACTGCCCATGTATTTTTTTTTTTTCTCAACATGTAATAATTAAATGCAAAAATATTGCAATGCAAGTAGAATGTATCCCAAAATTAACACAATATTTGATTTAAAGAGAAAACACAGTTTTTAGTTTTTTGATTGACACTTTTTATTGAATCATAAAGTGCATATATGTTATAAAACATCGGGCGAATAGCCCCCACGTCTTTAAAAACAATTACGCACTCTTTTGTCGAAATTTTCCATGGCCGTTTTGCATAAATGTGGCTGAATTTTGGTTGATACAGCTTCGATTCACCTCCTTTAACATTCCTGACTATTTTCGTTATCTGTAAGACCGACACATTACTTTCTTGTTGATCAAATTAAAACAGGAGGGGAAAACGCCTTATTTTCTTAGTACTTACACGATTACGTAATATAATTCAGTTACTTTGTTTAATGTGCTGTATATTAAAATTTTTGGATATCTTAAGAATTTTACCCACTAGAACCAAAAGATTAACATCGGTCTGAGAGACCAAAAAATGGAAATGTGTCTCAAATATTGAAAATTGTCAGGAGGGATAAAGCACGTGTGGTTGAGGGCTTGCTGTCATAGCTGTCATATACCTGTAATTTCAAATAACCCCATAAAAAGAAATCACACTATCCAAGGAGCCAATACTGATCACTGAAACGAGAGAGTACACAACCGGAAAATATTTCATGCAGTAATTGATTTGTTTCACGAGCTATATGGCATTTGGCACCATCTTGTTTAAACACATATCCAATCCAATTTCGGTAGAAAGAACTGTATTATTATGTCGCAATATCGAGCATCAGTAACAGTCACTGATTGACAAAAAAGTTTGGTGCAATTATGCCTCCAGCCCAAAATCCACGTCAAACAATAACACGTTGTTGATGCGTTTGCTTGCCGATAATCACATGTGAATTTTTAGAACTCCAAAAGCGCCAATTTTGGCGATCAATGTGAAAGTGTGCTTCACCGTTTATGATGATTTTGCTCGAAAAATCAACAACTATTTATTGAACTCCAATAATCTATTTATTCAATTCTATCTTCGCTGTGAATGATCATTAGACTTAAGTTTTTGTGTGAACTGAATGTTTTAACCATGGAAACACAGATCTTTACTGAGTATACGCTGTAGAGAGCAGCTTGAAATATGAAATTCCTGTCCAAGATGCCGAATTGAGGTTCGTGGATTTTCACCGACACTCTCATGCACTGATACGATATTGACATTGAAACGGCTTGATTTCAAATTTATTCTCCCTGAATTTTTCAATTAATCTCTTCACAGTTGCTGATGTTAAAACTCTATTTCACCAAGCTTTTATTACTTTTGAAATACAGTGCAGCCGAGGTAACCTCAACTAATTAAAACCGCAGGTGTTGACGTTTATGAATGTGCAAGTATTTATAGTATACCTTGAAGCGTTTTTATTGTTTATAAGCTAAGAGCAAAAAAGAAAAATTAATCCAAAGAAACAAAAAAGGCTTCCAATGATAACAAAAAATCAACCGAACAGAGAAAGACAATATATGTAAGGGGAATCCTTATAAGTTATAAGGGGAATCCCCAAATTCGGAACTAATTTCGTTAAATAAATATATGTACGCACATACATACATACGTGTTTTAGCTGTTACTGAAGCCAAAGATTTTGATTGATTTCGAGTTGATGTTTTAGAGCTTTGTGGCTTGGTTGACGTTTAAGAGTAGACAATGTAAGAAAAAACAGGTTGATGTTTTAGAATGTTGACGGAAAAGACTGTATTCGTTATCCCGAGTGCACTGTATTTTTTAATAATGAAGACACCTTGTTTTGTCGTATCCTGTTGTTTTTGCTAATCCTGAACGAATTCTTTTTTTTCAACTCTTGAATTAAATTTGTAATAACAAAAAATAACTAAATTATCAAACTGCAGAAAAATGACTCAACCTATTGAAATTACCATTAACCATCATGTAGAGTGTTGTACCATATACCTACAAAAAAAGATTTGCTAGTTTTTAACTATATTATTGAACAAAATTTTTCTGCAATGCAGTAAATTAAAACAATAATACTCTTATTGGACAATTTCCAAAACCGAAAACACTTTTTTGTATTTAAATTATTATTAATAAATAAATTATAACTATACCTATCTCTTTCTCTCGCTTTCTATCTCTCTCTATACACATAACAAATCAAAAACTCTCTCGCTTGTTATTATTTTTAAAAATTAATAGTCAAACACATATATATTGCTTTTGAATAAACAATGATAGATTTAACAAAAGTCTAGTATTTAATTACCGGTTGTTGTCACTCATTCAATTACATTTAATGGTGGCATTAGAAAAAAAATTGATTACACACAATGCATAATATTGGTAATTAATTATTATTTAGTATTTTTGAACAACACACATTCAGTTTTTATAATATATGCGTATAGATAGCTTTTGTAAAGTGTGCATTTTTGTTGATATGGATAGTAAAGGAAGGTTTAATAAGGGGTGTTTTTTATAGAGGAATAGAACTTTAGGTTGCAATCAAACAACGATGGATTATTCGATTGACATGAATTTTATTTATCCGAAAGATAATCTTGTGGCATTACATTTTAAATATGATTTCTGGCATATGACCGCCACGGCTGGTGCGGATGTAGTCCAATCTGGTCGTATAATTTTCGATGACTTGCGATTTGTCTGATGATTTGTGGCCGCATTTCGGCAATAACACGGCGAATGTTGTCTTCCAAATGGTCAAGCGTTTGTGGCTTTACCGCACAGACCATTGATTTTAAATAGCCCCACAGAAGTAGTCTAGTGGTGTTAAATCACAAGATCTTGGAGGCTAATTCACAGGTCCAAAACGTGAAATTAGGCGGTCACCAAACGTGATTTCAGTAAATCTATTGTGGCACGAGCTGTGTGACATGTTGCGGCGTCTTGTTGAAACCACATCTCCTGAACATCATGGTTATTCAACTCAATAATGAAAAAGTTAGTAATCATGGCTCTATATCGATCACCATTGACTGTAACATTCTGGCCTCCATCGTTTTTAAAAAAATTACGGACCAATGATTCCACCAGCCCATAAAGCGCACCTAACAGCCAGTTTTTCTGGATGTAACGGTGTTTCCACATACCCTTGAGGATTACCTTCACTTCAAATGCGGCAGTTTTGTTTGCTGACGTAGCCATTCAACCAGAAGTGCGCTTCATCGCTAAACAAAATTCGCTTATGAAAATCGGGAACAACGGTAATCTCGTTTTGGTCCCATTCGACGAATCTACGCCGGGTGTGAGTCTATTCATGATGAATTGCCAAACCAAACCGAAAATAAGTCACTTGACAGCTGTTGAATCGGTCGCCATCTTTCAAAGTAATGCCAACTTAAAATTCTATACCTCTATAAAAAACACGCGTTAGTTGGCGTTCTCCATATATACAAAATTCAAGGGTTAGTATTAATGAACGTTTTCACGCCCACTTATCCAATCTTTCCCAGTTACTGTCTGATGATCTGCATTGTTCACGCCGTTCTCCACATACACAAAAGTCAATATTTACTTTGCATTGGAGGTACCACACCCACTTTTACAATTTCGTCCACTTTTTGAATGATGATTTGTAGTTGTTGGATAAAACGCTAAAGCTTTTGCTTTAACCGTTCTTAGTTTGTATGAGAGGTCACGCTCACTTGCCCTTTTCCTCCCACTGTAAAGTCAATAAGGCAAATTCTTTAACTTTAACTGTAACCGCTGTATTGACTCTGAACCTATTTGGGCCTAATTAAGAGACTCTTTCTGATACTATTTTGAAGACATAAACAAAAAAATATTTACTTTGTATGGGTGCCGCACCGCCCAGTTTAAGTTTTTGAAATTTATATGGCCTATTGTTTCTTCCAGATATACAGCAAGATACTATAAAAATTTCCAAAAACCAGGTTCAGCCTTTTAAATGCCTATAGGGCACAAACAAAAAAAAAAACACACAAAAAAAACCAACATACATATAAACATACATAAGATTGAAAATTTTGTAGAATGCAGAATCTCCGTGAATTACCATGTACCCATCAACATACTATCTTGATCAAACATTTTCCGGAATAAACCCCTTGTGGCGGTCCCATCATTCCGAGATGAGCATTTTTTTTTTTTGTTTAGTGGGTACATCTGTAGTTGCTATTCACGCTAAGTCTTAGCGTCATAACTTGACATTTGCATAAGCTACGTAGACAAGAGTACATCTACCTCTATTTTTGCTAACGATTTTTTAAAATTTTGATCTTGTTGATCAAGAGGATCATTATTGGTGACATCAGGCAAGTGAATGGTGTTCACTATATGAGCCGAGGCCACGGTTTTCATGGATTACAACGATGTAATGCATCATGAATTTTTGCCAGAAGATCAGACAGTAAACAAAGAGTATTACTTGAGCGTTATAAGACGTTTACGTGGAGCAATTCGCCGAAAGAGATCAGCATTGTGGGCAGAAGGCTTGTGGATTTTGCAACATGATAACGCAACTTCGCCTCGTGCCATCATTATTCGAAATTTTTTGACGAAAAATTAAACAAAAACCGTCCAACAGCCACCGAATTCACCTGATTTAACTCCCTGTGACTTCTTTCTTTTCAATCGAGTTAAAAAGCCATTACAGGGAACGCGTAATGTTCGCAAGAAGCACTGATGGATATACCGTAAACCGAATTAAAAAAATCAAATATTAAGCTATGACGCTAAGATTTAACGGATATATCAACCAAAGATGTACCAAGTTAACAAGAAAAAAAAAGTCAAATCAAAACGATGGTACCGCCACACGGGAGCTATTCCGGAAACTTTTTGATCAAGGTAGTAATTATTAAATGTTTGGATTCCGGTTAACAGAGACTGAAATGTGAATGTGCTAGCGGACGAGTTGGCTTACGAGGGATCGATGTCAAGCCGACTAAAGCCAGTCATGGTGATTTGACTTATAGGATCAGTGAAGAGAGCTATTCCTCACTTCTACGTAGATCGTACACACATAAGGTGATCCGGGAGGATCACGTAGCTTCAGTATAACCAGAGGCGCCTTCGATCGCTCATTGGTCGTAGCAGAAGGGATGTATTCAAACTGGATTCCGAGGGGTTATGGTACAACGACAATTGCCGTAGCTGTGGCGCAATGGAGGAAACTAAATGGTTAAGCACTGCCTCTTTAAATCCCCAGCTCTTATAAACGTCACCGTTAAAACGTCAGCGTATGGATCCTACAATATCTTCGGGATATCCAGCATTGGACCATGTGATCATCTCAAATATTTCAACCTTAAATAGTGTAGGTGAGATATCCCGACATTGTTCGATTTCGAGTGTTTGTGGCATTTCTCAAAACGATACCCGAGAATACCATTTGATACTCGTAGTAACTAGTAATTAGCCATGTAAACCAACAAAGAGCTTTGGTTCAGTTCTCGTTCAATATTTGATTCAAGTGCAAAAAAAGATTTTTTTTTTGAGGTCAAAAAAAACAAAATTGCCCGCGAATGTTAAATGTTAAATGGTTACGTCAATAAGCAAAATTACCGTATTTGGATCGAAGACAATTTTTAAGCCATTAACGAACGACCACTACATCCATTTCAATTTACTGTTTGATACTGTTTCACGTTGTAGGCGTCATCGGTCATTATTTCTTTCGAAATAAGTGAGGTTTCGCCTTTACAGTGAATAGCGAGAACTAACGAGCCATGTTAGTTTCCCAAAATTAAGCAGCTAAACATCTACGAAGTTTGTTTCCAACAAGAGGGCGCAACTTGCCATACAGCAATGACATTCGGTTCCAATAAGACGGCGAAACTTGCGTGGATAACAATTAATTTATTCCAAATTAATTTGGTGACGACTGTTCACTGATTCTCTCGTTAGTGCGAATATATCTTTTGTATTATTTTCTATATGGCTACGTTAAGACATTGGTTTATGCCGACAAACTAGCAACTCAAAACACCATTGACCATTGACGCCATATGGCTAGATTGATTGGAAAAAGCAGTCAAAAGTTTAACTAATCAATGGCCATGTAACACGCAGCCGCGCCGGACATACTCTAATCAAAAAGTTATCTAAATTTATTCAGAAAATTAGATATACACTTATGCCGCCGCTTAATCCAATCCTCAAAGCATTTTTTATATTCGGTTTTCGATATGTCCATTAGTGCTTCCAGCGATTTTTCCATTATTTCCTCTCGGCTGCTGAAAAGCGTTCCCCGTAATGGTTTTTTAACCTGATTGTACAGAAAGAAGTCACAGGGAGTAAAATCGTTGGCTGTTAGATGGTATTTGTTGCATTTTTCTTCAAAAAATTTCGAATCAAAATGGCACTGTGGGACGGTGCGTTCTCATGGTGCAAAACCTACGAGTTTTCTGTACACAATTCTGGTCTCTTGTGGCGAATTTCTTCTCGCAAGCGTCTTATAACGCCTAAATAATACTCTTGTTTACTGTCTAGTCTTCTGGCAAAAATTCATAATGCACTACACCATTGTAATCGATGAAAACCGTGAGCATTGCCTTCTTTTTTGGTTGAAAACGACGTGGTTTTTTGGTCTCGGCTCTTTTGGTGTACGCTATTCACTTGCCTGATGTTCAGATTGTATGTCGTACTCATAAATCCACGCCTCGTTTCCAGTAATGATCCTTTTGATGAATGTGCGTATTCAGCTTCGCAAATCATGGCTTTTGCGACCTTACCTTTTTTGGCATCAACTTTACTGCTACACGACAAAAACCCAAATCATTAACCAAAATCCATAGGCTATTTCGAAGTCCTCCGCTATCTCTCTGATGGTTAATTTGTGGTTATTGACCAACATTTCTTTTACTTTATCAATGTTTTCGTCGATTTTCGATGTCGATGTTCTGCCACTGCGTTCATCATTTTCGATTGATTCACAACCACTTGTGAACCTCACGTGCCACTGCTAAACGATTGTTTTCTTTAGAGAATCGTTGCCGAAACACTTTTCCAACATTGCCAACGTTCGCTTACAAATAAATCTGTTTTTTACGCAAAATTTAATACAATTTCGTTGTTGCATCTCTAAATTCATTTATAAAATTGTAAAAATTGTCCAACACCCACAGGGATAGGTGTACTCTTAGCTGCGTAGCTTTTGCAAATGTCAAGCTATGACGCTAAGATTTAGCGGGAATATCAACAACAGATGTACAAACTTAAGAAAAAAAAAACACAAATCGGAACAATGGGATTGCCACACGGGGATTATTCCGGGAACTTTTTAATCAAAGTGGTATGGCTGTCTCTGTTCTGTCTGTCGTGTATTATTGCTTTAAGTTCTCGAGCACCTAAAAAATATCCTACGGCAGTTATGGAATTTTTGAATAATGTAGAAAACTCTTATCGCAACCAGCTGAATGAATAAACAATCAAAATATTTCTTTAAAAAGCCAAATATTAAAAGAATAAAAGAACTTCTCCATTTTTGTTGAGTTGGTTGCTTAAAATATATATTTTTTTCTTTCTTCAATTGCTAAGTCTAAAATAACAAGAAAAAAACTAAAAGCAAAGACAAATACAAACTAAGTGGTAATTATAACTTTTTTAGACGATAATATAGGGAAACATTTGTGCATATAATTTTAGCAGTGACTACCTAGAAATGTTGGAGATTGGTTGCATACATTTGTTGCAATTAAATAAAGAATTTGTTCATAACATCGTTTACGAAAGGGTTTTAGGCACAACTGTTCTAAACACTATTAAGAATCAGCAAATTTTACTCAACCACTGCTTACACAAACATACATACATACACTATTTTATAAACTTGTGGCATAGACGCGGTAAACCTGGATTAAAAACTTTTTCATGGTGCTGCTTGTTTTAATTTTATCGGTGTATGGGTGTATGTTTGTGTTGAGCAGCCATCTCTAGTGCTAACTGCTGGGATGCTTTAGATTGGCGGTAATTCTTGCTGCGTCATTACTTTGTTCAACCGCACTAAAAACTAAAGTGCTAAATAAAGAAACAAACTTAACGAGAAGGTAATGAAAACAACTTAAAAACAGGCAAAACACAGAAAAAAAACTAAAATAAATGAAATAAAATAACACACAAGCCGCATTAAAAACAACAGGCAAGAGAAATAGTCACATTTTACTTAGAAATGCCATAACGATGATTATAATGTTGCTACCCGCTTCTACTTCTACATATTACTTCATAATATTGCTGCTGTTGTTTACTTAAACGAAATGTTACAAATGTATTCGGTACTAATCCCACTACATACCGGTTCCCTCTACAACTTTAGCAATTGCCATAGGAAGCCAACGCCTTCATCTCTTTCTTCGCAAATCATAATTTTATTTAGTCGTAGTAGTCTATAGACGGACCAGGTATTAGTAAAAGAAAATTGTAATGTTTCACTGGTGGTTGTTGTTGTAATTTCTTCAATTTGCAGCATCAGCAGCCACGGGAATTGTTGCGAGTACGAGTATTTAGTGAGTTGATGTTTTAGTTGAATGAATGAGTGAAGTTAAAACAAACAACTCAATGTGAAACATTTTAATGCTCGTCGTTAAATATTTTTCTATTTTTTGCTTAGATGCCATATTTTATTTTATTTTTTTTTTTTAGTGTATTTTATACAATTTTTTTTAATTTTTGTAACAAACTGAGTCAAAAGAATAAAGTGTTAAAGGTACATATATAAAAAATGTTGGTCATGATAACTAAAAAGTATACTATGCCTCTATTTTTTTAATTTCAACAACCCACGTTCGAGGCCCTGTAGAGGACATGACGAAGAATAATTTAATTGTGGTTTCGAATATTTAACAAAAAGGCTTCAACTTCTCTCCAGACAATTCTTGGGAAAACAAGCTGGATCCATAAGTCCACTATTGATCACAGTAAAAGCCTCTGTGATATCACGGAACATCTGTCATATGGCGTTCCACATTGTATCCATGTTTCACAGACTTCGACAAAGCCTTTGGAGTGCATTGGTATGTAGTGGAATTTCACTTAAACAGTATTTGTAGTGTTAAGAGTTTGTATCGTAATGGATCTTACAGAGTTAGACATGACAATATGTTTAGCAGTTCCACATAGCTGTGCCCTGCCACCACTACAGTTTTGAAAATAGTTTTTAAATGAATCATTGTGATCGTCAAGGATATAGTATGGGGATTACAAGGCCGGTTGAAGTAGCTTTTCCGATCTTGCGCTAAATGTATGTAGTGTAACGCTGGCATCGGAATCGTGTAGTTTTTAAGAAAAATGTCCAAAATAGAAAACCCTCTGTATTTATACAACATCCTAGGAATTATTTATAATTGACGATCAAGGATGTCCGTCACGGACAACATTTTTTTTAATAAACTTTTAGCAGCATATGCGGCCGTATTTCACCAAGAACTCTTCGAATGTTGATTTCCATGTGTTAAATTATCTCTGGTTTATCGACGTAGACAAGTGACTTTACATATCCCCAAAGAAAATAATACAATGGGGCTTAATCACACAATCTTGGTGGCCACGTGATATTAAATCAATTGTAGTACGCCCTGTGTAATATTGTGATTATCAGCGTTTTTGAAGACATATGGACCAATGACTCTGCTAGACCATAAAGCGCACCAAACAGTAATTTTATGTGTATGTAATGGTGTTTCAACAGAAGCTTATGGATGATCCTCACTCTAAATTCAACCCAAAAATATGTTTCATCTGAGAACAAAATTTGGAATGGAAATTTAATATCAATATCAATTTGTGCTTCAGCCCATTCGACGAATTGGTGGCGCATACGATGATCGCTTGGCGGAGAACGGCGAAAAATTAATTGATTTTGTTCTTCTTTAATGCTTTCCAGTACAGCGGCTACAGCTTCTTCAGTGCGCATTGATCGATGTCTCAATGCATATTATTAGAAAAAGTAAACGTTGTTCAAAAACAATCCACTGATATTCGAATTAGCCGCTATCAAGAACGATAATGTATTGGACACACAAGTTAATAATGACTTTTTGTTTCTTGAAAAATACATTTATTATAATAACAAAGTGAATTGATAAATTTTTCAAAGTATTGTCCATCGTTAGCCACTGCCTTTTTTCATCTTTCTGGTAGCATATGGATTCCGCGTCAAAAGAACTGCTCCGTCTTAGAGGTAAAAAATGAATCAAGCCAATTTCTGATACCCTGTTCTTAGCTAAAGCGTATTACAGTAAGAGAATTCTACATCGATTGAAATAAATAGTAGTTAGAAGGGCCAAGCTCTGGGCTATAAGGCGGGTTTGCTAGAACTTCCCATCCACTGTTTTGCAAATAGCTTTTGACCGATCTCGCAACATGTGGCCGAGCGTTGTTATGATGGAAGATTATGTGGCCGTATCTGGTCGAATATTCCAGTCGTTTTTCGTTGATTGCTCCCTTCAGATGAATCTATTTTGTTCGGTATAGGTCCCCTGTGATCGTCCGACCCGATCAACCTTCTGCTTCCACCAAATACAGAGCATTAACTTGGCGCCATGTATATGCGGCTTTGGCGTTAATTTGGCTGGTTAGTCGGATTTTACATATGACTTTTTGCGCCTGTGTCTATCGCAATGTATCAATTTTTCATTACCAGCATATATGATTCGAAAATGCCTCCGTTTTTAGCGTTCAGGTATCATTCTCTACATGTAAAATCGCCTTTCAAAGTTTTTCGGCTTTCATTCATACGGGACCCAATTCCCTTGCTTTTGAATAAAACCCAGTGCTTTTAAACGTTGGAAAATGGCTTGTTATGTGACTTCCAATAATATTGCAAGTTCTCCTTGCGTTTGACAGCAATCTTCGTCAAATAATATTTCCAATTCCTCATCTTTAAAATTTTTCGGCTGACCAGGCCTCTCCTTGTCTTCCGTGTCGAAATCACCGCTTTTGAATTGTGTAAACCATCGTTCGCAAGTTTTTTGTTAACCGTAAGCTTCTACCAACAATCGATAATTTTCAGCAGCAGTTTTCTTCAAATCGAAGAAGGTTATCAGACTTCTCCGCACAACATCTTTTTTAGGCACAAAATTCCACATTATTATAGCGATTGAAAAAATGTGTGTTTACACTTTAGTCGCTATCGAATACTAAATTATAGTGACAAGTATTTACCCTCCAAAAGACCATATTTCTTATTATTGACACAAACCATATGTGACAGTTATGCCATATGTAGTCCAAATCGCCATTATTAACGTGTATACCCAATACATCATAAACAAGACGAAGTGCGCGATAAGTTTAGTAAACAGAACCATTATTTTGACAAAAAAAATTCACAAATATGCAAATCTATCCACAATGAAACTTTCAAGCCAAACTAAACAAAAAGCAACTATCATCTGTTAAATCAGTCGTCAAATAAAGCAGTGTTGCCAACTCAAAGTTATGAACCTTTAAAAAAATACCCGATGTAATTATTTGCACGAATATTAATTTTAATGTTAGTTTAACATTTTCATTCTCCTTGTCATATATGATACGACACCATCACCGTCACTTCTTTATCTCCAACAAACACCTGTGCATTTTTTCGCATTCGAAACGACATTTTAATTTCATCTTAGTTTGATACCTAAGCAACAATTTTGCAATATCATATCTATGATCATAATAGTAATACATAATACATTTCAAAATTTTGTAGGGTGCACAGTACATACTAAAAGCTTTACATTTTTTTGTTGTTTTAAACAATGCATTACTTGTCATTTTAAAAGTGCCGGCTTAAGCTTAATTGCTCTTTCTTCTTACTAGTTAGTGTTTTGTTTTATATTAAAGTAAAATGTACAAATTTTATGTTTTATTTCGGTTTTTATTTTTATTATGAACTGATGTCAGATTTTCTACTTAAGTTTACATTTTTAAGTTAAAAAGCAATAACATTTTTTTTACCAAAAAGTAAGGAAGCGATTAAAAGCAAATGGAGGTATAAAACTAGAACTTTAAATAATTTAAGGCCTCAGCTTTAAAGTTCAATTAAATGGAACCTAATATAACACCATAACCGTAACCACTGTAAAAACCAAAACCTCTTACTAACCAATGTTTTATTGATATATTTTATGGGAACATTTCCTTTTATATCAACATTTCTTAAAATAGCACCAAAATATATTAAAATTTTTTACTTAAAAAAAAGTCCCACAACTAGAGTATCGACTAAAATGGCTTAAGATTTATTATGTAAAAAACTATAAATAAAAGAAATATATTTACAACCTGGCCCACGATGTCGAACGTTATCGTTTCGAACGAAAAACATCTGATTTGCGGCACACTAATACTTTGTAGGCGAAAGAATATGAATACGAACGATAGCGTAGGCATTTCAAAACAAATTTGAGGCCCCCTATATCGTTTTTCATATGTTTGTACGAACAGAAATATCAAAAATACTCACATGTTTTTTATTGCCGTTTGCATTATGAAATGCACACCGGAGTGCTCTGGAATGTTTAATTTGGTATCTGCTTTATTTTCGTTTTTTGTTTATTTTGTTTTTTGGATAAATGAAGTAAAATTATTTTCATAAAATGTATTTATTTATTTTGTTCACTTGTTTATTAATTTTTTTTACAGTATGGAAAATCAATATTCGTACACCTTCTCAAAAACCTTTTTTTAATAACAATTGATAATTAAAAATATTATTTTATACGATTTAAAAAACAAGAGGTAATATTTTTTTAAGAAGACGTCTTTACAAGAAGACGTCTTAATTATATATTTTTCTAAAAACTAACGAAATTCAAGTCAATAAATTTTTAAAGTTGTACGAAAGCGGATTTTTGATACTGTATTTTAGTTTGTTTACATTTTTTTCCGTCAAGTTCCAGTGGTACCATAGTTATATTTTTCATAATAAAATTTCTAAATTTAACGCTTTTTATTGTATATTGGCGATTTATTTGTGAAACTAAGCTATGGCAATCCAGTTATTTATCTGGATTACGTTTGAAACGTAAAGTCAAACCAACATTATATCATAAGATAGTAAGTAGGCCATTATTACGAAAGAAAGTGAGTGACTGCCTTTCGTTCGAATAAATATTCTTTCGACATCGTGGGCCAGGCTGTTAAATTAACATTTGCTGAAATTAAAAAAAAAAACGAAAAATTAAAATTAAAAAATATTGCCTGGTTTGATTTAAAACAAAAAAATATTAAAAAACCAAGTATTCCTATAACATAGTGGTTAAAAGTTTAAACTTACAAATGCAATAAAACTGTTTAAAATTTTGCCAAATCTATTTTGTTGTTGGGAGGTACAATTGTTTCGGTCTTACAATATTCCATTCGGTCGGAACAATTTCCGATAAATTTTTCGATTGTATGAGCTCGTATCTCGGCAATGGAATCACGAATGTTGGCTTGTTTTCAACAGCATCCCACAGAAAATAGTTCAACGGTATCTAATTGCAGCTTTTTAGCGGCCATCTCTCATCACCCTTTCAGCTAATTAAAAGGCCATCAAACGTTTGACGCAATAAATCGATTGTGGCATAAGATGTGTGGCAAGTTGCACCATCCTGTTGAAATCAA
Source organism: Wohlfahrtia magnifica (assembly GCA_023159175.1). NCBI lineage: Eukaryota > Metazoa > Arthropoda > Insecta > Diptera > Sarcophagidae > Wohlfahrtia > Wohlfahrtia magnifica. The sequence continues at coordinate 3,069,267 of JAKWBJ010000062.1, forward strand.
ACACCGTTCACATAAATAACATGAAGAATGGGCACAAAAAAATCGGTTATAATGGTGCAATAGGTGACTCTATTGAGAGTAATGGTTGCGCCGTTCTCATTTTCAAAGAAATATGGCCCAATGATGCCTCCGCTCCTCAAGCCGCACCAAACACTCACTCGTAATAGGTGTATTGGCTTCTGTAAAACCACGTTTGGCTTTTCTGAGCACAAAATACGGCAATTATGCTTCATCCAAGAGGATAATTTCTTTTGGAAAAATCAACATCATCGTGCAGTTTCTCGTTGGCCCATATAGCAAAGCGAAAACGAAGCGGATGGTAATGCGCCTTGAACCGACTGAACTATGTAAGGTGTCATATCGAGATCTTTTCGCAAAATTCCACGTAAATTGGTGAAATGTTTAATTCTTGAGAACGATGAAGAATTGATGTTGACGAATTCTCATGCACACTCTGAGATGCAGCTTAGGTATTTTCGGGAGTGCGCACTGTACGAGCACGGTTGCGTCTTGTAGCATCAACAGTAAAACCGATTTCACCAATTTTAGTAAGAATCTTGCATATATCAGGCATTGTTGGTTCTTCTCTGCGACCAAATTCTGTACGTCATTCTCGTGCAATTTCCGACCAATTGTTTTTGGTTTGGAAATAAAGCTGTTCAAACATAAATATATTGATTTCGTTTAGTAGAGATAATATACTGATTTTTGTGACAGAATAGAATGACACAAATATTGTCAGATTCTAAATAACCGCTGGCTCAAATATAAGCCGATAAATGGCCCACCCGATATTTCTTTAATGTGTTTTTAAATATATTATCAAATAACTAAAACTCGGCTATTTATACTCTGTTCTTAGTTACAGATTTTACACTTTTTCCCTATTTTGTCTGCTTCCGGTCCAAATCCAAACATACGAGATAGCCTATAGTTCCTTCCAGAATAATACTGTAGATTCTGCTTTTTAGCTTGAGACAAACACACATTTATTTTTATATAAAAACAGACATATATATTTAACTTTTAAGTGGTGTGCGTTATGCAATAGCCGCTTATTGGCTGAGGTTGTAAGACAACGAAGCTTTAGTTGTTGCTGTTCGCCACATATAAGAAATTCATTATTTAGAACGAACGGAAGGTATTACGCCCACTTATCTAATCTCCAAGTTACTGACTTATGGTGTGTATTATTCAGGATGTTGTTTAAAATAAATTTAAAAATTTCTATTATTACCTATCTCAAGATAAACAAAAATCAATATTTAACTTGTGTGGGAGATACCATGCGATTCATCCAATTTTTAACTGATATTTGTATTGACTACGCAATCAGTACATACTGTAACGTTTATATTATTAAGTTTTAACCTTTTTAAAACGTTTGAGTTTGTTTATATCGCGCTAAAATAAAATAAAACTCTACTTGTTGTTGCTTTAGTTTGATTCCACTGTAACTTTTATACATTATGTCTTAATACAGCAAATTCGCATATACAACACTTTTTATTTACGCATGAACACGGCCAGTCGCATTGCGCCATCTTTTTATAGCATTTCATCATTAGTTTCGAATTTTCTAGTACAGACACGCATCTTCGATATACCTACTTTAATATAAATGGTCTAAAATAACTTCATAAACACAAAAAGTCATCGAACTGGCAACTTCATGCGGATGGTAGTACAGGTAATTTTAGCAGCACACAAGCCAATAAATTTTATAACTGAAAGAAATAAGTGGTGAATTTTGTCTTCAGCATTTTAATTTTCGTAACAATATATAAGCTCAAGCTTTTAAGAACAAATCCTTGGGGTTATTCAAACAATAAATTATAGAAATTCATTGATCTACGACCTGCTCCTTTTTCAGAATAATCTCTTGACCGAGTGACTATTTTCTATTTTCAAATTCAAAAAAAAGCTATGATGTGTGCCGCTGTGGTATGGTAGATAAGCCCCCATTTATAAACCAGAAAATCCTCTATTCAATACCAGGCTATACCACCAGAAAAAGAAAAAGGTTTTTTCAACAGCGGTAGCACCTCATAACATTAGCTAGTAACTGGTTTTGAGTATTACTAGTACTGAAAACTCCTCTAATGCACTTGCCGTTCGAAGCCGGCGTTAAACTGTAGGTCTCTTTCAATGAGTCTAAAAATAGAGAAGTCTCCATGTCTTATACGAGGTCACAATTCAAACTAAAGCCCATTTTGTAGCAATTCAAGAACTGAATCTAAATTTACGATATATTAGATCATCGTCCGAAAAAAGCTGTGCAGTTCTTTATTAGTCTTTGCCAAGAATTTGATGACTTAAACCTATCATTTCTTAATAGGAGAAGATTTTTTGATAAAAACAGTACTGCAACTGAAGTTTTGAAGAAAATTCACTTCTCTATAAAATCGATGGGATGCTTGCCGTGAAGTGGCCACACATATGTAATGGCATTGGTGCTGTGCTACATAAAGCGGCCAATTTAGCCCCATCTAACCTAACTTATCCAAAAAATCAGAAAGTTATCAGTTTATTCTTGTATCAATAAGAGATATTGAGTTCGTTTTCCACCAAAACACTTACTGAAACAACTCTACAGTTAGTAATCGGTCTTGGTCTGCCTTATAAATAATTAACAATCTCATCGCTCTTGTGGTCAAGTCCCAGCGCCTTATAGAAAATAGTAAAGGAGTTTTGTAATCAAAAATTTTCGTCTTTCAAAAGGACTTTGCTATAACGCTGTTCATAGAGCCCAAAATACCATCCATTTGCCACCATGATCCTAATTTTTATATTAATGCTGACATCGTTATTTTAGTTTACGGTGGATTCTTGGTGTATTGCATACATATGTCGTATTTTAATTTTTCAAAAAGCCCCAGTTACATCTCGTTTTATCCTCCCGACTATTTCTGTGTAGTCCGTATACGCTAGGAGGATACAGGCCCTTGATTTTTATTATAACTTTCTCAATCAAAATTATGAAGAAGTCGGACGATAAGCTGTCCCCTTCCTTTTGTAATGGTGAATTTTTCGGAGAAGTCATTTATATGATAACAGAGGACTTCGTGTCACACACCTTTATCTATAAATGCGTACAAGTTTTTCTGGTATCTCATATGCAGACATTGTTTTGAATAGTTTTTCAAAGAACACTGCTTTACTAAATTACTAGTTTCTCTAATTTTAAAACACAACTGAATAAATTTTATTAGCATTTCTATAAAGGATATATTTCCATATCATTGACATGAGTATAAAATTTTTGTTAAAGGTGTTATAGACATGAACACAAATTCTTAATTAGCTTTATGGTATCAAATTATAAACTCCGTTATTAAAATTAAATTTCAAAACTTATCTCGTTTTTAATAAAAAAATTTATTCTTTGATTTTAAAACATACATTTCATCTTTTACAAGTTTTTTCTTAATTGCTTGTAATATTCCCTGTCAAACTTTATAACATTTGATTTCGGTTTTCACTAAAAAGAAAAGAAAACAAAGACTGAATAAGTTTCAGGTATTCTCGTATACGTACTCGTACATACCAGCACCAGCATATAAATATGTGCGTATGTGTTTGACGTTCATTTCAAAAACTAATAAACAACACTTTAAGTACATTTTCCTGTGCATTTCTTCTCCTGCTTCAAACAAATATTTGCAAAAAAAAGTAAAAATCTAAACAAAATGAACAAAAAGCCAACAATAGCTGAAACAACAACAAACAACAGCAACAACAATAAATATCATAGAAAAAAAATTTGTTAAAAGTTTGCAAAAATAAACAGACTTTCAGTTGAATATCTAAAAGAGAGAAAAACAAAAAGTATTACACACATACATCCATACACACACATTCACAAATAAATAGACAACAAAAATAAGGAGAAAGAAAAAACAAATTTCCGTGTTATCGAAAAGTTTCCAAAACACAAATTGTTGTTAAGCTCTTGTTGTAGTTGTTGTTTTTATTTTTCTTATACGTATTTTTCTTTGCTGCCATTATTTTATTTGAAGAGTTTTTTATATATGCGGTCCATACTAATTGAGTAAATGCTGCTGCTGCTGCTGCTGCTGTTCGTGATTTTCTTTAAATCATGTTCGCTTAACGCATTTTAAGCGCCAAAAACATGACCACCACTACCAGAAACTCAACAAACAGCGCACCCACATCCAAAACATCAAAAAAGTAAAAGTTTTTACTCTCTCCCTCCCTCTCTCTCTCTCTCTCTCTCTCACTCTCTCTTGCTTTTACTCTACCATTTAGCCTTTTGCATCTTTACCAATATCCTTTCCCTGGCTCTTGCTGCTTTTCTTAACCTCTTCTCTCTTCGACAAACTGTAATGCTAGAAAAGTTTCTTGAAAATTTTGAAGCCTGATAAAAATTATTTTTAACAACAACAACAACCAAACAACCAATAAGTGGGTGTTTGAGGATGGTAGAGTGATGAGGATCATAATAACCCACAACCCACAATAAAAACAGAAAAACTTAAATTAGCCACTGGCAAGTAAAACATGAGAATATTTAATAAAAAAAACATATGGAGCTGAAAATAGAAAAAAATTAAACCGTAAAATAAATAAATTTGCAGCAGATGTTGACGAAAAGGTTGAAAGTTCTTTACAAAGAAAGAAGAAGAAAAAGGTTTCTGCCAAAGAAGAATAACATTTGTAGATACAGGGGCGACATGTGCAGTTCTGATGAACTAAAATATTCCTTGAAAGAAAAAATCAGGCAATCTGAAGTTGATGATTTATAAATTGCAAGGGTTCCTGCAAAGCTCGATGTAGAAAGTCTTCTCGCCTGGACCTTGCGTGTTTATTAGCTATTCAGTACATCATACTGTACCTTTGTTTTGTTCAAAGATTGCTAATATTAAGTCATATCTTAAAAGCAGTTAAGCTACTGACCCTGAAAACTACTGCCCGATAGCAGTTTTAACGGCGCTTACTATCGTCTTGTAAGGTACCTTTGACATTTTGCAGTGTGCGTTGCAGAAAAAAGTTAAAAAACTACACCAATAAGCCATTTTTATGCGCAAAGACACAAACGACTGCTTTCATTATGTTTAAAGTTTCCTTTAGACATTATTTTTCTTATAAACGGTTTTCTAAATTTGCCGTTTTTAAGCGCTGAATTTGCATTATTTTGTCTTTCCATTGGAAATTCAATTTGTATTAAGAAATAATTAACTATCATTTAACAGTTGTGTTGTTAATATTAATGTCATTTAACTTGCAATTTTAATTAAAAACACCTTACCTGTGTTCACATATAAAATAAAAACCTGATATGTGAAATTATAAATAAAAAATCCAAATAATAACATAATTAAATACATACTAAAGTGCAATAATAATGCAATATACTTACCTCTTAAATAACCTAAACCTAGAAAACAATAATAAATTAATAAATAAGCTTTATAACGTTTACTGAAAATTGCACTCACTCTTCTTATTTATGGTTTTGTATTCTCACTCTTAAGGTAAATATGCCCTATATACTTACCATAGAAAATCAGTTACTCTGACACAATATCTTTTCTCTCTGTCCCACTCAAATCCCTATTATTTTATAAACAATATTTCTTCTACGAGGGTTAGACGAGGTGTTTGAGCTAAAATACTAGAACCCTGTAGAAGAAGATTGTCGTTATATTTGCTTCTAAGGCATATTTGCTTGTAAGGCTAATATAACTACAAACTTCTCGTCTAACCCTCGTAAAAGAAAGTTTGTTTAAAAAATAACCAACTGTTATTTTTACATTAAAATCTATTACAAAACTGAATGAAATTGTGGTTTGTTTCTTATTCTCTGTTGGGTAAGTCACCTATAGGTTTAAATTTAAACCAGCGGTTATTTTGAATCTGGCAATACTTATGTCATTCTATTCTGTCACAAAATTTAATATATTATCTCCCCTGAATGAAATGAATCGATTTACGCTTGAGCAACGTTGAGATTTATTGGAAATTTAAAATTGTGCAGAAATTGCCCGGTATACGAAAGTTTATTGATGCGCCAAGACGTAAGCGAGCTCGTACAGTGCGTACATTGGAAAATATCGAAGCTGTGGCTGAGAGTGTACAAAACAGAGTTGGCTACCCACTGGGTAACCGAGTTACGCCCACCCGGCTTTATTGGGTATTATATTTAAAAAAACCCGGGTGTGTTTCATTATTTAAAGGTTTTCGTAGTTTATTTACAATAAAAATAATTAAATTTTATGTATTGGGAGTATAATTTAATTCACAATTGCTTGGCAACTTTGGCGACGTGAGACCGATCGTTGGCATGCAAAAGGAAAACTGTGTCTGTCTGTCTCTTTTTATATTGTATTACGGCCTTTCTCTCATAATGCACGGTTTAAACCAAATAATTACAGTCTGCTCTGATCACCGAGGTTTATTAGCTCATAGTACACATTGATCGCACTATAAATACTAAAAAAGATGTATTTGTACTACAAACAAAAAATATCGTCGACTTGAATGAAATCCAAAAAAAAAACGCATAAAAAACCTAATAAAAACCGGTGGGTTGGGTTTTATTTAAAAAACCCGAGTTTTTGCTAACCCTGCTGCAAAAACAAGAATTGAACATTTCACGCACCAGTTGACGGCGAATTTTGCGAAAAGATCTCGGTATAACGCCTTGTAAAGTTTAAATGGTTCAAGAATTGAAGCTGATTTTCGAATGAAGCTCATTTTCATCTTGGTGGGTACGTTAATAAGCAAAATTGCCGTATTTGGGTTACAGAAAACCCAAACGTGGTCTTACAGAAGCCAGTGAACCCATTACGAGTGACTGTTTGGTGCGGCTTTTGGAACGAAGGCATAAGTTCTTTGAAAATGAGGACGGCGCACCATAATAACCATTTTTGTGTGCCCGCTCTTCATGGTATTGATGTGAACTATGTTTGGTTTCAACAGCCACACATTCTAATGCCACAATCGATTCTATGCGTCAAACGTTTGATGGCCGTTTAATTAGCCGAAAGTATGATGTCAATTAGCCGCCAAGAAGCTGCGATTTTTAAAGACCGTATCGAACTAATTTTCAAAATAATGCAATTATAGCCGTATATTTTCATTTAACGTGTTTCAAAAATACAAATAAAACCCTCCATTTTAACGAATTTGTATTTCCAAATAATGTGTTTTTCTGCTATATTTTGTCACCACTTCTAAAAGTTATATTTATTGCTGCATATGCAAATGTTGGTTGACATTTATCAGACCAATTTTACGGATTTTATTTCTTGCATGCATTTTCCACACAAAGCAAACATTCATAAACACACACTCAATGCAAACATTTTCAGTCAATTGCACAAGTGAATTGTCAATCCTATCACTTGAGTATTTATGAAAACGAAAGAAATTCATTTCAAATTTGCTTCAACATCGCAAAAATCACATGCGCGTGAGTATTTCATTCGTATGTTTGAATAGTTTGGTGGTTTTTTGTCAACATTAGTTTTTTGTTATTGCAAAATGTTAACCGAGTCACTAAATGGTGTTTAGTAGATAGTTATGACATTTGCTTGGCAAACATTCTTATGAAGCTTAAATGTATGCAAATCAATAACAATAAAAATTTGTTTGCAAGAATATTATATTAATTTTGACGTTCTTATTGTGATGAAAAACAAAAGTATTTTAATAATAAATAGTTAGTTATTTTGACGTTTTGCAATAAAGTAAAATATTACAGGAAAAGTATTAATACGAGGGGTTCTATTTATATTTAGGGAATAGCAAAGTATAACAAATATTTTTAAATGAAAATGACTTATTATTTTTGAAAATTCCCCTTGATGATCAATACACTTCTACATTCATTCAAACCATTTCTCAAAGCAGTTTTTCCATTCCTCTTGAGACACCTCCAAAACATGATCATTGACCCTTCAACTGCTTCTTCGGCGCTCGTAAATCATTGACCACGCTGTTTACCTTTGATATTTGGGAAAAAGGAGATGTCATTGGGTGCCAAATCAGGACTGTACGGAAGATGAGAAATCAATTCGATGTTTGGACTGCTCAAAAATTTACCTGTTTGACGAGATGTGTGGGTAGTAACCGCTAGGGAGATGGATTATTCGAATTTTTTCAAAACCGGTTTTCGAATAATTTGAAAAATTCAAATTTAAAAAAAAAACGGTTTTCGGTTATAAATTTTTTAAATAACCGGTTAACCGGTTCTGTTTTAAAATTTTATATCAATTCAAGTTGCACTAGCGAATAAAATTGATAAATTTTGTTCCATGTTATAGTTTCTAGTAAGTAAGAATGCTAGAACAACTTTCGGCTTTTTTAGGGCATTAACGGACTTTGTTTCACGACACCGCAACGTCCTAATATTTCATCAATCTACTTGCCAGCGCCTACAGACTACTTGGTATAGAATTAAGTTTCCCTTGCTTCACAATAGCGTCAATCCCATAAACATATTTAAGGCGATTAATAATTTCTGATTTCGAAGAGCTTTTTCAGCCTAGTATCTATGGACACTCAAATCAGAGTATGTTAGGTAAGACACTCGCCTATCAACGAGGAAGTTCTTAGTTCAATCACAGGCCACACCATCCGACAATTTCGACAGAGCCAGAAAAACCGGTTAAAACGGGTTGAATAAGAGACGTTTGATCTCCCTAGTGCTCGCATTGTCATGATGGAGAATGATTAGTCTTCGGTAAATGGTCGTTACTCAAGAGAAACAGACGCCACATGATCCATTCAGCCGAAGAAACAGGCGACCACTTGCTCGCTGTGCGTTTTTCACGAGCAACTTTTGTTGGATTTAGCTCGTCTAGGAATACCCACACAGTCGATTGCTGTTTTGGTTCCGACTTATGCCCATGATTCGTCACCTGTCACGATTTTATACAAGTCTTTTGAAGCACTGTGGCCGAACTTTTTAATCATTTCCTTACACCAATTGACGCGAGCCTTTTTCTGAGCGATTGATAAATCATGGGGTATCCAACATTATTTTATTAATAATTTTACTGAATTAATATATCATGAGTTTTATTAAAATTGGTTCGAGTTTAATTTGAAAACATTCCGCGAATAAGTCATGTACTATGATTCCTAAAGATCCAGTACAAGATCCTTTATTCAGCCCTGTTTGGTGCCTTATGGTAGACTTTTTGCCATCTTCGATTGGTATGGTTGATTTCAAGTTCAATTTTTGTCTCCAGGTATGCAGTGAAGCGAAACCTTTCCCCGTTTTTCCCTGTGGTCTCCGATCCATGACAGTTCATGCTGCCATATGTCTACGTATGGTTTTCGAGTAATCCGGCGACATTTGCAATCGAGAATCTACATGTGACTTTGACGTTTGATTGTTACTACAAATCGGTATTCGAGAAGGCCTTAAAGCCAAAATATTTCCAATATCCTTCAAACACAACGATTGATAAATGCCTGGATAGCATTGGCAATGTGTGATGTTATATCCCAGCACTTACAACCACATAGGATGGCTGATTTTATGTACGTATTCAATATGCTAACATCGGGTGGGGCATCTATCGGTTTGAGTTTGAAAATTCAGTATATTATCTTCACTGAACGAAATGACTCGATATACGCTTGAGCAACGTTGGAATTTATTAGAAATTTATTTCCAAAACAAAGACAATTGGGCGGAAATTGCGAAAAAAAAAATAAAATATATATAAAATTTAAAAAATTATCTCTTCTGACGAAGCTCATTTTCATCTTGCGGTGTTTGGGGCTCATAAAATCCATAGGTGGTCTTACAGAAGCCAATGCACCCATTACAAGTGACTGTTTGCTTGCGACTTGTAGGGTGGAGACATCATTGGCTCATATTTCATATTTCGCAAACATTACGGTCAATGAAGACACCTATCGCACCATGATAACCGATATTTTTATGCCCGATCTTCATGGTATTGCTGTGAAAGGTGTTTGGTTTCAGCAGGATGATGCAACTTGCCACACATCTCATGCCACAATCAATTTATTGCGTCAAATGTTCAAATTAAACGGCCATTAATTAGCCGAAATTTACCACCCAGAAGCTCCGATTTGGCACCGTTAGAGTATTTTCTGTGGGACGCCGTTAAATATAAGTGATATGCCGACAAACCAGAGGCAACTGAGCATTTGAAGGTCAACATTCGTGATGCCATTGCCGTGATACGACCCCATGCACTCGAAAATTGTTCCGATGGAATGGGGTACTGTGTGGACAGCCGCGGCAGTCATATGACTTTTATAATTTTTCGTTTCTAACCGAAACAATTGTACTTCACAGCAAAAAATAAATTTTACTGTGTTTTTATATTTAAACTTTTAAATGGTCCACCACACATTTAAATATCTCAGTTTTTATTCTCTTACCATCTTAGATGAGCTTATGCAAATTCTGGAATATTTTGTTAGAAAAAGTTCGGTTAGAAATTTGTCTAAGAATTAAGCACCATTTTCTTACATTTTAGACGTGTTTTATTAAAAAAGATATGCACCGTTTTGACAGGCAACCTAAAGCTATTATTGCTGTAGAACTTCTCGGTTTTCTAAGCGAACAACTGATCCAATTGTGTGTTGCAGACCAGAGATCAAAACAAATAATAATCTGAAGATGCAAGATCTGGGCTATACGATGAATATTTTAAAACTTCAAAGCCAAGCTCTCTCTGTTTATGCCGGGTTATCAAAAATGTGGGTGAGGATCACTAGCTGTAAAAAATTTAAAGAAGAGTGGTAAGAAATAACATGATATTCGATGCGATATTTTAAAAGATATTTTATTAATTAAAAATTCGGCCTTATATCGCCTCTGACAATATTTAATTAAAATGACACTCTTAACATAGTCCTACGGCTTTTCAACGATGGTAGTTTAATGAGAGCTAATCAGGCAGAATAAAGCGGCATATTTTTCGGTTAAATATGTAGTCTTCGTAGACAAAATATCAAAAATTGTTTTTGTACATTAGAGTGTATTTGATAAAGAGGGTCCTAAATTATAGATCCATATTCCAAAATAGGACGAACAAGTGTCATGTAAAGAGCTTTTGTAATGTACGGATCATCAAACTCCTTCGACCAACGTTCTATTTTTATTATTAAATACAATCCTCGCCCTAATTAATTACACTCGTAATATGTAAAATAAAACTAAATTTCATGTCATATAAAAGGCCAAGATCAAGGAAACAATCAACAACATTGACTTAAGAGTTACCCTAAAAATAATTTACAGAAATAAGAGTTGTTCTAGAATATTGCAACAGCTTACATTTTTTAACATTGAGCTCCATTAAGCTTGTCTTACATTCATGAAAAAGATTCTGGTCTGTTTGAAGAAATTGTTGAACAGAAGGCTCGTTATAAGTCAGGAAAGTTTTCATATCATCAGCATACATTAAAATGTCTGAATGTATCATTATCTGAGGCAGGTCATTGATGAATAAAGAAACTAATAGAGGGTTAAGATGACTACCCTGCGCAACCCCAGTGCGAGCATGTATGCTCTTTGATAGCGTATTATTAAAAAAACAGTTTGAGTTCTGTATGATGAATAAGATTTGATCTATTTAATAGCACCATCTGTAAACCTTATCATTCAAAATTTTTCAATGGATGAATGTGATTCACCTTCTCAAAGGCTTTGCTAAAATCGTACAGATGGCATCACTTTGCTTTTTGTGAGAGAATCCACGGTTAATTAATGTTGAAAGATGAAATAAATTTGTCACTATAAAACATCCTTTTTGGAATCCATGTTGGTATGGGGATATGATATTTGATACCTGGTAATATAACCGATCAGTAATTAATTTTTCAAAAAACTTGGGTTTAATGCTTATTTTCGCTATGCCCCTATAATTTTCATTATCACAACTTTTGCCAGATTTAAACAATGGCAGTATACAAGACTTCCTCCAAATGTTAGGCAGGAGTCCATATTTAATTAAAATATTAAATAGAGTAGATAAGGGGATCACTAAGCTATCGGAAATACTGATCGGAATTTTATCGGGTACACACCTATAATATAACTTCAAGTTACGTAATTGACTTGCAACTGTATGTGTACCCAAAAGCGGTAATAACGTAGAATGATTAGATGTTATAGGGTAAAGATAATCTGCATTATAATCAAGAGTTGGATTAGAAGATCTGATAAAAAAAAATCCGCAAATAAGTTACCCATAATTGTATAGTCACTACATTCGGTTTGTTGAAATGACATCTTTGCTGAAGAACCAGATGACTTTTTCTTTGAATTAATAAATTTGTAGAAAACTATTGGATTTTTTCAGATCAAGTTTAGTCTTCAACAAAAACGTTGTATAAATGTTTATTCAGCCTCGTATATTCTGAACAGCTCGCCGAATATCTAACATAATCCAAAGCAGATCTAGAAACTTTGTATTCCCTATAATATTTATTCTTTCTATTTTTAGCGTAGGATAGATATTTGTTGTTCCAAGGCGGCCCAGAAAATGATTTTTTTTTATTTATTTTGAAATGCAAAGATTCATAAAAGGGACTTATTTATGATAAAATACTTTAAGCGTCTGATGATTACTACTTTTTTATATAAGACCAGCACCCAGGAGATGGCCCCTACTCATGCAGTACATTGTGCTGGTACTAGGAAAATAGGTTATTGGAAAGAGGACAGAGGGAGTAGTGTTTATGGACGTTAGACTTAAGTCATATGTAGCAAGAAATACTTTCGCTGGAAGGTTAATCCACAACCGAACTGTGCGACCAAAGAACGAATTATCCTTTTAATGCGTTGTAGGATTTACTGGACAATCAACTACAAAGGAATGCGCTCTACGAGATATACGTAAAATACGAGTACAACGTAAAAATATATGATTTTTAGGAATTAATTCCTTAGTTTCGTTAGAAAACATTTCGTTATAGTACCGATAGAACAATGAAACACACGCCATATTGCGATGGTGTTCCAATGAATCGATAGAGTTGGCTACCCTACCGTCATTGATGAGCATCTTCGTCCTCTCCTGTACACGGTCGAGAAGTTCCAAAATAGACTTTGGAGAACCGGCCCATACATGAGAGTTGTATTCCATTTTGGGTCGGATATAGGTCTTGCGAATATTAAGGAGATCAGATGGAGTGAAGTATTTTTTGTACCGTCTCAAAAAACCAAGGCACTTGAATGCTTCTTTCGACACTTGAAATATGTGATCATTCCAACGAACGTCACAGTGAATTTTCATGCCCAGAACATCAAGAGCATATAATTCCTCTTTGCCGAATTCATGGATATTATAACATACTGCTCCAATTCGTCTTCATAATTAATTCATCACTCATAATGAACAATTCTCTTCCAATCAAACCAGATATGCAGCATTGCATTTCTTGGTGTCAAACCTGTCTTTACCAGTGTCGTCGCAGCTTCATCTTTCTTCACATATGATATTTTTCGCACATTATTATCGTACGTGATCCACATTTAATTGCCCATAAATATTGCTTCAGAAATATGTCCATGTTGCTTATATGCCTCATTTTCTTTCCATGATTTCATAAACATTTTAGTGATTGATCGAACAGAATAAGGTGCATCTTTAACATCGAAATTATCTAATCGAAAATGTTTCGCTGCTACTTTTATAGCTAAAGAATTGTCACCGTTCACTCTAAAAAATTGTGTAAGTAGCCTGCTTTGCATTCTTATCTTTTCTAAAAAGTGCTAAAGTGCGATTTTAATAATGTCTTCTAACTAAGTGAAGCTTAAAATGTTAGGTTTTAAGCAAACTATAGTGTTGTCTGATGCAATCAATATAACCACAGATATTACACTTTAGAGCCACCTACAGACGAACTTTTTTGAACTCTTTCGAACACCCATGTTATTATATTATGAGTAAAACAGTTTAAGAATAGCATGCAACGCTGCCAATCTAAATGAGATAGAATAGGCGATTGGTAAATTGAGAAATAATAAGGTGGAAGGCGAAGACGGACTACAAACGGAAATTCTACGGGTCAACATCCAGACCAGAGCTGTACTTCTACTGTCTCACATCACATGAGTATGGGAAGAGGAGAGGTTTCCTCCTACGTGGAAAAAGGGCATCATTGTAAAGTTACCAAAAAGTGGCGACTTGAAAGACTGTAATAATTGGAGAGAAATAACTCTACTTCACACTATATATAAAAGAGTTGCAGTCATAATACAGGTGAGGCTTCAGAGCAGAATAGACAACATATTGCGAGACGAACAAGCTGGCTTCAGACCGGATAAAAGAATAATCATTGAACAATCCATAGAATGGTGTACCTCCCTGTATCTACTGTTCCTCGATTTAAAGAAAGCGTTTGATACCATCAGGCGAACGTCTATATGGAAAGCACTAAGAACCAAAGGAGTATCCCAGAATATAATTCGAATAATTAGAACGATGTATGAGAATGCAGAACTTTCAGTTCTTCACAACGGGAACATCAAGCAACCATTCCACAAAAATGCTGAGGTTAAACAAGAATGCCCACTATCACCTTAGCTATTCACTATCGTGCTGTATGACACAATGAGCAAAGTTTGTTTGAAAAGAAGAGGGACCACATGAAACCTTTCACGCCTTGGACTATGCAGAAGACATTTGTCTACTCTCGTATAAGATTTTCAATATGTAGTCAAAACCGGAGGACGTGGAAAGATTGGCTCGTTGTGTTTGACTTGAGATAAACATCAAGAAAACCAAGGTCATGAGAATAAACAATACGAGCACGGAAAACATTATGCTGCAGGTTGAACCAGTCGAGTATGTAGATAGCTCCTGCTATTTAGGAAGCACAATGATTAAAAATGGTGGCGGAAAAACAGACGTAGATAGCAGGCTCAATAAAGCGAGAGCGGCATTCGATAAACTCACATACATTAAGACGGACTAAGCTCAGAATATTCAACTCATATGTTAAATCAGTACAGCTGTATGACAGTGAAACCTGGCTTGTATCGAATAACATCACACAAAAACTCCAGTTATTCATTAACAAATGCTTAGAATCATATGCAGAACACTCTGGCCTAACACCATAAGTAACACAGAACTGTGGAGCATGACTAATGAGAAACCCATACTGAAACAGATAAGGAAGAGAAAGTGGAGATGGATCGGTCTCACCATCCGAAAAAGCCCAGAGGTTTTCATTAGAATGTCACTCGAGTGGAATTCTAAAGGCTCAAAAAAATCGTGGTCGACTAAAAAACACCTGGAGACGCACAATTATTCAAGAATTGAGACAGAACAACCTAACATGGGAGGAGGAAAAGAAGATGCTTTGTAGAAGAAGAGTAAGGGGAAAAAAACAGCGTTGCCTGATGCAATTAATATAACCAGAGATATTACATTTTAAAGCCACCTTCAGACAACTTGTAAACTAGCTTTTTTGAACTCTTTCGAACACCCAAGTTATTACATGATTTCAAAAGCAGGCCGGATATTGTGTGCATGAATGTGTATAACAACACAAGTGAAGCTTTAGTTAAAACCAACAAACTATATTGTTTTGGACTTGTCACTCTATTTATTATTTTAAGTTATTCGATATAAAATAATATAAAAAATATGAAATTAATTTCAATAATATGAGCAATAAAATATAAAACAAAAAAGTTTTTATTAATTTTTTTTTTTTAAATATCAATAACATGTATTTTGCAATGTAAGAGAATGCATATAATAAATCCTTTGAAAATATTATGTTTTGTTTTGTTTTCAAAGGTTTCCAAGTAATAAAGCAGACAAAATATTAATTAAATGAAAACAATGAAATTCTAATAAAGTCATTGTTGTCCATTCCATTGATGTCAAAGGAAAACAGATAAGGCTAATGAAGATGCTGTTGAGCATTATTATTATTAATTTTTTTTGAGTTTTGTTCTCACACCTTGTAAGTTGTCTTATTGCTGTTTTTTCGTTTCCTTTCCTTTGTTAGAGAGTAGTAATGGCCAACATTAGAAGAAAATTCATTAAAACGGGAAGTTGATTCCCAATGCAATAATCAGCAGTTGTTTTAATATTCTGTCACCTCGTGTTCGTTACTATGAAAAGAAAGATTTTTTTTCATAATTTTAATGAATTTTCTTAAAGTTTATTTTGATAAAGACGCACATATATATGCCATTGTATAACGCGGTATATATATTATACGATTATAACTATAATGTTTGTAACTAAAAACTATCAGGGTGCAAAAGAAAATCGAATATGTTGCATGAATATTCTAAAAAATTTGAAGTGTTGCCATAAAGAAAATTTTAGAAATTTACATGCTCAACAATCCCAATATCCTATAATAATGTTAAAACTATGCGATTACAACTACCGTACCCTCAACTAAATTTCATATAATTCAGACTACAAAATTTTGTTTTTACCTTAATGAGCGGCTCTTCTATTAGCGATTGTGTAAGTTCACCATAATTACCATAATTACATACATTGTTACGTTTTAACCTTTTTAAAACGTTTACGTTCATTTAAATTGCGTTAAAATAAAAGAAACCCTACGTTTGTTATTGTTTTACGGTTTTTATTTATTCCACTATAACTCTAATAACTTTTCTTACACTACAAATTGATATTCGCTTATACTACACTTTTTATTTTCGCACAGACTTTCCTTTATAACAGACTTTCCTTTATAACTGCCAAATGATAACTAACTCACCAACAGCAGTACGCCATCTTTTATAGGATTTCATTATTAGTTTCGAATGTTCTAGTACAGACTTGAATCTTCGATTGATCCACGTTAATTCAAATGGTGTAAAATTATATTACACAAAAAAGGAATCGAACTGACAACACCGTTCGCCATGCGGATGGTAATACTCTTAATTAATACAGGTAATTTTGGCAGTTATTAAGCCTTGACAGAAACCAATATATTTTATAGCCGAAATTTCATAATAAGTCCCTGAAGTGGTGAATGTTGTCTTCAGCATTTTCATTTGCGTAACAATTTGTATGTATGACGAAAATTAAATTTTGAAAGTAGACCGAAATTTCAAGAGGTGATGGTTCTTAGCTTTATTTTTTAGTTAAAAAATATCAACGAAACCAAAAAATGGTGCTTAATATTATCATACAAACAATTTTAAGTTTTGCTAAGGTTATGAACTTAAATTATGAACTTTCTGCAGGAATATTTGCCATGAATGTAACCTTCTGATCTTTTTTAAATGGGTGTTTTTCAACATTCTGTAAATATTTTAAAGAATTTTAGCTCAGTGTTGTTTATCACAAAACATCAGAGACTACAACAGTCAAAATAGTGGACGCATGTGCATCTAAGATGGCAACATGGCAAGATGTTATACAAAAAAATAATAATAAGCTCATACTCTCAGTTTTTTTAATTTCACATCGATTGCCGACGAATTTTATTTATTATTGGGGACATTAATTACACTGTGCGATGAAAGCAGTAACATATATATACCTAAACAGTGATATAATTATTCTGATAAGTGCTATCTTGTTAGAGTTGCCAGGTTCAATATTGCAAAATTCTTGACATTTATAGAAAAGAGAAAGTCAAAAAGAAATATTGGTGTTTGGGAAACTTTAATTCAAAATGGGCTCTAAAATATAATATTCCTCTCAATATTAACCCCATAACGCACAAATTTAAAAAAAGAAACGGCCAAAAATTAATTTTTTTATATAAAAAAACATACTTTACCAAAGAACATTGCCTTGGCAAAGAATAAAAAATAAAAAAAATAAAAAATTCAATATATTTTTTTTAACATTTCGACAAAAATAAATATTTTAATCCGTATTTTAATCAGTAAATAAATATTTTTACTGATTGTTATTATCAATACCCGAATGATAGTGGAATAAAATACAAAGCCGCTCGAATTTTCTCGAGTGTGTACAGTTTGGCCTGTTTAGCTCGCTCGAATTAACTTTAGCGCAAAAGTTAATGGGTCAATTGCATCACGCTATACTATAATTTCTTCGATACGTTCAAAAGACTACGGGCTATGAAAAGTGAATTATGGACAATAATAATGTGCAAAACAGATCATGATGGAAACACGAAGGTGAAGCTTCGCCGACGGTGGTAAAATCAGCATTGACAACAAGAAAGGTAATACTGTGTCTGGTAGAATTCGAAAGGAATTGTTCATTATGAGCTTCTACAGCCTGGTCAAATGATTGATTCTGTCTTCTATTGTCAACAATTAAGAAGATTGAAGCAAGCAATTCAATTACAACTGCCAGAAGTGATCAACAAAAAATATGTTGTGTTAAAATATTAAGTTTTTAAGCGTCCACCATGTAGCCCAGACCCTGCACCTTCAGATTATGCGGTCTTTACATAAACAAGCGAAATTAAGGCAATATGGCAAGCCTTAATCTAATGTATGTAACGGAAATATGTATATTTTTGAAACACTGTCGAATTTTTGACTTATATACTCAAGAGATCTCGAATTACTTTGTTCGCAGCGTGAATTTCTTATACGAATTACGCAGTTTACATAATACATTTGTAAGCTGTTTTGAAGATTTGTCTTCTTTTGCTTATAATTTGTTTTATTTTTTTGTTATTTGCCTGCAAATTGTGTTTTAGAAATAAAAAAATTGGAAAATTAAATAAAAACATTAAGCGTAGTCAAAATAAATCTTTGTTCAGACGATTGCAGATCTAACAGTATTGTAACAGCTGGCAATAATGTCGTTGTCAGATGTTAAAAATATGGTCATTTATACGACATTTTCTGTACATCTGACAAACTTTTCCACAGAGCTTAAAAGTAGCAAATTAAATAAGCACATTTAGCTTGGACAAACACCCTGTAAAAATTAGAGTTGAAATTGATTGTACGGTAACACAAAGGCTTATTGAAACGGAATTACGTACAGTTTGGATAATTCGCTGTTGCAATATTGTACGGAAAATCATATATTTTCAGATTATATTTGATGGCCGAATTATGAAAAAGAGAGAATTACTATTTTTCTTAACCCTAAACTTCTTGACACAGGGTACCGGGGTCCCGAAAGTTCTGTAAAGGCAAATTTTTTCCACATGTTCCTTCAGCCAAACATATTTTAAAGTCTATAGTCCTAAAGTAAAATAGTCAAAGCCCTCCTGATAACAGTAGCCGGGTACCCGTAAATATCTTATTATGTTTTGTGTGAAAAAGTAAAAACAATAATATTTCTTGGAAAAGCAATTATTTTGCAATGCGTTTTGCGTCTTGGCCACTTACAGTCATCGCATAATTTGTAAGTTATTTTCCACTAGATTTCGAATTATCAGCAATGCGAAAGTTGTAACATAACAACCGACTAGTTTTATCCTGCTTTGAAGTATCTGATGACTTGTAACATCCTGAGAAATTTCTTTAGGTATGGTTTTGTTTTTGACAAGCTATAGAGCTACCCGAACGTTAACGCATTGTCTTTCATCAATTTTTTTAAATGTCAACTCTACACCAAGTGACGTCAAGAGTCGTCGACAAGAGCTTCAAAGAGTATACACAGAATATACCCAATGCAGCGATGGTTCTGTATTTAAACGCTAACTTGTTCAGAACACCTCCTTCGCCTTTTGTTTTATTATGGAAGTCATTTACCTCCTCCTTTCAATTATTTAAAACTGTTTCACTTCGAGTATAATGCATTGTTGACATTGTTACCTTCATGATCACGGCAGACAAAAGAGTGCAGTTTTTGTTGAAACCACATCAGGGTGTACATATACATATCATAAGTTTGGTTCGTCCGCAGATATTTTGCAATGTATGCCTTGCTTTGCCAATTAGTACCGACGAGGCTTATTCCTCTATCATGAAGCTGACTGACTATAAGATGTGTCGAACAAAATTGTCTGTTTTTAGATATTGCCTGTAAGATTCAAGAGGAGCTACAAAAAATGTATTCTTCTACATTTACCCGACCGTCGGTCTATTCTTCCATAAGAAGGATAGCTATTGACTGTGTTACACAACAGAACAAAAAATATTTAGTGAAACTGGTTCGAACATATATACATATTTCAAATATCGGAGATACGATCGCTTTCATCAGTTTATTTACAAGCTGATCTTCTAATTGCATTATCGGAGCGTATTACACGTAGCACACTATATGCTGAAATTAATAGCAACTTAATGATGTTTTCTATAATGGAGGACTGTAATTTCTCCAAATAACTGAAGGAGAATAATCACTGGTACCATTTACAACATCGTTGGCAAGGACCTGGGTTTTTTTAAGCCCAGCCCAGCGCGTTTTATTGGGTTTTTTTGTTGGGTTTTTTTGGGCTTTACAAATGCTTCCAATTTTTGTTCAAGTCGACAATACTCTTGATGGGATCAAGGCGGAGCAGACTACAATTACCTCGTTTGAACCATGCATTATAAGAAAAACGGTCGGTATATAAAGACAGACATGATTAAGTTATTCTCTTGCATGATACATCGCCTTTTTCTCCGACCATTGCTCCGTCTGAATATTGGCAGCTGCGATGGATACAATACAGTTATACCTCTTTATAAGGCCTTTGGCTATAACGGCCTGTTTAAATTATGGAACACATTCTCTTTATGACGTAAATTACGTCGCTCAACGACTACAAAATCGTGGATTCAGCGTTTTTGAACAAAAAGTGTAAGGGAAGCAAACACAACACATACTCACCACGCTTAACGGCATTTAGATTTACGGATTACATTTTCAGAACCTATTTAGGCCGTATAAAGAGGTATGAGCTTATCTTTTAGCATGTCACCGATTTACTTCCTTTGAAGAAATATAAAATCGGCTGTAAACTTGAAGCACCTTAAGAAACGAAAAGTTTTTCTGAGACGGGCTTTGAAAATTGACTTAGAGGTGGGGAAAAGAAGTAATCAGTGATTTGATAAACTTTTTATTTCATTACCTTTTTTTTAAAGCGGACCAAATTAATTCGTAGTCCAAATACCCAAATTATATTTATTTTTGATGTAAATAAACTACGAAAATCTTTAAATAGACAACCCACCGAGGTCTTTTTATATTTAACACCCAATAAAAACCGGGTGGGTTTAAATGGGTTACCCAGTGGATTGCCAACCCTGATCTATACTCATGACCAGACAGAAATCAAACTAAATTTGTTATCTACGTGTGTAAATATTACCAGTATGGTTAGGGTTAAGGAGTACACACAAATTCGTCAAAGTTACTTACTCCGCTGAGAAACACAAAATAAAGACTTGGAGTTACGCGTAGTTTTCATACATTTGGAAAGCATTAAAGCATGCATGATGATATGGTAAACCTTAATTAATACTTTGGCAGCTGAATTGATAAAATAGCAGCGCCTCATAACACAGCAATCCAATATTTTACCCAAATTACATACAGGGTAACCATACCATAACCAAATTACTTTAAAATACACACTTAACCACCATTGCTATACGAGTAAGTAAAAATCATGTCACCGAAATTTGAATATAATGTTCTCGTTTATGAATACAAGTGCTTGTTGAAGTATATATATATGTGTGTGTGTGTGTCTGTGTGGCTGTGTGTCTGTGCTAGTTATTAAACTATGGCACATGTAAAAAAATAATGTTTGAACAAACAACTCGTAGTAAAACAAATATGTGTGCAAACAGCCACAGGTTGATAATAAGATTTTTATCTTAATAATGGTGGTGGTAAAGCATGTTATTTTAAGGATAATGTTTTGGTAACATTATCACACTCATCATGCATATACCATATATGTACATACACAGATACATAAACATGTTTATCTTGCCTAAAAGCATACTACACTTAATATTTTGTTTATATAATATAAGAAATGAGAGAAAACAAGAGAAACTACCAAGTAACAACATAAAGGTATACGGGAGTTTAGCTTATACACACACAAGCACTCATTTTTCCAAATAGATTGTCAACAAGATATGACATTATTAAGGAGGTTGTTAAAGGATATTTTCGTTAGTTTCTTAACTGTATCTTTCTTTTTTGTTTTTCTTTTTTGCCTAAATTGAAATTTGGTTTTTACTCTTGTATCACTGGTATACTCTTAGCAGACATAATCGTTGTACTAAATTTTGATGATTATTTGTCAAGAACAAAAGGCATAATCGACATTATCTATCGTATTGGGTATAGTGTAAAAGGAAATTATGCAAATGAATGTTTTAAGCCATCATTATTACAGTGGTATTGTTGAGTGATTAGATATTCTTATCGGGGATTTATTTGTGGGACTCTAAGAGCGAACTGTAAAGTGTTTTTATGTGAACACATTTAAAGATAAAACTAAAGGCTTTACTTAAAAGGAAATATTCAAAAATAATACAGTGAACTAGAGAAAATATTAAAGTAGACATTAAATTTAAAAATTTAAATTATTTTGTATTTATGGTAGTGAGTATTTTAATTTAAAAAAAAATTCATCAAAAAATTTTTAATAATACTATTTGACTTTGAATGACTTTTGGAATATCTAACAGCTGGGACATCTAAGTAAACTACAGATCGGACTTTAAAAAATTATTACATTAAATTGAGCAGATATAAAATTTGCATTTTTCAGGGTATATATCATATCTATTATAATAGTCAACAAGGTTTTGAACTGGAGCAACCAAATGTCTTTCCGAGGGTAATTTGGTGGGCTGAACTCAAACTTATTTTCAGTTTTTTTCCATAGGGCTCAATTTTATTTTTTTATTTTTATAGGCGTGGCAAACTTTTCGCTATAAGTATAAGAGTCCGCCAAATAAATTTTTTTTTCGAAAATGCTATAAAAAAACTACTAAATATTTTCTCAAATTTCTTTTTTTATTTGAAAGTACAATACTTCCGGTTAATAATGGGAAACAATTTCATACAAATGGCTGTCTCGGCTGGCCATGCAGTAGCCTACACGATCGGTTCAATTTTTAAGCACATTATCGATTGTGTGCAGCTGTATTTCACCAATGGCTTCACGAATATTGTCTCTGGCTTGTTGGCGTAACACTTATCTTTGACGCCACCCCACAAATAATAGTCCAACGGTGTCAAATCACATCTCCGAGGTGGCCAAACGACATCAGCTCTGCGGCTGATAATGCAATCTTAAAAAACAAGGCGCAAAATATCGAGTGTAGCTTCGGCTGTGTGGCACGTAGCGCCGTCCTGTTGAAACAAAAGTTGCTAATATCCTCCTCTTAAATTTTTGTGAACAAAATTCGTTCAAGATGGCCCGATAACCATCGCCATCCTTGCTCATTTTCGAAGAAAAATGACCCAATTATGCCTCTGGACCAAAATCCGCACCAAACAGTGACTCGTCTTGGGTGTATCGGCTTTTCAATGTATGCGTGCGAGTTTTCTGTGCCCCAAATGCGACAATTTTGCTTTTTTACATACCCACCAAGATCAAAATGAGCTTCATCTGAAAAGATGTTTTTTGATTCTGCAACATTACCATGATTTTTAAAGTAATGTCGCAGTATTTCAAGGCGTTGTTCAAGCGTATACACAACCATATTCGTTCAGCGGAAGGATAAAACTAATTATCTGTCAAATCAGACATGAGCTAAATGTTACCATTCACGAAGTAAGCACTAGTTGAAAAAAAAACATTAGATGGCGGACCCTTTTGTTGGTACATATGTCAATATATATATTTCATCATAACTTGAAAACGTCTTGACCGAAATGTTTAGGAATAAAATTTCCTATAAATCACCTGAATATTATTATTTTTTAAATGAAAAAATTGCTTTAATTTTGCGCGAAAATTTTTTTGCTACTTAGTTATGAATAACTACGAAACTGTTGAAGATACAATTTATAGGATATTTTATTTCTAAACATTTGCTGGTACCTGCATTAAAATCGGTCAAGTCGTTTTCATGTTATGGTGTTTGTGAATTGATACATCTGTGTTACAATGTATAACTCATACATTTGAGACATTTTTTTCCAGTGGCATCAATTGTTTCATCTATTGAAATTTATAAAGACTGGTCTATCATGCATTTGTGTATATCATCTAAGCATTTGAGAAAATCTTTTTGACATACAGACATATTTTGGACGTTAAAAGCCTTCTAATCGCTTCTTATAGTTTGTATATTCTTCCAAAAATTGGTTTAAGACCTGGTAAGCGGTAAAAAACTTAATTGAGGTATAGATGGCGCAAGAAATTTCAATTGATAGATAATTGTAAATTGCCATGACAGAATTTGAAACAAAAAATTTGTTTTCGCTGTAAAAATATTTTGGACAAAGCATGCAAATCTGACCTGAAAAGGATTCAAATGCTCTTTAAATACGAAAAACTGCTCTTATAACTGAAATGCATTTTTTAGGAGCAAAATGTGCAATATGTTCACTAAAAAATCGATGCCAAAATTCATAAAAATTCATGAAACCAATCTGATTGGTTGCATGGAAAAAAACATACACTGGCATGATTTCCCCGATTTCCGTGTTGATAAGTTTAACTTTATGCTATGTTCGCACTACAACGTTTTTTCGTCTTTTACTCTGTCATACGTAATACAACTTTCGATTATAAGCCTAATTACATAACTCTCCATACAAAATTTTGAGACAGAATTACCTGAATTGTAAGCAATTCTATTTCTATATATTACTTAAAATTAGTATCATCTCTAATTTTTAATTGTTACTAAAAGTTGTAGAAATATGGGAATTAAATATACATACATACATACATACCCATCATGAATAAGTTGGAAGCATTTAAAATGTGGTATTATCGACGCAATTTTAAAATTTCTTGGATTGACAAAAAGAGAACTGCTGAAAGCAATTAAATAGGGAAAGGTTTCAAATTTTTATCGCATTATCATAGGTAACAAATATGTACATACATATGTATATATGAGCTACTGCACAGGATTTTTGAAGAAAGAAAAGGAATTGGAAGGAAGCAGATATCATGGTTGCAAGATATAAGAAGATGGACTGGCCTACAAACTACTGGCGAACTCATCCATACTACTAGAAATAGATCTGAATTTTCAAATATTTTGTCAAATTTAAATTAATAATTAAGTATGAAAAACAATAAACAAATAATAAATAAACAAACAAGACAGCTAATCTGTTAATAATACTTTTTCTTTCAAATACTTATAAAAAATATATCAAAAAGTTAACACACAATATCCACAATTTTATTATAAACTAAAACAACACAAAGAAAAAGAACAAGAACTATTAAAAGAAAGACGACGTGTGAACGCGATAATCGAACTAAGTAATACCGACAGAAAGCGAAGTAATATGAATCCTTGTGCGAACATAGCTTTACGTATATATAGAGTAGGTTAGATAAGACTGACTGACTTGCTCTCAGGTAAAAATGAACTGACAAATCTAAGTTATGGGACCATTTTGGTCCATATTGTTTTTTAAAAAAAATGCATTTTTAATTTACCCACTTGTAGGGTAACATTGAGTTCTATTTCAGCAATTTTCCTAATCTAGTTGATAATAACATTTGTACTCTGTAACTCCGATATTTTAATTTGTATGACTTTGGATGAAGATAGTGAATATAAAATCAATGCTACAAATTTAATTAAAATTCTTTGGAAAATTAAGAATATGATGTAGCAATCGGTGTTGAATGGAATAAAAAATGGAATACAGTATAGTTTGTCTTCGTTACATTTCAGCTGAAAATATCATATCCACACAACGGGAGCCAACTCAAGGAACCGTTTCCAGATGCTATGAGACTATCGATGAGCTATTGGCGCCTTTTCGGGGTCGTTGTTCTTTTAGGCAATATAATTCTTCAAAACATGTGAAGTATGGCCCACGATTTTAACTGGCTGTCGGCTACAAACTAAGAAATGTGCTGAAAGTACAACCAAACCACAAAATCAAAAAATTAACCGCCTGAAAGGCATTAGGTGGAGAGAGTCCTTTTGGTTCACACTGAAGGCTTGAAAGAGCAAGATAAAAAAAAGCTTGTGGAACAGAAAGTGAATATACTTTTTTCAATAAAGTTCCTTTACGCACATCAATATTTGCCCCACTGGATTTCTTCATTGGTTTCATTTGGCAGCATCTGCGAGCGGTGTACCAAAAATATCATCTGTTAGAAAATGGGGGACTTTATTTAACTTTTTATTTTTGTTTAACTTTATTTTTTGCACTTGTTTTGTAAACCTAATTCATAAAAATAAATCGATAAAAATAAACGCAACAAAATGCTTATTTATCTAAGATTTATAATTTTTTAGTTTGCTATCCTTCTTTACATTTCGTAGAAGTAAAAAAACACCACCTGAGCAAACGTCTTAAATTGATATGTTGAACCGTTCCATAGTAGCAGCACAAAAAAAAACAAAATTAGGTCCCAACTTAACAATAGGGTTAAAATCCTATATTTTACCAAATTCGGTGTTCCAAGGAGCTTCTCCAGCACATTGCTTTAATTCAGTTCTTGCTGTCTCTAACGCATTGCCCAAATTTGACTCAAAAATTTCTCATAGGCTTAGCTGAGGTTAGACAAAATAATTCGGAAATTATGAAGCATCAGTCCATGAAAAAAATGCCACTTGAACGTCATAAAAAAAGCATTTTTCTGCATCGAATAATTTCTGGCGATAAAAAAGGAACTTCTGGTTTTAACAACGAGACAGCCAATATGTTTCAATTTTATTTTAACCAATTTTAAATTTCCTTGTTTGTTTGATTTATTTTTTTAATTCAAAAATTAAAAAGTATTAACTGTTACTTTATTCTGTAGTGTTCTTTAATAATTGTTCCGCTTTTCCATGCCAACATTAAAATGAAGCTAATAAACTATGTATGTGACACTATTTTGCAGTTACAATCCATTTTAACAATTCACTAATAATAGACAAGTGCGTAGATATGAGTAAAATAAATAGCATATCTTTCAAAATTTCATAAAACAAGCTAGAATCTTGGTCATGTTATGCCATGATATGAATTCGAATGTTTTGTAACTCTTTAATTTTAACAGAACTCGTCATATTGAATGATACTCTTGAATGACCTAAATAGGTCATAATTGGCGAAGAAATATGAGTTGATGGTTAAATATCTTAATAGAAGTATTTCTCTTGCGCGTTTTTATTAACCCTCCGACTACCAGCAATTTTTCCAACGGTCAATTAACGACAGGCCACTGGCGACTTTATATATTTATTAGGGAGATCGGACGGTTATCATACGACCTGTTTTAGCCGGTTTTTTGGGTTTTTTTGAATACGGTTTTTTCAAAATCTTCATTTTTCGAATACCGAATAAACCGGCCAATTTAACACGAATAACCGGTTAATTTAAAAAATTTAATTTTTATAAGTTTGTGTATTTTTTATTTAAAATATGCTCAGCGTTGAACTATTTAATTATTTTTGTATATATGGCAACCTTGAACGTCTTACAAAGAACGTGAAAACCAAGGTAGATCGAAAAAGATATGCACTCTTGAGCAAAAGTAACCTTTTCTCATCTTCTGTAAATAAATATTCATTCTTATATATGGAGAATGATCAACTAGACTTATTGAAAGTCCACAAATCCATAAACGCCGATTACGAACGGCAGATGTATTAGATAGTGAAGTTTTTCACAGCGTAGATATACATAATCAGTCGCTAGTAATGTTGTAAGGTGATATCGCTGTTGAAAATTGTCAGATGGTGTGGCCTGGGATTGAACCGATGACTTCTTGGTTGGAAGGTGGGTTCTGACCTAACATACCACAGTGACACACACACTATTAAATACGTAGTGCAATAATTTATATACAATGTTGCTCGAAATCTAAGCAAATTTTCCTATCGAGGCATTTAAAACTCGTGTATAGCTAATAGATCTATTCAAAGTAAAACAAATAATTATTTATCTTAAGAATCTGAATTATAACTATAATAACAAACCTTAATTCCATTGTCTACCAAGTAATACAACAAAAACGAAATTAGCTCCTTGAGTAGCTGTTCGAAACTGAAGCATTTTTCAGTACTTTGTGTAATAAACTTTGTTTTTTATGGTCTCTGCACACCATTTTGGCATAGTTTTATGAGATTTGTAAAATTATTGTTAGTATTGATTGCCATTCTAATTTTAAGCTCTCTATCCGCCTCTATTTATTTTTAAAACGACGCTCCAAGAATTAGGAAGCGATTATTTAAATTACTGTTATTTATCTAAATCCGGTTTTTTTAAAAGTGCTACTTTTCGAATTTTTCGAAAACCGGTTTTTGAAAAAAGTCGAATAATTTATCTCCCTGATATTTATATAGTAGATATGGATTTCTTAACTTCTAGTATTGAGGCCTAATATGAACAAAAGTAAAGTTTCTATGAAAAAAATAAAAAAGATCTGCACACAAATTTATCAAATTCAGGAAACTAAGGTATTCAGATAATCTCATGTAAGAAATGTAGTAAGTAATTAGTTAGGATGGGAAGCCAGACAATGATCCTGCCCATCTGGGTCCAATATTGATCCCACTGTGATACCCATCAGTAATCCAGAAAATGAACAACCTACATATCCGAATAGTGGTCCAATCCGAACCAACCAGACACATTCACGAAAGAAGAGATCCTGCTGATATTCACATCAGATAGATTCGACAAAGCATTCAGAAACGGACTGCAAAGGAAAGCAGTCCTAATATCATATTATTGAATGGCAGACACAGTCTCCTAGCGTGCACACCAGCCGCACAGTGCCCAGTAATCACAGCCACAAAAGTTCGTAGCCCAAGTCGAAACATCCACATAATATATATATTATATAAATATTAAATGTAAAATAAAGGAGTTTTTATAATTAAAATATTGCTCCTGCTGCATTTCTTATGAATAGAAGAGTGTGCAACATAAAAGGAATCTAGCCAAACAACATACTTGGAAGTAATCTTTTGTTGACGATTTGAGCGGCAAGAGAATCTTTCAGTGTGGGGAGACAACGGTGGACAGCTGTTTAGGAAAAAAAAATAGTATATGATAAAAAAGCATAAATGTTTAGATTTTCGTAATAGCTTACAAATATTTTAAATGCCTCCATAGCCATTCGTATATTTGAATGGCTTACAATACGAGTGTTCTTTACTCTTTCGTTAATGTTGCTCATGGCAAGTTGCCTTGATAAACTTTTCAGAAATGAACGTCGTTTGTCTGAGAGAGTTGTCGATTCATATTATAAAATAATGCCAATGGCCATCGCTTGGTTGCACCTTTACATGCGTAAACGCCTAGTATTCGGCTCATGGTATAACACCACATTAGTTGGTATTATAATTAGAAAAGGCTATTGATCTTTTTATTATTTTCCTCATTTACTTTTTTCGTATAATGCATTAGAATATGACCATAATGGGACATACCTTTAGTAAAATCCAATCACTCTATTTAGCACTTCCTGAAACTTATTATTTAAAAATAAAGGTGGAACGAATGTCTTGTTACAACGTACTATACTTACAAAAGCCAATTACTTGCCTAATTTTAGAGGCAGGTCCAAGGTTGCGAAATACTTTGTCTACGTAAATAATACGTCCACTTTTTTTCGTATTTTTTTACCAAATCCAAAACAACACGTTGTTCTTGGTTTGCTTCAGGTTCCTCATTTGGTAGCTTTCCACTATATATCTTATCCTTCAGTGGATAATATATTTTTGAGTCACAGGTCTACCATATTTTTTTCCATAAAAACCATGTATTTGCTTAAAAGGGATGCATTGGGTAACACGAGTTTGTCCTCGATATGGAAGGATTTGATCGTCGGTAGCAAAGGATTCATGCCAATTATCTAATAAATATTTCAACTGCTCTTTTCATTTGTCTGCGCTATTCCTTTTCAAATATTACCAAACAAAAATGAAACAGGCACAGAGCCTGTATAAAAATAATCTAGAAACCTTTTCAGGCAGTCTAACACATTAAGGAAAAATGTTATGGAATCTGAAGTAGATCGGCAAAATCATGCAAAAGTTCTGCGCTATTTTCACATAAAAAGATATTCTTTCTAGGTAGTTCTGAAACCATTTTATAATGTTACCTCTTATTCTATTTCTCGCCAGTGTTTGAATTATGTTTTTATGTGAAAGAGTGTCGAAAGCCTTACTAAAATCAATAAACAGAACTAGAACATGCATTTGTTTACTTAAACATTTCTTTATGTAGTCTGAAAAGAGTTCTAATAGTTTATTTTTTTTCCTTTCTGGAAACTATATTGATTTTTATTAATTATTTTGTATGTCTGTAAGAAATTTATAAGTCATCTTACAGTTTCTTCCAGTATTTTCTCTATCAAAGAACTGATGTAGGCCCGTAACCGTTTAAATCTGTTTTGTGTCCACTCTTATAGATTGGTCTTACTAAGGAGGTTTTGTGAATCTCTTATTGTTGCTTGCTGTAGACTGGTATTTTTAAGTCTTGTTATTACCGGTGTTAATAAATTCGCATTCACTTTGAGGTCTTTTACTCGAATGTTGTCAACTCCTTAGCCCTTTCTCACAGTTATTGATCTTAAAATATTATAAATTTCCTCTTCATTTGTGTACTCTAAATACATTGAGTTGTAGATATTATAGTTTGGACTACTTGTTGTTTTAATATGACAGATATGAACAATTTTTTAAATATTTTCTTTGAAATAATTGCCAAAATTATTAGCAATTGTGTTTTTATTTTTTTATATCCTTAAAGTTTTTCATAATTACCCTATCTAAGTTGGCAGGCTTACTTTTTTTACGAGTGTAGAGAGTGTGTTTGTTATTGTATAATTGATCAATTATTCTCTTTACTTCTTTCATATCGGACTTTAATTCTGTAACATCCGACTGCACGGAGCATTATTTCGTGACATGAATCTCAATGGCTGAATGACATTGACTCTTTAAATTTCTTAGACTTTTCGCTTTCTGTATCCACTTCATCATCATCTGTACCAGTTTTTTTTTTTGTTTTTTTTTTTTGTTTTTTAGTTATTTTCATTGTTAATACAAGGCTGCTATAATATGTTAGGAGATCGTCTTGGTCTGCATATATGACACTTCAATAAATTTTTACTTTTTGCATTATTTACAGACATCTGTTGAATTTATTTGTGTACTTTTTTATTCCATTATGTTAACCGAAATTATTTTGATTGTTTTTTAAATTAAATTCATTTTAATAAAAGCACTTAAATTTTATTGCGAACACAAAAGTACTTTTAAGAACTTTTTAGGTTGGAAGGTTAACTTGACCAAATTTTTAAATTTTAGGCAGTTTTTTCGATTTTTCAAATTTTCTCGGAGCGCTTATTTAAAATACGTCTATACTCTTTGACGATCAATTCACAAAAAGAGGCACGGAAACCGTTATATATTTAAAGATTTACAGCTCTTTGGCATTGCTTTCCCCAATTTTTACCTTTGGCGACAAATTGAACACATGTCTCCAATAATTTTTCTCGTAGAAGAAGTAACAATTTTTAAAATTTGACTACATTTTAGTTTTGAAAAGTTGCTTTTCCGAGGAAGATTCCGTAAAATAATTTTTAAAATTCTTTGCCATCAAAGGATAAAGAACAAGTATGCATTCTTAGCTATTACAAGCTACACACTTACTTAAACGACCAAAAAAAAAAAAAAAACGTTTGGAGTTATATTCCGTAAAGTTGGCATATTATGGTACTTCATCTGCAAACATGTGACAATTTTCAACAGCAGTATCACATAATAATATTAAATGGGTTAATGTCACATGGTTTTTGTGGCCAATTAATTGGACCATTACGTGAAATTATTCTTTCATAAAAAATTTCTGTGGGTGAATCATATGTAGGGCGTGCAATGTGGCATGTGTCTACATTCTGTTGGAACTAAAAGTCAACAGGATTAGTTCCAGCTAATTGAGGTACAAAAAAATTTTTAATCATGTCCCTATATCGTTCAACATTGACATTAACATACTGACCGCCACCGTTTTTGTAGATATAAGAACCCATAAGGCGCACGAGACAATAATTTACGGTGGATGTAATGGTATTTCGGCAATGTTCAATGAATTTGTAAATAATCAATAAACAGATGCTGTTTATTCTGTTTTAGTAAAGCTTTTGATAAGGTTAACAGTAATCTCCCCATTCAAAAGTTATATATGTTGGGCTTCTCTCCAAATATCTTGAATTAAATTAATTCTTATTGAAAACATCGATGTTAAAATGTACTATTTAACAACTATATATATAAAACCATAAACGTATCTTCCGGTCTGCCAAGGAAGTCATCTTGGTCCATTTCTCTTCTCATCAAAGTGTACACCACTAACTGTGGAAAGGGGTCAACCAATTTAAATAAAAAACGTTGAGGATGGTTTGTAGATGGTTTATGTGAAGTTTGCACGAAATTGGCCCTGTGATAACGGAGATATGGCATTTAGGTTTTCCGATATATTCTCATACAAATAACAACAAAATAGCCTCCATTTTCCATATTATGCTTTTTGATTGTCACTTGAAAAGTTACCAAACCATGTATCGTAATATCTTATGTGTACAATGACATTCGGTAATATTGATTTTTGTATATCTTGAGAATGGTTAGAATGGAAGGTTCTGAATTTATTTTAAATGACTTAGATAATAAAAGCCATCAATTGGATAAAAGTCATCATGGTACCTCCACACAAAGTCGAAACTGATATTTGTATATCTTAAGAATGCTTAGAGTTGAAGTTTCTAACTAACTTGGCGATCAATTCAAACCAGAAAATATGGAATTTTGCATGTGTGGAGAATGGTAAAACATAAAACTTTGTTATCTATCTGCATCAGCCTAAAAGCAAGTACAGGCAGACTCCCAGCAACGCGAGAAGCGTTACTCTAGTTACTTATAAATGATCTACCAAAAGCCTTGAAATACTGAAATATTTTAATGTTTGCCGATGATGTAAAAATTTTTTATACATACAACAATAACACTGATCACATATACCTGCAATATGATATAGATCTTTTCCCACACTTGGTGTACTGTTAATCTAATGGCACTCAATACAGATAAATGTAAACACATAAGATTTTATCGCAGCAATTATATGTCTAACAAATTTGTATTGAACATGGTATCCCTACAACTAGTAA
This sequence comes from Wohlfahrtia magnifica, assembly GCA_023159175.1. Taxonomy (NCBI): domain Eukaryota; kingdom Metazoa; phylum Arthropoda; class Insecta; order Diptera; family Sarcophagidae; genus Wohlfahrtia; species Wohlfahrtia magnifica. The sequence continues at coordinate 3,102,435 of JAKWBJ010000062.1, forward strand.
GTTCCTTCTTGGATCTTGATGCTATGCTTGATGTTAAGCTAAGTTTGAACACACACATTAATATTGTTACGAAAATAAGGTTGGACACCACAGCGTTTATTACATCGCTAAAATAAATATACAAAAGCTGCAAGAACAACTATACGTGCTGTTTACAAATAACCAAATCTACAGCAACAATCATTAGCAGATATAAAGTAAATAAAAATAACACGGCAACAACAATGATTAAGCAGCAAAGAAAACAAGTAACAGACAATAAACAAGCAACTACAAATACTAAGAGCTGAAAGAGGGAGATGTTTACATGCGCATGGCTACAAAAGAACTAAAAAGAAATTAAAAGAAAAAAATGGAATCTACCTGAAATATCGAGAGGTTCGAGAGCTTTCGATGTATTGTTTACTCAGCCATATAAAAACACATCCATGCGAACAGCAATCAGTTTATGTGTCGTAAACTCAGCCAGTGCAGTTTTAAGTAAAGTAAACCCAGCGAGTGCAGCTTGTGTGAAGATAGTTTATAAGAAGTAAGCTCGTGAATCGTGAAGTAAAAAAACTAGTTTAGATGGAGCTAACTCAGTAAAAAGAGTTAAGTGTGGATAACCTCTGGTTGAAAAGATTGTGATCGAACCTAAGTTATAACTACGATCGGGTTGGAAGATCTGTCGAGTAATTGTTGTTGTTTACAAGATTGTAAACAGACAGAGTAATTCAGAATAAAAATTGTTATTGCCTGTATGAAGATTAAAAGCAGTGGTGCACAAAACTGTGTTAAATAAAGGATTTTTAATTAAAACCGAACACAAAAATTTGATTTTAAATACAATCCACGAACTCATAAAAGGTAAAAAGGTTAAAACGCAACAATATGATAAGGCTAGAGGTTTTCTTGTGTTTATTGAAAGGTGGGAATATTAATTTTCTGATCCTTATGTTATTAAGCTGCTATTTGCTTCCTTAGTTAGAGCTACACTGGAATATGGCCAGATTATTTGGGACCCTGTTTATAGCAATCACATTGATCGGATCGAATTCGTTCCAAAGCAGTTTCTATTATTCTATCATCAGATTGTCGCAAATTAGCTCTTATATAGTTACCCACCCTGTTATTCTTAGTTAATGTTATCAAGGATGATTTAAACTCTGAATTTCTTTTGCAAATGATATTTTTTAATATACCTCACAGGTCGACACGCTAGATATTTTCGAACAAACTATGCTAATGCAGATCCACTTAGAAGAATATGTTCGAATTTTAATGAGCTTTACCATTTAATTGATTTCGTTTTGAATTTTATTATTATTAAACGAAATATTATAATTTTTCTCGATTCCTAAATTATTATTTGAAATATCTTAATATGTATTATTTGTACTTTTACTAAAGTCTGTAATGAAATAGTTTGTAGACTTTATTATAAAATAAATAAATACCCATTCAACGTACCCATTCAACAAAAAATGGGCTTCATCGAAGAACAAAATTTTGAATGAAAATTCAATATCAGCATCAACTTGTGCTTCAAACCAAACTAAACAAAAGGCAAAGATCAGCTGTTAAGTCGGTTGCCAAATAAGGCAGTGTTGCCAACCTAAAGTTATGAACCTCTAAAAAAATACCCGTTATAAATCTACAGTATTAATTAATAAGTATTTATGTATATAAAATAAATTTTAAAAGTTTTTATTTATAAAAAAAAAAACTATAACTGCAACTGTGCCTGCCTTAAGAGACCGGCTTAACTTTTTTCCACGTCCTATTAGAGATCTCTGCAGCGCAGTTTATTAACATTTTATTACACTTTCTAATGCAATTATGATTAATGATTTCATATAATGTTTGATGTACTACTTCTCTCTTTCTCTTTATTTTTTAGTTACATACACATATAAACGGCTAAATATTTCATGTATGAAAATAATGTTTCGTCCTCATTTCTAATTTTTTTTTTTAATGTTCATGTAGTTTGTTTTTTGATTAGGACATCAAAATATATGTGTGCATGTGTCAGTGTGTATGTATGTGTCAGTTTATGTTTAATTGCATTGCAACAGCATAATCTGACGTGTAAAACGCTTAAAACCGCATACAAATTTACAACTTGCACCACTAATGTTGCATGTTTTCTCTTGTAGTCAATGTATTTGCAATATGTGTAAGTGTATGTTGTTGTTTTTATCTTTATTAAAAACTACGAAAACTAGTAAAACATATAATCTGTCAGGCTCTACTATAAGATACACTACAATTTGGGGCTATATTTGGTATGCCAGAGGCATTTACAAACTGACAAATATCGATATGGCTTGATCAAGGACTTTGAATAAATTATGTTTAAGTGTACTGAGAAACATTATATTGCAACAACGGGTGATCAAGCGTGTTCCACTGGCACAAAATTCTCAAAAATAGATTTTAACTTTTACGTAACTTGTAAGTAATGTTACGCATACGCATTGTGGTAAAAATTTCTGTGGACAATGTAGCAACACCACTCAAGGAAGCTGTGGCAAATTTAATATTCGCTGCCTTTAAAAATGCTAACAAAGGTCGTCTAACTACCGTTACTTCATTTACTTTTAACTGAGGGCCAAGCACACTGCGGCCCGATGGATTTTTTGTGCAGCCCCATATGTTCAACATATCAGATTGAGGCCGCGAACAATGATAGTTATCATATTTAGTGAAATACCACTTTTGGAGTCTCTTCTAGGAAGTACATTGGCTTTCCACAAAGCATCCTTTGCTTTGCTTCAGCTTCAGTAATCAGGTTGATTTTGAACCTAAGTAGATGATTAATCCACTCTAGCCCCTTCCATATGATTGTGTAGGAGTGAATATCCTTGCTAATTGGTGATGGCGGTCTTAACTTTCGCACTGTAATTTTTCCCTGATCATTCGTCTGATGTTTGCCATCATCGCCAGAGGTAAGCGGAAGGTCTGGAGGCTTCTTTATTTTTTAGATGTACTTAGTTGTCTGGGAAATAGAAGCCTCTTTATTATACACTCGAAGGCACCATTAAATTTTTTTCGTCATATTCTCTACTGGGTCCCTTGTGTTCAATATTCCTTTAAATGCATTGATACTTAAGATACCTGATACTATTTGACCTGAGTTCGCTCTTATTGAGCAGCATTTGATATCTTTTTTACGGGGCGAAATCGTCATTCTTATATTAGAGACTCCTCCCTAAAACTTAACGAATTGTCTTTCAGCCCAGACGTTGATTTTCCATATTGAGTATTCCACAGCGACACTGAAATTGCTCCTGTCCTGCTCCTTTGTTTGCCAAACAGGCAGACCTTTTTTCTTGGATGTCAGTCATGCTAGGGAGCCAGTCATGTCAGCCTCAAGTTCATTGATGGATGTCATACAGTAAATAATAACCTTTGACCTTAACTTTAAGTGAAAATGGGTAATCCAAACCTAGTCCGCAGTATTACGCCACCAAGATTGGTCCAACTGTAAATCGCTTTCGGATATAAGGACCTTAAATTTGCTGTCCATCATCAATGTTAGCGGCATATAGTGAAATATTCCAACGAAGGGATCGCTTTCAAATAAACGCAATATTCTCATATGCGCCAGACTTTAAACTACGAACACCTAGCAACCTAGGAGCATTTGTAAACGCCTCCTCTATTCTTGAAATATGCAATTGATGTATGTGCAGGATGGCACGTTTAGATCCTCATCGCACCTGCTATTGAAAGAAAAGTAAGGCGATAGATCCTACTTATTAGAGACCTTTCATTGACTCGCACTGATGTAGGTCACCAGGCTAAGGCAGCATCTAGACATCTGACAGTTATTATGTGTCCTTATCGCATTTTTGTTAACATAGGACAAGAATCAGAGTGTTGCCTGTGTAATAGCATATTATCTTTAAAAGTCTTGACTTGGCAAACATTCAGAGAACAGATTCGTCGTCTAACCATTGGTAATATTTCGGTATTTATATTTAAAGTAGAGGGTATTTGGACACCGTCGTCGTAAGGGTGTTAAACAATCCCGTTGTATTTTATGTCAAGAGCACTCTGTATTCGAAACCCAAAGCTTTTTTAAAAGTTCGTTAATAACCAGTGTCCACTGAAGGGGCGATATAACTTCACCTTGTGAATAGTTTCTAGCCGATGCTATAAAGGCTTAGACTTTGCCGAAATCACTCGTTCAAGACTGTTCCTTGCATAAATTCTTCTATGACCAAGCAGAAGTTGTCTAAAAAGCCAGGTAACGAAAAAAAGGTGTTTCGTAGAGCCACATGTGATCATCATCGCTGTATATTCTAATTGCGATCTTCACTTAAAGCACGAGGTTTGTATATTAGATCAGAAGTACTATGGCTTTATTGTTAAGGTTTTAAAAAAATTATCAAAATACTACCAAACCTTCAACATCTATAATGGTGTAGGGTATAAAATAGTCTTTCGTCCACAAAAAGTCACACATAGTCGCAAGAATGGTATATGACCGTAAAACGCTATTCGTTTAGTATATTTAATTATATAAAAGTGTTTATATACAAGTGTGTGAGTGTGTGTATTTAAGAATTTTCACTTGTTTGTATGTTCAGTTTATTTTAAAATGTTGTAAAACTGTACTGACCAACTGACAGCTTATTTAGAAAATTAATCAAAATGTCAGTTTTAATGTTTCACAGTCCTGCAGCTACACTCGCACGTAGAAAAGAGTTTATGTTTGGGGACTTAAAACTATTTGTCTAAATATAAGAGAATATTTGTATGCAGTTAATATGTACAACGTACATAATTTTGTAATATTTAATGTAATAAAACACTGCTTTAAGTAAAATAAAATTTTATAATAAAATACTAACGCCACACGGTTAAAATACTCTCTAATGGTCTAAAATTGCTGTGGGCTGTTGTGCTATTTTATTTTATTTTACATTTCAAAATCAGAACTGCTGTCAAATATTTAAGGGAAATCAGAGCTGAACTTAAACAAATTCTATTATCAAGTATTTTATTGAGCAGTTTAATAATGTAACTGAAGGCTTATTTAGTGCATTTTCGAAGTTAAATTTGTAATAAAACAACAAACAGCTAATGAATTTCAAGTGGTATAAGTATGAAACTTTTATTATGTTTGAAAAAAACTCTGTGATATTTAACTTGTAAGAATGTCATCTTATAATTGACAACCACGGCTTTCTAATGCACAGGGCAAATTTGAGGTTAAAAAATAAATTGTCTGTGAAATGATGAAATATCAAGAATTGAGCTGTCACCCTTTGACACTTATTTAGTAAAAAAGTGGGAAATTTTAACTATGGAACACTACTCTCTTGAACAAAGAATTTTAATTGTGAAAATTTACTCTTTGAAAAATTGGGGCTCACAAAATCTTTCAGAAGCGTTCTATTTCGAAATTTGGCGCAAGTAGTGAATGTATAACTCTTATTTACTGTAGCGTATTTAGTCTGTAATTACTTTTGTCTCCCTATATAAATTATTAAGAGAAGTAGTGCAACATAACAATTATACAATGCACTGCATTCCTTCTATTTAGAAGCCAATACCTATAAGACAGGGTGACGAATGATTAACACAATATTACCCATACGTATGACTAACAACGTACATTTTTAACTTCTATTGTACAGGGTGAGCAAATTACAGGTTAGGAAGTAAATTGGCTGTCAAATGATGAAATATCAAGAATTCAGCTGTCAACCTTTGACACTTATTTAGCAAAAATTTGGAAATTTTAACTAACGCTACACTTTTAGGCAATGAATTTTAATTGTGAAAATTTACTATCAAAATGCTGAAAACTTTACTGTATCACTCCGTAAAATTCGAGCAGCTTTTCCTCGTAATCATGCTTCTTCTGAGATCGCTGTGTATAATTTAATCGCTAAATTCGAGGCTCACGATACTGTTAAGCAATACGCTCGTAGATCAAAACAATACGCTGGTGGTCGCCGTCGGGCTGCAAACATAACCGCTGTACTTTAAAATGTTGAATTTAAGCCTGGAACATCATTAACTGTGCATCGTCAGAGGAACTTAGCGCTACATTTTGCATATAAATCTTTATCTTCAGGCTTATAAAGTTCAAGCGTTCAAAAATTAAAGCCAGCCGACTATTGGTTGCGTCGAACGTTTGTGAATTTGATGTTTAAAAAACTGAACGAAAACAAGGCATTTTTCAACAAAATCATCTTTAGTGATGAGGCCCATTTTCAATTAGGCAGTTATGTAAACAAACAAAATTGTCGCATATGAGGCTCACAAAATCCACAAACAGTCCTCGAAAAATCATTACATCCATAGAGAAAGTGACGGTATGGTGCGGAATCATCGACCCGTATTTTTTCGAAAATTAAGAAGAAAACGCCGTCAACGTGAACTCTCTGCGCTACCAAACCATGATTACCAATTCCTTGTGACCAGAATTGGCTAATTTTCACATTTGTGACCTTTGGTTTCAGCATAATGGCGCCAAAAGCCACAAAGTCAGCCAAATAATTAAGTTATTGCATGATAAATTTCCCAGTCGCAAAATTTCTCGATTTGGCGATGTCAGTTAGCCGCCTCGTTCTTGTGACTTAACGCCGCTGGACTAGTTTCTCTGGGGCCATTTGAAAGACTGGATTTACGTGAACAAACCACAAACAACTAATTTTCTGAAAGATTAAATTTGGCGTTGCATTGACTATTTAAGAGAAGCTTAGTTACAAAATGTGGTTCAAAATTTTGTGAAAATAGCGGACATCTGCCGACGTGCTAGAAGCGAGCATTTTCCCGACACCCTATTCCATTATTAATTCCCGTATTTCTATTTTATATTGTTATGAATAAAACTAAATTTGTCAAAATAAAAATGTTTTTTTAAGCCAATTTACTTCCTATTTGTACATCGTTTATAATTATTGGCATGACTTCTTTTTACTTCTGAGCTGTTGATCACTAGCATAACCTAAAAGAAAATAATCGAGAAGCGTGGAATCAAACGATCTTGGATGACATTTTGTGAAATATCATTATTAGCAAGATTACGTTACATTATTACGATTATGTCACCGTATTGTTGAAACTATAGAGCGTGTAATTTGAAATTATGTGATTCACGGTAAACACATGGTTTGGCATTTTTATAACCTAAAGAACATTTTCCAGATTTAACACCTAAATTTTTTTTCACTTCGATATTGAATAAGTTTTTTTTCTAAATATCGAATGTTCGAAATGATTGTTTAGTTCCCGCGATGCTGGAAATTCTTGTGTTGTATACCTATAAAATGTATTCCTCATAAAAAAAATGAAATGATTTGTATTGACTACCAAGTCATCAATGTTAAATTAATGTTAAATTTATATGGAAGGTGCCACACCCACTTAAAAAATTTCGATTATATTTCGATTGATGATGTGGCTTGACTACAAATTCATTTGGATTCAATTCAGAACCTTCAACTACTACCGTTCCAAAGATACTCAAAAGTCCGTATTTACTTTATATTAGACATGCCACTCCCACTTATCCGATTCCACCCATTTTTTGACTGATGATTTGCATTGACCACCAAATTATTTGAAATTAATTTAGAAGCTGTTACTAGTACCATTTTAAGGATATTGAGATATAAATAAAAGTTTTAATTGGTCATGGTACCGTGCAGTTATACAAAACCATTAGTAATGGTACAACTTTCCAACGTATGTACTGATTTGTAAATCAGCTTAGAGGTTCTCGGGTTATAAAATGACGAATATCTGACAACTTATTTTTAAGTTATTTTTAAGTTATGAGCGATATCTATATATAAATAGATATGAGCGATATCGCTGATAATTTAAACAAAATCATCTTTAATGATGAGGCCCATTTTCACTTAGGCGGTTATATAAACAAACAAAATTGTTGCATATGGGACTCACAAAATTCACAAAATTGACCGTATGGCGCGGCTTGTGGTTATACGGCATCAGCAGCCCGTATTTTTTTTAAAAACGAGCAAGGAAATTACATGACCGTACATTTTCCGCGCTACGAAGCCATGATTATCAATTTTTTGTGGCCACAATTGGCTTGTGTTGACATCAGTGACCTTCGGTTTCAGCAGGACGGCACCACAAGCCACACAGCCAGCCAAATAATTCAGTTATTACATGAGAAATTTCCCGGTCGCATAACTTTACGATTTGGCGATGTCAATTGGCTGTCTCGTTCTTATGACTTAACGCCGCTGGATTATTTTCTCACAAACAACTGACACTCTAAAAGATGAAATTCGGCGCTGCATTAAAGAGATAAGCAAAGCTTTGTTGCAAAATTTTGTGAAAAGTACGGACGACCTGCTAGAGGAAGACATTTTCCTGATGTCAGATTCCATTATTAATTCCCATATTTTATTTTATAGTGGTATGTACGAGTATAAAACTGAATTTGGCAAAAAAAAATGTGTTTGAAAGCTAATATACTTCCTAACCTCAAATTTGCCCACCCTTTAGCTGTAATGAAGTTTTGTAACATAACGTCTTTAGCTAAAATTTAAAAATGTTTTCTTTTTATGGAAAACTCAAATATTAGACCCATTTATTCTTTTTATTCAATTTAAATTGCAATATTGATTTGAAAAGTGACGTTTTATTTTTACTTCACGATAATAAAAACTTTTGCCGACTATAGTGTTTAAATATTTTTCTCTTTCTCTCCTTAATCGATTGGCAAGAAACAAGATAAATTTAGTCTTTCTTAACATTTGACACGATATAATTTTGCAATATATTTGTCATGTTTAATTTTATATTTTTTTACTTGCAACATGACTGTGACAATTAGGAAGATAAAGTGGAAGGCAAATGTATGAAAATAAAAATGAACACATTTGACAGACACATACATAGATATACTCACTCGTTTAACTTAATCTTCTAAAAAAATTTCGACTTATATACTATTATTTTTCCGTTTTATGAACTACTGAACTACAAAAACTAGTTTATTCTCAAGAAAAAAAAAATAGTAAAATAAAAAAATATCAAGTGATAAAAAATGAATAAGTAATGTCACATGAATAAAAAACAAAAACATTGAGTGCAAGACAATAAAAATTATTTTGCAGTTATATGAGTGCAAAATATATAAATTTTCTCAAATGCATTTTGTTAAAAAAATAAAAATAAATAAATTGAAATAAATAAAAAATAAAACATGTAAAAACTCTTTATGCTGGAGTACTGTGCAAAGAAAAGAAAGTTGAAAAAATCCAGACGACAAAATGTCTTTATGACCACCATCTGAATGATAAATGTATTTTCGATAAAATCACCAACACCAACAGTAACCTTTTTTTTGTTATCATCATCACCATCATCCTCATTGTTATGAAAGCAGCAGTAGGAAAAATGATGCATTTCAGGAGTTATATCAGCAACACTTCTGGCCAAAATTTTTTTATTGCAAATTTATTCACAAAGAATTTTTTGTAAATTTCGTTTAAAATATAAAAGAATATTTGCAGCTTTTCCTTTAATAATTAAAATTAAATAATTAATTATGTTATAAAGGGTCCGCCAAATAATTTTTTTTTTTTGAAAATGCTATAAAAAAAAACTACCGAATATTTTCTCAAATTTCTTTTTTTATTGTAAAGTACAATCCTTCCGGTTAATAATGGAAAATAATTTCATTCAAATGGCTGCCATGCAGTAGCCTACACGATCGGTCCAATTTTTAAGCACATTATCGATTGTGTGCAGCTGTATTTCACAAATGGATTCACGAATATTGTCCTTTAAAGCGTCAATTGTCTCTGGCTTGTTGGCGTAACACTTATCTTTGACTGCACCCCACAAATAATAGTCCAACGGTGTCAATTCGCAGCTCCTAGGTGGCCAAACGACATCAGCTCTGCGGGTGATAATGCAATCTTCAAAAACAGGGCGCAAAACATCGAATGTAGCTTCGGCTGTGTGGCACGTAGCGCCATCCTGTTGACACCAAATGTTGCTGATATCCTCCTCTTCAATTTTTGTGAACAAAAATTCGTTCACCATGGCCCGATAACGTTCGCTATTGACTGTAATGGCCGCTCCTTCCTCATTTTCGAAGAAAAATGGCCCAATTATGCCTCTGGACCAAAATCCGCACCAAACAGTGACTCGGCTTTTCAATGTATGCGTGCAGGTTTTCTGTGCCCCAAATGGGACAATTTTGCTTGTTTACATACCCGCCAAGATCAAAATGAGCTTCATCTGAAAAGATGATTTTTTTGGCAAAATTGGCATCTTCTGTATGTCGATCTCAGGCCCACTTAGCGAGGCGAAGTTCAAGCGTATACACAACCATATTCGTTCAGCGGAAGGATAAAACTAATTATCTATCAAATCAGACAGTGTTACCATTCACGAAATAAGCACTAGTTGAAAAAAAAATTTAGATAGCGGATCCTTTATATTCAAATTAATTAATTAAAACCAAGCCTATCAAATTAAATAAAATCCTTTTAAAGGTTAATTTCAGTAAATTTTAAAATAACTAAACGATACTAGAAACACCACAGAGGGGCATTTTATCACCCATCCTAAAGATTATCCCTGATGAAGAATTTGAATGTCAGTACTTACGAAAAGTTTAAAAGTCAAATGAACTGTTATACTCCACTCACTTTTTGACATTTATTATCAGTGTACTTTGGCACATCATCTTGAATAAATGTACTCAGATGTACTCTGAAAATCAGTTATCAATTTGAGAAACTTACTCTAGCCAACAAGGTTTTGAATTGGAACAATCAAATATCATTCCTGGAGTAATTTGGTGGGCTGAATTTGAATCTGTAATTGGTTTTTCTCCATTTGGTCAGATTTTCGAGATATAAAGAAATGTTTTTATTTTTTTTTATATAAAAAATCATTAGTTTATTTGAAAATCAATGCATTTTCAAAAGTGATTGGCGTTGTTCGAATGTCGTTTTTGCTTATGTCCCAAAATTCTTGATACTTTCTTTCAATTTTCATTAAATCTTAGTGATTTAAGTTTTATGCAAAAAAAATCTAAATGGAAATGAAGAAAACGCATTTTGAGTGACATTCGTGCACATAATTCGTGATAATTTTTCAATAATTCAGAAACAATTTGACGTTCGTGCAACTAATTCATAATTAGTTTTCAATTATTCAGCAAGAATTTGTCTGAAGTTTTCACTCTTATTGTTTCCCAGAAAATTGTTCACAATGCTCTTGAAAGAATTGCAGGCTGCATATTCTTTCTCCAATAAACATTGTGAAAAATATCATCATTCATTAGCTTCCTAAACAGAGGTCCAACGAATATGCCTTCTTTGATTTTGGCATATGAAATTTTAGGAAAAACCGCTAACAAATATTTAAATGCTGCACCATCTTTGTCCAGAGATTTAACAAACTTTTTAAAAAGGCCCAATTTTATGTGCAGCGGCGGAAGCAGAATCTCATTTGGATCAATTAGTGGATTATTTAAAATTTGTTGTTTTCCTGGTGAATACTCAGTCCTATTTGCCATTCTGTCCTGACGTATTAATGACATGTAGCGCGACTATCCCATGACTTTTTGTGACCTCAAATTGAGGATATGGACCTGGACGATATATGGTTCCAACAGGAGGATTTCACTTGCCACACAGCCAAGCAAACAATTGCCCTTTTGAGCGAGAATTGGGCGCTACGATCATACGATTTGGTACCTTTGGATTTCTTTCTTTGGAGATATTAAAACGAAAAAATATATATCAATTAAACAAAAACAATTCAAGAGCTAAAGGATGAGATAATTCGGCTCATTAACGACACGGAACCTCAATTAAGTCTCAGAGTCATTGAAAATGTGGACCCACAGAAGTGGCGTGCATTTGTGCAATATTTTCTTTCCCACATAATTGTTAAAGATCCTTCTATCATAATAAAAAATATTAGGACAAGTCTATGCACACGTTTTGTTTCTATAGTGGCCCGTAAGAAGTTTCAGGTCGGGGCTGCCATACGTGAGAACGTCAAAGCAGAGCAAATTCCTGAAATTTTTTTAACAGTATAATAAATCTGTTCGTCAAACTTATCATACACTTCCTCCATTTTATGGGGTATATAATCATCTTTCAGTGCAGCCAATTCGAATAACAATGGATTGTTTTAGGAACACGTTTACTCTTACTAATAATGTGCATTTGTGAGACGCTGAAAAGCGCACTGAAAAAGCTGAAACCACTGTACAGGAAAGCATTAAAAAAGATCCAAATCAATCAATTCGTCAGTGCTCTCATTAACTTGGCTTTCAAGATTCAACTTATGCAGGAATTAAAGTCAATCCACCATCGTATTCATCCAAAATTTTGTTGTCTGCTGAAGCTCATTTTTTGTTGAATCGGGACGTAAATAAGCAGAATTGTTCCACTTGGGGTGAGGTTAATTCACAAGCTTTTAGCGAAACACTATTCCAACTACAGATAATTACTGTTTTGTGCGCTTTACGTGCTGGTGGAAGCATTAGTCCATATGTCTTCAAGAACGATGATGGTCAGAATGGAACTGTTAATGGTAAACGGTATAGGGATATGATAAGAAATTTTTTCGTACCTCAATTAGCTGCGCGCTACAACTGATTAACTAAAAGAAACTTTTGATGGAAGAGTAGTCTTACGTAATGGTCCAATTAATTGCCACCAATATCGTGTGATTTAACCCCATTACCTTTTTTTTGAGTTATGTAAAGCAACTTGTCTACGTCGATAAACCAGAGACAATTGAACACCCGGAAATCAACAATCATAGAGTTGTTGGCGGAAGACGGCCGCATATACTGCGAAAAGTTTGTGAAAATGGGTGTTCCAGATTGTGCATTGTACGCGCCAAACGCTGGCAGAAAATATATTGAAACATTAATGTTATACAAAGCACGTTTCATTGATATTGAAGCACTGTATGATTGATTTGTTAAAGCATTAGAACCCTCGCTTTTGTAATAGTATGAGTAGAGTGTTACAGTGTGCAATAGAATGTTTTTAAGAATTTTATTTTAAAGATAATACAGGATGTTTGCAGGGAAGTTATACTATAATTTGTTCTGCCGGCATTTTGGTAAACATTAGTCTTGAAAGTTCATATTTTGATCAAAATAAATCATCGATTACTATGACGATGAGAAAGTTACGTGAATTCTTTGGGAGAAGCAATGTGCCAACAAGACGCACTATTTATCGTATAGTGAACGACTTCGAAGAAAGAGGGACTGTAGCTGATAGGTCCAAGTATGCAACACAACATAGTGCAAGATCGGCTGAAAACATTACTGCTGTTCAAAAAAGTGTTCAAATCAATCCATCAACCTCAATTCGACGCCGTGCTCATGAGCTTGGTCTTCAAAGAACAACTTTGTTCACAATTTTACACAAAGATTTGCATTTGTTTCCTTTAAAGTTTCAGTTGACACAACAGCTTCTTCCAGAAGACCATTTGCGCCGCAAACAAATAAAGTAGTATACCTTGCCGGCGGATACCCTGCATATATTTAGAAGCTTTTTCTTAACATGATTAAAATCAAAAAATCACAAGAACTGGTACAAAATAAAGTTATTTTCGGACCTCTATAAAATTCTAGAGAAGAGAGTAGCAATTTTATATCAAAAATGACCAAAGAATTTTCTGCTTTTTAAACATGTTGATTTTTTTGTATTCGATTTTCTCAAATCAGCTAATTATTTCAGATATATCACTGTCGAGCTCTATGGTAGACAACGAAATCGTTCTTTAATAGGTCTAAGAATTATGTACGTTTTGTATACACGAGTGGAAACTGTTAGGTTGCTTAAAATGTTTTGTTAAAGCAAAATTTTCACATGCTAAAATACGAGGGCGGATTGACATTGAAGCTACCTAGCGCTAGACGGCAGCACAAACACAAAATTACGATCTGTCAAACTCGGCTGTTAAAACTTTAGCCAAATTCATCGCTTTGTTTTAGTCGTTTGAAGTAAGCAACTTTTGTGTTTCTTGGAAAATGGAAAAAAGTGAATTTCGTGTAGTGATTAAACACTATTATTTGAAAGGCAAAACGGCGAAAGAGACAAAAGAAAAGCTTGACAAACATTACGGCGAATCTGCAGGAAGGCCAAAAGAGGTGGTTACTGAGAAAAATATCAAGAAAATCCTCGATATCGTTATGAATGATCGCCGGGTCAAAATACGTGAGATTGGTGAAATGGTAAACGTGTGTTCAAGATTTTGCATAAACATTTGCATATGAAAAAGCTTTGGGCCGCGTTTGCTCAGTATTCAACAGATCACTTCACAGCGGTGTTTGTACATGATAAAGCATAATCCTGCTGATTTTTGACGTAGAAGGCGAAAACAGCGAAATCGGCTGGCAAGGTTATGGCCACTGTATTTTGGGATGCACACGGAATATTGCTCATCGATTATCTTGAAAAGGGATCCACAATCACAGGAGAGCATTATCGTGCATTAGTTAATGCAATCAATTAAAAACGACCACAATTAAACAAGAAAAAATTGCTCTTTCTTCAAGGCAACGCACCGGTTCACACAGCATTAGATACGATGCTAAAACTACGAGAAATACACTTCGAATTGGTTGGTTAACCACTGAATAGTCCAGATTTAGCCACTAATTACTTTTTCCTGTTTCCAAACTTGAAAAAATGGCTCGCAGGAAAGAGATTCATTTCAAACCAAGAAGTTCCCAAAATCGTATTATTCAGATGGTATAAAAAAGTTGGAAAATCGTCTTACTAAGCGTATTGAGCTAAAAAGAGACTATGTTGAGAAATAAATGGCTTTTGAAAAAAAAAAATGTTTTTTTCCTACTTAGGTAGCTCCAATATCAATTCGCCTTCGTATGTGCTTTGGTCTCTGTTATTCGATTTCGAATTTATCCTCCCAGAAACCATAAATATTCATATAAGAAGTAGAAAATCTGACTGTCTTGGCCATAGCCTAAGGAAGCCACACAATACCATAGGGAACGGGAAGAAGTGGCCAGTCAAGAACAAAATTAAGTCGAATAATTACGAATGAAACCGGAAAATTAGTTTACGAATTTTGATATAATGCATCAAACAGGTACAGATGAAAATTTTTGTTGGATATTTAATTTTTATGTTAAAGATTTCCCAACTGGGCTTTAAGAGTATCCCAGCAAAATTTGTACCACATACATCTACGATCTGAGACCTCTGACAATGCAAGTGGGACCTATCCAATGCCTGTATACAATTTCTATTTACATTTATACAGTGTTGAACGTGGCCGTAAGATGGCTCCGACAACAGACACTGTAAGTGAAGGTTAGATGGGTTTTAACTGTCAAATATTTATTTTCCATTGTATTTATTTATAAAAAATTTCAATAATGAATATCCAGCTTATATGCCATAATCGATTCCATATATTTCACCACGCACACGCTTAATCCACTTCCAAAAACATTTTAATTTGGAATTAAAAAGAAGAATTGGCAAAATAGCAGCAAATGTAATGCATAACAGGGCCATTCAAAACGGATGCTAGTGCCGACGGCTTTTTTACTTCCGATGTACATTTAATTTTACAATGTATTGGGAATGAGACTCATCCAAATCGGATGCTAGTTGTAGGTGCTTAAAAATTGTATTTCAATTTTTCTTATTGACATAATAAAGGGTTTTTAAATGCTATAAAACAAAAAAACAAAATACTGAATATTTTCTCAAATTTCTTTTTTTATTTGAAAGTACAATCCTTCTGGTTAATAATGGAAAATAATTTCATACACATTATCGATTGTGTGCAGCTGTATTTCACCAATGGCTTCACGAATATTGTCCTCTAAAGCGTCAATTGTCTCTGGCTTGTTGGCGTAACACTTATCTTTGACTGCACCCCACAAATAATAGTCCAACGGTGTCAATTCGCAGCTCCTAGGTGGCCAAACGACATCAGCTCTGCGGGTAATAATGCAATCTTCAAAAACAGGGCGCAAAACATCGAATGTAGCTTCGGCTGTGTGGCACGTAGCGCCATCATGTTGAAACCAAATGTTGCTAGTATCCTCCTCTTCAATTCTTGTGAACAAAAATTCGTTCAACATGGCCCGATAACGATCGCCATTGACTGTAATGCTCATTTTCAAAGAAAAATGGTACAATTATGCCTTTGGAGCAAAATCAGCACCAAACAGTGACTCGTCTTGGGTGTATCGGCTTTTCAATGTATGCGTGCGGGTTTTCTGTGCCCCAAACGCGACAATTTTGCTTGTTTACACACCCGCCAAGATCAAAATGAGCTTCATCTGAAAAAATTATTTTTTTTTTTTTTTTGGCAAAATCGGCATCTTCTGTAAGTCGATCGCAGACCAAGATTCCCAGCGTTGTTCAAGCGTATACACAACCATACTCGTTCAGCGGAAGGATAAAACTAATTATCTGTCAAATCAGACATGAGCTAAGTGTTACCATTCACGAAAAAAGCACTAGTTGAAAAAAAACGTTAGATGGCGGACCTTTTAGTATACAATCGGATGTGTTTCATTTGTAATGACATTTGTGCTGCTGGGCTGTTTTCCATTTGAAATATTTGAGTATTTTATTTAAAAAATATCAAATAATTAGTTGTAAATTGTTTTTTTTTACAGCTGAACAAATTTAAATCACTCGACTTAAGAAATTGATTTTGTATTATTTTATAAAATTAAAATTAAATCGAGTGATTAAGCACTCGAAAATACACTTAAACGAAAATACTCGCAACGATTGAATGAATCAAAAACTCAATTCATTCAAAACAGAAATACGCACTCATTGTTGAAAATACACAAAGTAATAATGAGAGCAATGCAGTGTATTACTCATCGTGGGTAGCAAAGAGAGTTACTCCTGCATTGCTCTAATTAATATTAAAAATAGATTTTCTTATTTTAAGGAAGTAAGTAAGTAAGTAAGTAAAAAAAAAACATGCGACAGATCACATTGATCCGAGCGACAAGTGATTTCAAGAGAATATCGTTATGTGCTGTACAACAACCGCAACCATCGACTTATTGAAATCAAAATTTGGTGATGAGTTGATTTCGAGAAAAAAACTTAACATTCGGTCTCCAAGATCGTGCGATTTGACACCTGAGGATTATATCCTGTTGCGCCAGTTGGACACACTGCTTTATACTGATAAATCAGCAACAATTGACATCTTGAAGGTCAACATTGTTCTCGTTATTTATGACATACGGCCATAAATGCTCAAAAAAGTGGCAGAAAATTGGACATCCATAAATAGCTCCGTCAAGAGCAGTTTTGTAAAATGTTAATGCCGTGTACTGTACTAATCTTTTTAATAAAAAACAATTTTGGGATTAAAATTAAAGTTTTGGTGTTTCTTTTACAACTTATGACAAGGCCAAGGCAAAGGGTCTTTACGTTAGTTCAGACAAAACTGAGTAATGTCTTTCCTCAAGGAAAACTAAAATAGAACGGTTGATCCGAGAGCAGTATTTTCAGAGTTTGTGCTGGGGATGAAAACATCTCGAACACTTCTTGAGTCACTCCACATCTTTTGCCAGAAATAGGTAATAATTTCCCGAAAACTACAAAAAAGAGGTTTCTCAACAGTACAAAGTTCTTCACAAGCTGAATTAATGGGTTTCTTTCTTTACAACGTTGAATAGCGATCAAAGAGTAGACCAAGCTCAATTGTATGTACAATGAATTCATTACTACAAAGCGCATGAAACTATATGTAAGGCCCGACCAACCAGTCAAATAAATGCCAAAGCCGGTTATTTTATAGTCAAGATAATGCCATGTTAACACATTACTTTTTTCGTAATTTTCTCTGTCATTCACTATTCAACCCTCAATTAGGAGCCGAATTACCAAATTCCCCATAAACAATTTACAGTATATTGTAAGTAATTCAGAATCAATTACATTGTGGATTATTAAAAAATCAGTGTGATTTCTAATTTTTATCAGGCGTTTTTCCTCGCTATTTTTTATGTTTTTAATTTCCTAGCCTCTTTTTCCAATAAATAACATACGTATATACCATGTGAACGGATCAATTCGTATTAGTAATTCAAACAGCTAACATAATGGATCGTGGTCTCATGTCAACATGCTACAATACTTTACACTTAGAGGGGTAATACGAACCATATTTGTTATGAGCTAAAGAAAGCAATCAGATATTCCGGCCGATGAAGGTCCGGAATATACGACGAAATATAAAACCGTGATGCTACATCATAGCAAAGCTTTGCAATATATTGCAAAAGCAATAGCTTATAGATAATTTGGTTTTGAAACTAATACATTTCTTATTATAATTATTATTATTATCATTACTTTTTATCATTATTAAAATTTCTAAATATATTTTTACAAATTTTTGCATAATATTTTATTGCAAAATATTTTCGTTAACAATAACATTTTGCTCGTTATTTCGTAAGCCAATAATATTTTTTTCCAAATAAAATAAAAATTTTTAATATTCAAATCGTTTTTACGTTCTGTTATCATTACATCTTCAAAAGCATAAAAAATAAATGCACTTTTCCTCGATTATTCCTTTGTTTCTTTCCGCCCTTCTTGGTCGAAAAATGTAAAACACTTAAGGCATGTTTCCTATGCATGCATGTTTACCATTCATATACGAGGGTGCATTGACATTGAAGCTACCTAGCGCTAGATGGCAGCACAGACACAAAAACTTTTTCCTTCTTAGAAATTACGATCTGTCAAACGCCAGCGAAATTAGCGAAATTCATCGATTAGTTTATTTGTTGTAGTCATTTGAAATAAGTAACTTTTGTGTTTCTTGGCAAATGACAAAAAGTTAATTTCGTGTAGTGATTAAACACTATTATTTGAAAGGCAAAAAGAAAAAAGAAAAGCAAAAAGACAAAAGAAAAGCTTGACAAGCATTACGGCGAATCTGCTCCGTCAGATTATATGGTAAAATATTGGATTGCTGAATTTAAATGGGGCCGAACAAACACTGCAACAATACCATCAACAGGAACGCCAAAAGAGGTGGTTACTGAAGAAAATATCAAGAAAATCCTTGATATCGTTATGAATGATCGCCGGGTCAAAATGCGTGAGATTGCTGAAATGGTAAATATATCATATGAACGTGTGTTGAACATTTTGCGTGAACATTTGCATATGAAAAAGCTATCGGGAAGATGGGTGCCGCGTTTGCTCAGTGTTGAACAAAAACGAGTTCGACAGATCACTTCACAGCGGTGTTTGGACATGATAAAGCATAATCCTGCTGATTTTTGGCGTAGATTAATAACTGTTGATGAAACGTGGGTCCACCACTACACACCTGAAACCAAAAATCAATCGAAGCAATGGGTGGAAGCTGGTGGAAGTGCTCCGAATGAGGCGAAGAAAGCGAAGGTATGGCTACTGTATTTTGCAAAAAGAATTATCTCAAACGAAGAAGTGATTACCGAAACTAATGCGTATTTTGAGGAGTTCCCAAAATCGTATTATTCAGATGGTATGAAAAAGTTGGAAAATCGTCTTACTAAGTGTATTGAGCTAGAAGGAGACTATGTTGAGATATGAATGCTTTTTTTAAATGTTTTTTTCCTACTTAGGTAGCTTCAATATCAATCCGCCCTCGTATATGTATATATAAATGTATATGAACATTCATACATATTGACAACATTGTAAGTAGTCGAATAAAACTGGAATATTACAAATGTTTTTCCAATAAAATCCAATAAAAATACACTCGTCTTTGTGGTTGCATCGAACAATGTCGGTTGAAAGAAATTGAAAAAATAAAATAAAATAAAAAAACATTAAAAAAATAAAGGAACAAAAAATGAAAGCAACGAAACGAAGAAAACAAACTTTTAAATATTTGCTGAGGAAGAAAGTTTTTCATCAGATGGTGTAATGCAGGATGAAATACAAATTTTACGAATTCATATAATAATACAGCTTTTTAGCTAGAAATACATATGTATGTATGTTTTAAAATATCTAAAATTTCATCAAAAACAAAAATACCTCAAATAATAGAAAATTGAATGCAACAGAAAGCTTCGAATGATTTCTATTTAAGATACATCAACCACCATGTTTTTAATAGCTTTTAACTGCTCTGGTAACATGTGGCCGAGCATTGTCATAATGGAAGATTATGACAAATTGTCTACTCACATATTGGAGTTATTTAACAATCAATGTTTATGTCTCAGTAATCAAATGTATTTTGTTTAGGTCCAAATAGCCAGCTTCTCTAAGTATATAATTATAATATTGTTACGAAAATAAGGTTGGGCACCCCAGGGCTTATGACATCGCTGAACTCAGTAAACAAAAACTGCAAAAACAAATATACGTGCTGTTTACAAATAACCAAATCAACAACAACAAATATTAGAAGAGATAAAGTAAATAAAAATAACACGGCAACAACAATAATTAAGCAGCAAAGAAAACAAGTAACAGACAATAAACAAGCAACAACAAATACTACGAGTTGAAAGAGGTAGATGTTTACATACGCATGACTACAAAAGAACTAAAAAGAAATTAAAAGAAAGAAATGTTATCTACCTGAAATATCGAGAGGTTTGGGAGCTTTCGATGTGTTGTTTGTTCAGCCATATAAAAAGGACATCGATTCGAACAAGAAGCAGTTTATTTGGTGTAAACTCAGCGAACGTGTTATTGGTTTGAACTCAGTAAAGAGAGTAAAGTGTGGATAACCTCCGGTTGCAAAATTTTTGATCGAACCTTAGTTATAACTACGATCGGGCTGGAAGTTCTTTAGAAGAAAGATCTGACAAGTAATTGTTGTTGTTTACAAAGTTGTAATCAGACAGAGTAATTGAGAATAAAAATCGTATTGCCTGTAAAAAGATTACAAGCAGTGGTGCACATAACTCTGTTGATTTTTAATCAAAACCGAAATCAAAATTTATTTTATTTTAACTACAATCTACGAACTCATAAAAACACGCTTTTCAAAAGGTAAAAACATAACAATTGGTGAGATCTCGGGGATAATTGGAGCCGTAAATTATTTTAAATTTTTTTATAAAATTTACAAAAGTGAACTATCTAAGATAAGCAAATATAAAAGCTATATATTATTACTTATGTATACTGGATAAAAAAAATATCATAAAATTTTATTGTAAACCTCAAAGCAATTACTCACATGTAAATATTATTACGTCTTAACCTTTTTAAAATATTTGAGTTGGATTAGATTGCGCTAAAATAGAATTAAACCACTTTGTTGTAGTTGCAGTTTTATTTATTTACTATACTATAACGTTTGTACAGTTTATGTTAATACAACAACTTAATATTCGCTTATACAACACTTTTATTTCCGCTTATCCCCATCTTTATCTTATGACAGCCAAACAATAACTGAACTATGTAGGTAAAGCAGTCTCCTTATATACCTAATTGCCTACAGCTTGGAAAGTTCCGGAAATATCTAAAATAATCTCATATTCTCTATCCGTTAATTTTAAACAGGTAAGATTGTGTTGACAGTGTGACACAAAATATACCGGTTTCTTTAGAGAATCGTTGACGAAACACTTTTTAAACATTTACCACGTTCTCATTAAATCCGTTTTTTATAAAAAATTTAAAATAAGTCTGTTGTTTCAAATTAAAATCCATTTTTAAAATTGTAAAAAATCGCCAACACATATAGAGATAGATATACTCTTGGCTACGTAGCTTTGGCAAATGTCAAGCTATAACGTTAATATTCAGCAAGAATATCGACAACAGATGTACCAAATTAACAAAGAAAAAAAAACTCAAATCGGAACGACGAGAATGCCACACGAGGGTTATTCCGGAAACTGAATGCTCAAGGTTGCATGTCGCAAATTTTCAAAATATCTTCCTAAATAGTATTATGAAACGCACATATTGCCTAGGTTAAGCATAGCTAATTGTATAGACTGATCTAACAAGATACCTCTTATGTCGGTAGCCAAGATCCCTTAGAACATACAAGACTATCCCGCAGAAGTCATTGTCTGCTATATCTAGATTCCTTCTATCACGCATTCACTATCGTACTGGAAGACATAAAAAGCGAAGTGTTTTCTAGGAAAAGATTAATTATATCCATAGAGTCTCTAATGCCAATTCGAGGATTTGGGTTATACTACCGCCACACGTGGGTTATGGCCTGCAAACAACGTTTCGGAGATTTAATAAAATATTAAGATTATTAAAGATCAAATCAATACTTCTGTATGGTTGTACCACTCGAAGCTTTACTCAAAATTCCCGAAGGAGACAGCAAACGTTCGACAGTAAGCGCTTGAAGCAGATTCTTTCCAACTTTTGGACAAATTAGGTCACAAATAACCAATTACTGTCGTTGGCTAACCGTAGCCAATTGAGTACGAAGTTCGCAGACTTAAATGGACGTGGATTGGTCGTATATTTAAAAGGACATCTGATGATATTGCAAGACAAGCGCTCGACTGGAACTCGCAGGACCATAGAAATCCTCGCAGGCCTCGTAATATACGGGTGCGGATGGTTAGAAATGAATGCTCATCTCATAGCATAGCATGGAACAAAGTAATGGTCTTGGCAAATGATCAAGTTAAGTGGAGAGAATACGTTGACGCATTTTGCTCAGAATGAGCATTTAATTTAATCTTAAATAAAGGAAAGAAAAAACTTATCGAGCTAAAATAGGCTTCATTTTAAAAACAATGGAAATATAGGAGTTCGCAGGAATTTTGGCTTTCTAGACCAACAATTTCATTAAAAATGAATTAGATAACCGGGTACCGTGACTCTCACATAAGTGTTAAAAACAAACATTTCTTAAATTACGCTTCATTCTAAATAAAATAGTTTTGTTTCATTCTTTTCATATTTAAGTTGTCCTTTAAACCTAAAAAAAAAGTCACAAAAACTACTGCACATTTTCAACAACTCTTAGTCTACTAATTGAATTTTATAAAATAAATCCCATTATTTAGTCAATTTTTTTGTAAAGAAAAACACTTTTTTAACAAGTTAAAATGAAGGGGAGTATAAAAACTGTGCAAGAAATTGCATAGAAATGAATATAAATTTTGTGGTAATTGAGAAACTTTTTTAAAGAGACTTAATAGTTTAATTTGTTTTTTTAGGGAACATCCCATGGTATTTATTTGTTGGATTGTAACTCCTTAACATCTGGTCTAAAAATTTTAACACTTAATTGAAGATTCATTTTTTCTGTCTTTTAGTCTTAGATTGCTTTCTTTAAGCTCATAAGAGCTGTTACAAATTGCCATTAAAAAATAAAATGGAAAATAATATTATTTTTAAAAGATCTCTTTACTATGAATATAAATGAGAATTGAAGGGAGCAGGTGAATGTGCAGAAAGAACGGTGGGGGGGGGGGGGGGGTAACGACTTAAAGGTTTATTTTAAAATTTAATTAGTTTCCCCTTTACTCTCATTTACACTTTTCTGTGTGAAGAACGTCAGCCAACTAACTAACACAAAAACCAACACATTAAGTGCTCACTTTTCTTTACTTTTCATCTACTTAAAGCTCTCTTTCCCTATAGCTATGTGTACCTGTATATGTTTGTATGAGTATGTGTGTGAGAGTTAAAAAAAGAAAGAAATCCAAAGTGTATGTCTGAGAACATTTGTATTCTTCTGTTTTTGAAAGTGCTTATTTCGTACGAAAATTGCTTTGGGGTTTACGAAAACGACCACATTCAAGATGTAAAAGCAACAACAAAGCTGTTCTCAAATACCCACAACTTTTGTACATCACACACATACACACACACACACATACACTCACTCGCTCATGAAGAGAGAGAATAAACATTTGAATTGAACTTACGTAAGCATTTTTATTCTTTTTTATTTTTGCGGGATTTCGTGTATAAACATTTGGTGAATTTAACCTGTAAGAAAGCATAATTGTCGACTATATGTTACCCTACAACCTAAAAGCTTTTAGGATAAATAGGGTTCTCTGGAATCTGTTGAATTTTATCAATTGAACTTAACAAAACTTTGTAACGTACTGTTGTTTTATATTAATCTGCTAAAGTAATATCCTGGACTCGGAAATAATGTCTAGTCATTTCAAACTGGGAATGGTGGTGGAGTTCTTATCGCTGTTTGTGCTATGTATACATCCAAATGCCTTAATTTGGCTGTTTCTGATGATATTGAATTTATTTGTGTTAGGGTGCGTATCACCTGTTCATATATTCCATGTTTTGAATTTTGTATCTATTTGGCACATTTTGAACTGGTTTTCAAAGTTAGGGATTCAATGGTGTAGGATGGGCTGATTGATAGTGGTTCTTGTGGACTTTAAGTGCCTCATATCTCTTGGAACTTTGCGCCTGAATTCGTCTCTTTGATTTCATCTTTTCCAGTCCCATATTATGGTGAGTTATGTGTTGAACTCTGCTGGTAGGTATTTGGATCTTATATTTATTAAGGACCAAAGTATTTCTTCCTTATTTCGTATAGATCTTATATCTGTTCCTAAAGATGTGTATCATACAACGCTGTAGCTGTGTATTGAGCTTTGTTCTTGCTTATCATCAGGAGTCTGTGCTCAGCTCACCGCGATATGACTTTGGTTTTCTTGATACGATTATTGATTCATTCCAATGCTTTGATAAATGCGTTCCATTTGTTTACCGTCGTTCGGATTGTTCTGGGCCTCCAACTTAACGAGACTGAGGAATAGGAAATCGCTATTGATTTAGAGATTTGCAAAGTCAGGGTGAAGTACTACTTATACCATATGCTCTACTCGAGAGCTCGTGCTGAATTTAGTAGTATGTATCATTATTGTTATATGGAATATATGGTTATGGTCAGGATGAATTTTGCTGCTAACCCGAAGTTCTTTTATGACTTTGTTTGTATTAAACAAATTATCAAATTATCTATATTCCCTTTAGAAATGCATTATTTTGAGGAAGCATCTTCTGATTATCTTGACATTTGGAGTATGCTTAGAAAACTGGACTTTGTTTCTGATTCAGGTGGTAACGTTTCTTATCAATATTCTGCGGGTAGCGTGTCAATTTCTAATATTCATGAACTTGGTGTTGAATCTTCTCTCGAGTCTTAATCAAAGTTAAAATCTTCACACTTACCTGATGGGTTTCCAACCTCTGTCTGTTGTTTTGGGAAAGCATTTGACACTTATCTTTAATAAACTTTTGAAAATAGGTAAGTTTGCTCGCATTTTAAAGGAGTCCTTGATAACGTCCGTACATAAGTCGGTTAGTAGACTAAATATATCGAATTATACAGTCAATTAATTCTGCACTAACGAAATATCAACGAAACCATCAATACTTCGTTGCATAACAGCCAGCCCATTAATATCATTAGGAGAGTAATGTAGTTTAATATTAGCATACATAAGGATATTATGAAATAACAAGACCAAAAGCAGATCAAAATGGCCATCCTGTGGAATTCCGGATGAAACATACATATGGTCTTGGACAATACATTTTGAAACAAAAATTTCGATTCGGTCTATCAGAAGTACCACTCAGTGCAATTTCATGAGGCGAAATCCTATGATAACCTGCATCAAAGTCTTTACTAAAGTCAGTATAAATAACATCAGACCCCGTTGTAAATTCAAGAAGATTAGTTTTGTCGACCTATCCTTTAAAACCAATACTGACATCGTCTAACAAGAGATGTAATTAGCCACTAACTTCTCCATTAATTCAGGAATAGCACTGAGCTTGATTAGACTTCTATAATTCGATGTATTCGATCTACTACCCGACTTCTGTAAAGGAGTTATCAACGATTTCTTCCAAATACGAGTAAAACATCATATTTCTAAAAAAAATTTAAAGGTAAACCTCAAGAGATCACTCAAAACACCAGCACAGCACCCCAAGAAACAGGCAGGAACCTTTTAAGGCCCTGGAAAGTGTGTAGATTTTACACCAGACAAAGGCTCAAGAGTAGTCTTAACACCAAGTTTATATATATTAGAAATTGACACACATTCCACAAAATATGCAAACCCCATGACCAACCACGATTTTCTATTCCTCAATCTTGCCAGTCTAGCAGAATTCCATGGAGGACCAGAACGATCCAAGCGATGGTATATAAATGGAACAGATTCGTTAAATCATTAGAATGATACACCATAAAAGCTATCTGTAATATTATCAAGTCAAAAAATGTCATATTGCGGTGAACTTAGTAGAGATGACCAATCAATAGAAAAAAACAATGAATTCAAACGGCCAATATCAGTACTACCAAAATCAAAATGACCTCTCGTATCCAATGAACCCTTCACACCCTTAGATAAACAAAAATCAAATTCAATGCCCAGTAACAAAGTCAATGATAAATATCATCCGGGACAGACAAAAGGGTCTATACGAAATAAAAAAGAAAAACTTGGGTCATTCATGAAAAGTAAATCTAAAATCCTGCACGTAGAGTTTAATACATGATTAATAATAGTGAAAAAACCAAGATCGGACATAACAGACAGAATTTCTACGCAAGAGAGGACTGAAGACCTTAAAACAGATTTTCAAGCAACATCCTATACATGAGAGTTGTATTCCAATTTGAGCCAAATATATGTAGGTCCTGTAAATATTAAGACGGTCAGAACCTCTTAAAAAAACGAGGCACTTGAATATTTTTTTCTGCGCTCGGAATATGTAATTAACATTACCAGTGAATTTTGATGCCCGAAATCTCAAGTCCATCTGAACCCGCAATATTACCATTACATACATTCATAACCGGAATGCAATAATTGGAGGTGCATGACTTTAATTTCAAATGTAAATAAGATTCTGGATTAGATCGTTCACGGGCGACTATCCTCCTTACTTTCACTAACTAGATGGCGAAATGCGTGCAAAATATGACGCACTTAAAAGGTTAGCTAATAGACACGAAGGGTATCGCGAAAATTATTTTTTTTAGCTGGTTTGTCATTCTTTAAAAGGACTGCAATGGAACAAAAGGATTGCCATTGTGCTTTGCAGGCCTTTAAGGACATTAAACTGTTTTGCAGAGATCAGAACAAATGATTATCTAATGGTGCAAGGTCAGGTCTATATGGTAAATACATCGAAAGTTTCCAGCCAAACTCTCTCAAAGATGTGTGTATTCTGCCGTTCTCATGATGGAACACGCTACCTTTTCTGTTGATCAATTCTGATAATTGTAATTGAATTGCTTTCTTTAACTTGTTAACTCTTGACAGTAGAGATCATAATCAATCGTTCAACTAGGTTGTAGAAATAAGAAATTTCCTTCCAAGCCCACTTGACATGCAGCAATACCTTTCTTGGTGTCAATCTTAACTACGCCATCGTCAGCGAAGCTTCACCTTTTCGTAATCAATTGGTTTCGATATTCAGAAATGTTTCGATCCGTTCGTTTTTAGCAGTGAATCGCAAATGGAAATTCGGTCCATTCGAGTTTTCACTGCTACTTGATGTGACATTCAAACATCAAGCTTCTTTGTGTATCCAGCTTTATTCAAATAGTCGATAACTGTTTAGGGTTGAATGCCTAGTTCCATTTCATCGACTCTTTAGTGATTGGTCTACCAGATCGAGGTGCATTTTTAACATCAACACTATCGGATCGAAAACAAGCAAACTTTCGCTGCTGTTTCTCTAATTACAGCATTAACTCCACAAATTTTATCAGCAGCCTGTGATGCTTTTTTACCTATTCTTTAATATAAAAAGCAGAATATGACGGTCCTATTCCAAATTTTTAATCATTTTAACATGTTAACAACTGTTCATAGAATAATGCAATTTATTTATTATTTATCTTTTAAAAAAGAGAAGCATAAAACAAGCTATAGTGTTGCCTGAATCAATTAATATTATCCGAAGTATTACATTTTGTTCTTTTATATAAAATTAGAACAAAAATATTTCTAATGCTTTTGTAAGGCTCTGTATCTCTCTTTCTAATTATCTTCACTGCATCCAAGTCAAGTACAAACCTTCTTTTGTATTTTAATTCCTCTGTTACCACTGTACTTTTTTTTAAGGTGATGTGTAGTTGTGTGCTAATGTATATGTTCAGTTTTATTATAGTATTGAATACCATCATACCTGAAGTTCTTTTCCGGTAATTCTTAACAAATATACTTGCATCACACCTTAAAGTTTATTTAAGGTTTTACAATAACAAAATCAATAGAAATAATAACGAAATAAAACAAGAAAAACTCAAAAACAACACAAAGTACTACTTAAGGAAAAAATCTTCCCAAGTACTTGGTAATCTAGAGAGTTTTGTTGTTATTACTTCTTCGTTATCTCTATAAGTATAGACATGCATATGAGAACATACGTACATACATACATACATATGATATGTACTTCTATGTGTGTGTAAGAATAAGAATGACCACAATAGCCAGCTCTCTATGGGGCAGTTTCTATCAGGCTGTTATTTGCCCTGTAGGTACACTATGCAAACGTGATTGTTGTCATTGTATAAGCTCGTATGCATTCGCATTTCGTTTCTTTTACATTTTTTAAGTTTTTTGTTGTTGGTATCTTTTGATAAATAAAAACGTATGTATGGGTGTTTATATGTGTATCATGCAATAAGCATATGAATCTGTTGTAAACACGTCTTATACAACTACTATTGTTGTTGTTTGAAAAATACATATAAAAAGTACATTATGGACCATTTTTTTTTTCTCCTTATTCTTTATCTCTCTTTTTTGTTCCTCTGCTTAAACTTAATTTTTTGTTTACTTTTGCAGTTGTTATTGTATTTTATTAAGTTTGTATAGTTTGAAGCATATATTGAATATTGATGATATTGTGTGTGTGTGTGTGTGTTGATAGTAAGTGGCCAATATTATTATATACACTCACACAATTGTATTACAATATTTTTCTTAAGTTTATTTAAATTTTGTTTAAGGAGTAATTCCCTACAAAAGATACAAATATTTGAGTATGAGTAATATTAAAATGCTTATACGTCATGGTTGGTGGCTGGTTAATTAGAAATAGGAGTGTATTCTAATGCAACCCGGTGGCGTATTTGTCCGACATTGTCACTATGATTTTTTCCATCAATGTATCATCGTCATAATATCAGTTTGAAGACAATATTTGTATAAAATTTTCATAAATGAAAAATTTCATTGATAAGTCTTCGCGACAATGACACAATCAAAGGGAGTTATATATGAAAACGTCATGGTATGTCATCATTCTAAAGAAAGCTGAAATTAAGCGACGTTATCTGTTATGTGTAGATTACATTCTGAAATTTGCTGAATGATGTAAGATTTTGTCTTTTACGCCTCTCCGTTAACGAATAAAGCACTAATGATACCCGATGATATTGTCTGTTAGGACTTACCAATATACGGACGTCTATAGGACAAAATCAATTTTTGTCATAAGATGACAATTTGGACAATAACTTTAAAAAGTCATGTATGACACCAAAGTAAATTCATCGTCAGTCATCGATGTTTTACTATTTTCAGGGTTTATCACGATGATTCACTGTGACTTTCGCCACCGGGAAGGTTTGTTGTTTTTTTGTTTAGCATGTAATACTTAAATCTGATTTCTGCACCTCAAAAACCAATATTTAATTTAATACCTTTGCTAGATTTTGTCAAAATATATAAGATGTTTTTTTAATTGATGCGGAATAAAATAATAAATAATATGCAAAGTAAATGACGAACCGTGGTTTAAAAGTTATGTTATCACAATCAAAGTTGAGTCATCCGAATTGACGAATTCAACTGTGGGCGTGCAAACGGTAAAATATCCTGAAATAAAGCCTTGGGACAATAAAAAAATTTATATTATTTGTGGCAATAAATGAATGAGTGAATTGTCCGCGGATAACCCGTAGGTGACCCATCCGTAAGCTTCAATAGCGACATACTTTTGCTAGCATTTCGGCCACAGCGGATTTTACGGGATGTACTGGACACACTTGAACTGCTTTTGGCAGCTCTTAATATCAAATTTGGGAGTCTGCTAGTGACGTACCCATTCAGCAAAAAATGAATATAACGAGCGACCATAATATTAACGTAATTTCTCACACAGCACGAATATTGCCAACGAAGCTTCATGAATTGCAAGCGTTGTTCGTTTGTTAGTCTATTCATGGTGAAATGGCAAGCGTTATTGAGCATTTTTGCCATTACTACATGTCATAAATCTGAAATAGCAGCGACTGATATTTTTACTTAAACCATTTTACTCCGTACTTTTAAAAAATCGCCAACACACATAGCACTAAATGTACTCTTGGCTACGTAGCTTTTGCAAATGTCAAGCTCTGACGCTAGGATTTTGCGGGAACACCAATAACAGATTTACCAACTTAACAAAAAAAAAAAAAAACTCAAATCTGAACGATGGAACCGCCACACGGGAGATATTCTGGGAACTTTTTGATCAAGGTAGTAAATTTTTTATTTTTATTTTTCTGAATAAATTCCGAGAACTGGTGCTCTGAGAGAATGTGGTGCTCTGTGCAGAGATTGAAATCAATTTCTGGCTTCGTATATTCGGACCACAATATCCTCAGTAGAACCACCGCTTTTACTTATGATACTGCTCAGATATGAGGAAATATCTACCACCAGGTTTGTCTTCCACTTAAGTGTAAGTGGTGAGGTGTTTCTAGTGGCAATACGCATTAATGTGAGTATCCTAAAAACGATGAACGATGAAGTTCGTGTGTCTGTCTATTTTCAGTTTTGGAAAACAAAGGTTAGCTTTAAGTATGTAGTTCAAACAGCAGTGAGTATTCAGAATATGTAATGACTATAATACGTCGTTTTTTGAGAAAAAAATGTTAGTCTAAAAAATGGCTTCGAATTAAAACTATTTACGTTTCTAGGAGAAATAAAAATATCTCTACTTTAATATACATAACCTCCATGATGATTTCTTTTGCTGGTTGAGTCATTGTTTAATCTGTCATTGGTCATCTCTTTTAATGCCTAATTCCGCTTGAGTTAAAGCCATGTAATAACATAAAAATTAAAAGTTAAAATAAAAATATGACTTTTAATACCAGAGTAACAGAATATAACTTAAAAAATTATACATCGGATTTGTATGCAAAGCGGAGGCAAAAGCATATTTTAAAAAAGAATTCATTTTTTGATTTTATTTCAAAGGCACTATAAAAAGTAACTCATATTTAATATAAATTTTATTTTAAGTTTTTCAACTGTCAGATTAAAATGTTACCAAATGTAATTAAATGAGCTTTACTTGTTTTGTTCCCATTTTCAATTTTTTGTGGTAGCAAAACGTTTTAATATTTGTTATACAGCAAGAAGTCTGTGTAAAAATGCACACTCATTCAGAGACTCATCAATCAAAATTAGTGACAATGACGACTGAAATGCATGGGTGCGAATACTAAAAATTTTTTTTTTTCCAAAAAAAAGCAAATGTTGTTGCAATTTGTTTGGATCATGTAAAATATGAGTTTATTACTTTCTTCTAAAAAAAATGTACAAACAATGGACAGAGGTTATGTTATGAAAATATTTTACTGGAGTTTATTAAGCTGTGCATGACTTTAGTAACCGGGTGTAAATAATGATTTATTAAAATAAATACTATGTAGCGGAAGCCTTGTCTGTTTATTTAATTCTCTACAACCCACTACTTTTGGCAACCGCTACTAAAGTATGAAACACTAAATTCGATACAAAGGGTATGACTTACATATGTTTTCTTTATATTTGCTTCCATTAAAGTTTCATTCGACAAATGCGATTCAAAAATGGAAAGTTTTTGAATAGAAGAAATTGCACAAAAATTGCAAGCTCCGAGCATTATTGCAAGAAAACCGCGAGAAGGAGCTCTTGGAAAAGTTTCACGATCTAATTGATGTTGCTCATGCTAATGCATTAGATATGGTGAATATGGAAAAAGTCAAATTATTCTTGATGAATCAAAGAAAAAAACGAAGACCTGGTTCAATGTTGGGGAGTGATCGGGTTTTAGCAAAATAAGAAGAAAGAAAACGTCTTCGCGAAGAGAAAAATCAAAATATAAATCCATTTTGGAAGGTAAGTATGTAAAAGTGTTATTATCAGGCATGTTCTGGCTTTCGAGTCATTTGTCAAAGCATTGTTTGTTTTTAAAACTAATCATCAACTTTTTTTTATAGATGAGTACGAAAACCTGGATTTTGATCAAGTGATAAAGAAGAACTTGACGATAGGCATGCAGATGGAACGCAAAAATCGAAAAATGAGCCAACTGCAAAAAAAAATTAGTTGAATAACACTTTATAACACCCAAACTAGTGTCAGTTTTCGACAAATGTAAAATAAGCGATCGTAATGCAGTGCGAGTTTTTATAGCAATCACTCAAGCTTTGAAACATGACGTTTGCGATTTAGTGGTAAACACAACGTCTATCCACCGATGTCGTAAAAATATCAAGAAATTCGTGATGTAAACAAATATCAACTTTAACTGTTTATCAAAAACTGTGCTTCAAAATGATAAGGTCACCTTAATATTTGCTCAATTCATCCAAACTACAAAATGATTCATATGGTCACCTTATTAAAAAAAATTCTACGTTCAAATAAGTGAATAATAAGCCGGTTTTGCTTTTAGAGAGGTATCATTATATTATGTTTATTTAAATTTATGTAAATTGTAGTGCAAGATTATGGCACATTTTAGTTTTCTGAACATTTCCTTTTATATTTTCATTCTAGTTTTTTTTTCTTATTCTATTTAGTTTTGCTTTTCTTTTATAATAATTTGATTTTTTTTGTTTACAACTAATATTTTATTTCATTTTTAATTATTATAAAATATTTTGTTTGAAAATATACACTTTTTGTGCTTTTTCTATGTGGTTTATAGTAACATTGTTTAGCTACAATGTTATACAGGAAAAAAATGTATAGCATGCGAGATCATTTGTTTATGATACGATCTTTCGCTCATGGAATTTGGTTGCTGTCTACGTTAATTATTGCTGATGTTAAAGAGGAAAACAAAAAATAAAACAACATGTAGAATATCGGACAGGAAATTGATATTTAGCTGTGTTAGTGCTTGTATTGTACAGGATTTCCCTGATTTCCATTTGAATTGTCTTTCTATATTTTTATTAATATTTATTTTGTTTTAAACTTAACAGCTCTATAATTAAAACTGTGTTTAGTTTTCATAAGTTATATGTATGTGTTGGTAAGCAGTTAAATATAATGAAGAAAACCTTTTGCTTACAAACTTCTAATAAGTTTGTTATGCTTGTAGAGTATTTGACGACAATTCAAGCAAATGAGGAGCCCCGTTATGTAAAGGGGGAAGATAATAAAAGGCCAATTCTTTAGGTAGTTTCTTTTGTCTTGTGCGATTCGTTGACCTACATATGCATATTGGTGAAGGTTAAAATTTATTAT
Organism: Wohlfahrtia magnifica; assembly: GCA_023159175.1. NCBI lineage: Eukaryota > Metazoa > Arthropoda > Insecta > Diptera > Sarcophagidae > Wohlfahrtia > Wohlfahrtia magnifica. The sequence continues at coordinate 3,135,910 of JAKWBJ010000062.1, forward strand.
ATTTCTACTGGAAATCGGAGGACAAAGGTCATTTTAGGTTAAATAAATTCGAATATATACTGTATTTTGTGGCGAAAGATAAAGGGAAAATTCGTATACCACCAAATTCGTATCCAATTAAGGCAAGAAGAAAAAATAATAATATCACAGCTTTTAAAGGGAATTAGACTACAATAAAAGAATAGAAAATCGTTATATTTTTTTTTATCGGCCGTATTCCTTTAGCCACCACTGTAAACAAAAAGGAAAAAGAATCTTCGAATTATTGTTTAAAATACAGATTAAACAAAAAAAATCTGTATTAAATCACATATTAAGTCAAGCTTAAGGTCGAACACCAAAATATCGAAATCAAAGGAAAAAGAGAAAAAAAGCAAGAAAACAACAACCATATCATCTACATATATTGCTAGCTAAACTACAACAACAACCGTAGCTTAAGTATCCAACAAAACAAAAGAATAGCGAAAGTTAAGGAGCTATGATCAATAATCATATTTAACATTTCAAATATATTAGTGGTGGCAAAGGTAAATGCAAAGGCAACTAAATTAAAGCCAATATACAAGAAAATTTTTAAGTGCTTGAGAAAATATAAAAGAAAAATTTAACAAATTAATGAATGGTGGCTTAAGTTCCTGTTCCATATCTATCAGCAAGTGTTTCTGAGGAAGAATCTCTCCAGCATCAACCAACCAACCAATCATTGAAGCAACAGCAAATTTCGTTGAAGTCTTATTGGTGGGAATATTAATCTGGTCATTTTTGTTTGTTTTTTTTTTTTTTGAAACCAAGAATCGCAGTAACTAGTGTTAAAATTTAAAACTTTAAAATAAATTTTTTAGTGCATCAAATTAATTAAAATCTAAATGAAAAGAAAAAAAAAACTTGAATTAATTAAAAGTTAATATTTGCAAAAAAATATTTAAAAATCTTAAAAACTACATATTGCACTTCATAATCACAGTTTGGTCTTAATTTGCACTCTAAAGTTTATTTTTTGGTTGCTTAGTATATAATTTTATTAAATAATTTATAAGTTTTCATATAGCATCATACAAACCATAACATTTGGGAATACCCACCAACATTTTCTCTCCACTGTTTTAAAATGATCCTCATTAGTTGTACACATCAGCATTGAAGGGGCCTCATCAACAGCTGCTGTCAACATTTTTTTTTTTTTTTGGTGAGTAATTTAAAATTTTTTTGTTATGTTCACAGAAGAACTTAGTGTAGAACGAAGCAACAAGAATAATGTTTAATTTAATAATTCCTGTAAAATGTTTATAAGCATGTTGCTGCGAATATGTTTATAACTGATAATATTCTCAAGTATCTGTTTGATTCTATTTTTTTTGTTTTTGTTCTTCTTGCTTCTTTGCACACTACTGTGGGTATAAGTTCCAATCATTTATATGAGTAACGTTTGAATATATTCTATTATCTTGTTATTGTTTGTTATTTATTTTTTTTATTTTTTTTTTTCTAATGAATTTCTGAGTTATTTTAAAATATAAGTATTTGCGTAATTTAATATATAAGTTAGTCCCGGTCAATATTTTCAGATGTTTACTATTGTGCGATATAAATGATTAATTCGGAAAGTTTATTGATTTTTAAGTTTTACGTTAAATTATGTTTGTTTTGAATAATGCCATAAATAAAAACATTGAATTTGGATTGATCATGGAAATTTAAGCTGATAAAGTATTCTTACTAATGGTGATGTAGGGTGATATAGGGTACGGAAGTTGTGGGATTTTAGCTCAACTTTTAACGCTGCTAAAATCATGGTTGGGAGGGTAAAGAGGCGTGTTTCTTTCCAATCCACCTAGGAAAGAATACGTTTTGTTATAGGTTTTAAATATTTCAGTTTACGATTGGCCTTTATGTTAGTTTCTGATATTTTAGTTGGTCGACTTCGGGGTTCCTTTTTCACCATTTTGGTTAACGATCAACTTCCAGTCCATAAGGTATTTATTTTAGTCGACTTAGGGAGTCTATAATAATAATATTTTTTGTGTTCGGAATAGACTCTATGGCAAGAGAAAATAAGGGGAACAAGAACCCACCCAACCGACTGACCGCTAGTGGTTTTTAATGGCTCCCGATCGTTCCCTATTTTCTAACACAGAGCACTAATCGCCAATAGAGTAGGAAAATTTTGATATTTCTTAACATCTCAGTTTTACCCATTTTCGTGAAATATCTATTTGGGTCATACCATAAGAAATATTTGGCGCCCGTAAAGGTGCCTAGGAAGAGTGAACGCGTAAAAGAACACAATAGAATATTTGGCGCCCAACGTGGGGCACAGGAAAGTGGAAGCAATTAAATATTTGGCTATAAATGGCTTAGTAACATAACATTTTTGGTAACAACAATGAACCCTAGAGGGTTAATGAATGTTGCCAGAAGTAATGCTGACTTCCTTTGCTCTACATTTATTTCATTTTTTTTTTAAGTAGTTTTCAGTAAGTTACGAAGTTATATAGATTATATATATGTAGAGTCTGATTTGTCAAATAATTATTAGTGTTATGAGGATCTTTCGATTATCTGAGGGTGTTAAGTTCGGATATATCGACCCGTAACCAACTATTAATCTTTTGCCAACAGATGTGTATGTATATATAGTGTATAAACTTTGTAGAAGTTGAAAAAGTTTATTTTATCAATTGAAGTGAAACTGAGCTATCGATATCCTTATTTTTGCTGGGATTTACAATAACTTTGCCATGCGATTTTTTTGTCCGCTTAAATAAGTTAATATGAAGGAAACAAGTTTGCATATCGGTGTGTTCTACTTTCAATTAATAAAACAACAACTTTTTGAACTCCATAGTCTGATACTTTTTCTGTCAATCGTTATTGAATATTTTGAAACTTATTTATGTTTTGTATACCCTTATCACCCACATCATCCAAAAGTAAGAACAAAATTTTGATGATTATTTGATTTTTGATATTTGTGTTTGTTTTGTATTTGAATTTGATACTTGTTTTTTGGAAGTTGATATTTGATTTTGATATTTGTTTAATTGCAATACGTGTGTGGCAGAAGCATTTTCTCAATATACGTATATAATTTTGGTTTTTATAGAATATTTCCTTTTATACTATTTTGTTTTAGATTTAATATTGTAAATTATTTTTTTTTTTATTATAATGATGATGGAAAGATCTCCTCCACCATCTCAAGCTTCGGTGCTTATAGTTAGTAATGTTCAGATCTGTTCAGTTTGTAGTGAAAGACTGTCTGCAGGACAGGAATGTTTGTTAATTTCAGAGTGCAGTCATGCATTTCATAGAAATTGCATAGAGAATTATCTATCCAATTCGTCTGAATGTCCTGATTGCAAACGCCCTTGTTTATTATCGGAGCTTAAAGTTATAAATATACAGGATAATACCCAAGTTAGTGAGAAACCAAAAAATACAGGTCGAGGTAAAGCACGCGGTGCTATGGCGAAACAGCACAATACTAGGAGTCATACGAGAAATTTGTTTAACGAGCCTCATACTCCCTTGGTAGATTTAAGTGCCCAATCCACAAGCCAAAATGTAGCCCATAGAGAAGCATACACTCCTCAACGAGAGCAGGCTATTTCCAACAACAACTTTTCACCTCAGTTAAGTAGACCTGTCGACAATAAGAATAGTGTAGAGAATATATCCCCCAATTTTGATCCCACTGTTTTGAAAAACATTATTGAGAATACCGTAACACGTATGTTACAAAACTTTAATTTTGATCAATCCTTTCCGAATAGAGTGGATACTCAAAACCACCAGAGCTTACCTTCGTGTCAACCTAATGGTTCCCAAAACATTCGTAATAATTCGCAAATGAGATCTCCTTTCCGACAGAATACCAATAGCTCATCGTTTGATGAAGGCCTAGCCATTCGTTCAGACAAAATAACATCCATTATTCAGAATTGGAACATTAAATTCGATGGATCACGCAATGGCATCAGTGTGGATGAATTTTTATACAGAGTTGTAAGTTTGACCCGAGAAAATTTCAATGGAGATTTCAGTGTAATCTGCAAAAATCTACACATTTTATTGGCTGGAAGGGCGCGTGATTGGTATTGGAGATACCACAAGCAGGTTGATACTGTGGACTGGAAAGACTTTTGTGAAGCACTGAAGTACCAATATAAGGATTTTAGATCGAGTTTTGATATTCAGGAAGAAATCAGGAATCGTAAGATGAAACCCAACGAAAACTTTGAAGCCTTTTATGAATCCATATGTGTGATGTTAGACAGGCTTTCCAAGCCTATTCCCAAATCAGAACTAGTAGAGATTTTAACGCGAAATCTTCGTCCCGAAATCCGCCATGAACTACTATATATCCCCATATATTCCATAGCTCATTTGAGAAAGTTAGTTCAAATGAGAGAGCACTTGATGGAGTCTACTTCTTTCCGCAAAAATATGGCTAATACCTATCCTCAAAACTTTGGAGCACGAAGACAGATAGCCGAGATTGATAGCCAGCAGGAATTCGCAACAGCCAATTCCAACGTGGAACCGGAAATGTCAGTGGATGCAGTACAGTAGTCTACACAGAATATAAAATGTTGGAACTGCGACCAATCAGGTCATTTGTGGGAGGATTGTTTGGAGACTCGAACTATCTTTTGTTATGGGTAGTGGTATGAAAAATACTTATAAACCCCAATGTACCAAATGTGCTAATAGAAAATTTAATAGTTCAAAAAACCTGATAGGCCAGAACAGACCCCAAAAATTTCCCTAGCCTCTATTATCAATAAACAGGATTTAAATGCCAATACTGTTGATGAAGAGAATATGAAGGTTTTGAAAGATAATTCTACTAATGTTGTTAGTCTTGATAGTGATAAGAGTGAAACTTTTATCCACAAAATAGTACCATACCATGTTCGTCTGAAAAGATATTTAGAAAAACGTAAGGCTATTTTCGAGGTTAATTCTATGTATTTACCGACGAACAGAAAACCAAAACGCTCAACGTTAAGACTTCGTTTATATTTTAAAAATCGTAGAATAGCTTCTAAATAGATTTTATCTTCCATTGTAAATAGTACTACCGATAAACGATATTATGCACCTGTAAAATTTTTATCCTTTTTCGAATTTGGTTTATTAGATACTGGAGCCAATGTCTCTTGTATAGGTTCAGAGTTAGCAAATTTTGATTTTAAACAGTTTCCGGAATTTTCGCCTATGAAGTCTTTTGTAAAAACTGCCGATGGTAAAGCACAAAAGGTACTTGGTTACTTAAACGTAGATTTTACTTTTAGAGAGAAAATTCGAAAATTAAAAATTTTAGTAGTACCTTCTATTTCCCAAAGGTTGATTTTAGGCGTAGATTTTTGGAAGAGTTTCAACTTAGCTCCTGAAGTTTTCAACAATGTAGTCTATTCGTCGGTAAACGAGTGTCCTCCAAGTATTACTACGGATTTATTTGATGATATTTCATTGCTATCAGAAGTTAGTTCGGATGCAAACCATGTTAAAGATTATCCATTAACGCAAAGCTAACAACAACAACTTTCGGCAATAATCGATTTATTCCCTAATTTTGAAAAGCAAGGTCTAGGACGTACGAGCTTGATACAACATTCGATTGATATCGGCGAGGCAAAGCCTATAAAACAACGCTTTTATCCTGTTTCACCAGCCGTGGAAAAACTTATGTTTCAGGAAATCGATCGAATGCCAGATTTAGGCGTAACTGAACCATCGAATTCGGCTTGGAGCTCTCCTATGAGATTGGTTGTGAAACCTAATAAAGTTAGACTCTGCTTGGATGCACGCAAGTTAAATGAGGTCACCAAAAAAGATGCGTATCCACTACCCAACATCGAAGGAATCTTTGCACGTTTACCTAAGGCTAACATAATTTCAAAATTAGATATAAAGGATGCTTATTGGCAGATAGGATTAGCTGATGAGGCGAAACCACTAACAGCTTTTACGGTCCCAGGAAGGCCATTATACCAATTTGTTGTAATGCCATTCGGGCTTTGTAACGCTCCCTCTACAATGAGTCGTTTAATGGACAGCCTTATTCCCAATGATTTACGACATTCAGTTTTTGCTTATTTGGATGATTTGATTATAGTTTCTGAAGATTTTTCGTCCCATTTGTCAGTTCTCGTTAGAATAGCTCAAGAGTTTAAGAAGGCTAATTTGACTTTAAATATTTCGAAATCCAGATTCTGTGTAACAGAAGTCAATTATCTTGGCTTTATAATTGGCAACGGTGGTATTAAAACTGATCCGGAAAAGGTAGAATCTATTAAAAATTGGCCAACACCTAAGAATTTGAAACAGGTTCGAGGTTTCCTAGGTTTAGCAGGCTGGTATCGTAGATTTGTTCCAAACTTTTTATCTGTTGTATTTCCGATAACTGAAGTTTTATCGACTAAAAGAAAATTTTGTTGGACTCCGGAAGCACAAAAATCATTTGAAAATATTAAGAATTTGCTCACATCTACCCCTGTACTGTCAAATCCTGATTTTTCGAGAAAATTTTATTTACAATGCGACGCAAGCGATTATGGCATCGGTGCTGTACTCGTGCAGTTTGATGATGAGGGTAATGAAAGACCTATTGCTTTCATGTCAAAGAAGCTGAATTCTGCACAGCGTAATTATAGTGTCACTGAACGCGAATGCTTAGCAGCGCTAGAGGCAATCAAAAAGTTCAGATGTTATCTTGAACTGCAAGAATTTGAGGTCATAACCGATCATTCTTCATTACTTTGGTTGATGAAACAGCAGGATGTGACAGGAAGGTTGGCGAGATGGGTATGGAAGCTTCAAGGATACAAATTTTCGATTAGTCACCGTAAAGGAAAAGATCATGTCGTGCCAGATGCTTTATCTAGGATTCCGTTTGAAGAAGTTGCGGGAATAGAAAGTGTAGAACCTGAAATTGATTTATCGTCACCACACTTCAAGGACAATGATTATATTGAATTACAGACAAAAATTAATGAAAACCCTGGAAAATACCCTGATATAAAAGTAATCAATGATTTTGTGTATATAAGGACAACGCATTATGATGGAGACATAGAACACGATAACGAAGCCTGGAAGCTATGGATTCCTTTGAATTTACGGAAATCAGTGTTAATTCGATTTCATGACTCTCCTATTGCATCTCACGGTGGTATGGCTAAAACGCTTGAGTTAATACGTAGAAGGTTTTACTGGCCAGGTCTTGTTAGTAATGTGCAAAATTATATAGGTTCGTGTCAAGTATGTAAGGAAACAAAAGCCCCAAATACCATTTTAAGACCAAACATGGGTAATGAAGTTATAACTAATAGACCTTTTCAAAGAATTTATGTTGATATATTAGGACCTTATCCCCGAAGCAAGCAAGGCAATATAGGCATATTAATAGATCTTGACCATCTAACTAAATTCCATTGGTTATGTCCACTGAAAAAGTTCACCTCATCAGTTATTCAGGAAATCCTTTTAAACCACATTTTTCATGTTTATGGTGTGCCCGAAACTTTAGTCAGCGACAATGGTTCTCAGTTTAAGGCTAATGAGTTTAATGCGTTTTTAACGGAGATGGGAATACAGCACACCTATACTGCCATCTATTCACCACAGTCTAATGCGTCCGAAAGGGTCAATCGATCAATTTTATCCGGAATAAAAGCGTATTTGAAAAGCGATCAAACCTTATGGGACAAAAACTTAAGTTTTATTAGTTGCGCGCTGAGAAATTCATTCCACCAGGCCATACAAACATCTCCATATCATGCAGTTTTCGGACAAGAGATGATAACTCATGGTAGTTCTTATGCATTACTAAGGAATCTAAAATTATTGAACGAACCACAAATCCAGTTGCATAAAGATGATCAATTGCAGCTTATCCGCAGTAAAATCCAGAAACATATCGCGAAAGCTTATGAACAAAGTAAGAGTCAATATAATTTAAGAGCTAGACCTATTTCGTATAATGTTGGCCAATACGTGTATCGAAGGAACTTCGCGCAATCAAACTTAGAACGCAAATTTAATGCTAAATTAGCACCAACATTTTTAAAATCGAGGATAAAACAAAGAATAGGTAACCATTATTATGTTTTGGAGGATGCAAATGGCAAACTTGTTGGTACATATCACGCTAAAGACCTTCGTCCATAATCGTGCTTTTTCCTCCTAATACTGTTGTCTAAAAGTCCAGTATTATGCGGTTTGTAGTGCAAGATTATGGCACATTTTAGTTTTCTGAACATTTCCTTTTATATTTTCATTCTAGTTTTTTTTTCTTATTCTATTTAGTTTTGCTTTTCTTTTATAATAATTTGATTTTTTTTGTTTACAACTAATATTTTATTTCATTTTTAATTATTATAAAATATTTTGTTTGAAAATATACACTTTTTGTGCTTTTTCTATGTGGTTTATAGTAACATTGTTTAGCTACAATGTTATACAGGAAAAAAATGTATAGCATGCGAGATCATTTGTTTATGATACGCTCTTTCGCTCATGGAATTTGGTTGCTGTCTACGTTAATTATTGCTGATGTTAAAGAGGAAAACAAAAAATAAAACAACATGTAGAATATCGGACAGGAAATTGATATTTAGCTGTGTTAGTGCTTGTATTGTACAGGATTTCCCTGATTTCCATTTGAATTGTCTTTCTATATTTTTATTAATATTTATTTTGTTTTAAACTTAACAGCTCTATAATTAAAACTGTGTTTAGTTTTCATAAGTTATATGTATGTGTTGGTAAGCAGTTAAATATAATGAAGAAAACCTTTTGCTTACAAACTTCTAATAAGTTTGTTATGCTTGTAGAGTATTTGACGACAATTCAAGCAAATGAGGAGCCCCGTTATGTAAAGGGGGAAGATAATAAAAGGCCAATTCTTTAGGTAGTTTCTTTTGTCTTGTGCGATTCGTTGACCTACATATGCATATTGGTGAAGGTTAAAATTTATTATATTTCTACTGGAAATCGGAGGACAAAGGTCATTTTAGGTTAAATAAATTCGAATATATACTGTATTTTGTGGCGAAAGATAAAGGGAAAATTCGTATACCACCAAATTCGTATCCAATTAAGGCAAGAAGAAAAAATAATAATATCACAGCTTTTAAAGGGAATTAGACTACAATAAAAGAATAGAAAATCGTTATATTTTTTTTTATCGGCCGTATTCCTTTAGCCACCACTGTAAACAAAAAGGAAAAAGAATCTTCGAATTATTGTTTAAAATACAGATTAAACAAAAAAAATCTGTATTAAATCACATATTAAGTCAAGCTTAAGGTCGAACACCAAAATATCGAAATCAAAGGAAAAAGAGAAAAAAAGCAAGAAAACAACAACCATATCATCTACATATATTGCTAGCTAAACTACAACAACAACCGTAGCTTAAGTATCCAACAAAACAAAAGAATAGCGAAAGTGTAGCGTTTTTGTGTGTTCGAATGAACTGTATTATTGAAATATTTCCCTATGACCTGTAGGCTCGGTGCTTGGAAAGCTGGTTTTGGGCTAAGCTCGCCGGATTGGGGGGAGTTCTTGAACTCACAGGCCTAAACTAGCTACACGATAGAAAAAGAATACTCTTTCCAAGACTTTATGAGTAATTAACTAACCGGGCTATTGAATACGTTATCTTATCAAATGTTATCCTATTAGTGACTAATGTTATTGTCACCATGAACACCTTTTCAAAATGTATCCCACCCTCGTACACATAAGATACCACGGTGTCCATTAAATTTAGTTTTAGTATCCTCTCTAATTAATGTCTTAAACACTAATAAAACATCCGTACTATTAAAGTTATTCTCCACATTCCCATTAAATTAAAATCTACTCTTTTCTATTCATAATTAGTCAAACCTTATTTATTTAAAAAAAATATATATATATAACTTCATACTACGAAATATAGTCCTCCTTAAGCTTTATGTTTTCAAATATTATTAGATTATAAGACAAATTTAGATAAATTTAGGCAAATTAATTAATTAATTCAACATATTAACATATTAACAAGTAATTGTATATATAAATATATATAAACAAATATTATTTAAGCGAAATTCTTTTAATATTATTATTTTTAAAATTCAATTTAAATTCAAACAGTTTTTTTTTATGTTAACCGAATGCATGTTAAATTTAATGTATATTATTACTCACGTTTTTGCTTGTTATTTTTCAAATTTTAACCACATAATGTTGTTTTCTTTTTCTTCTCCTTCTTTCATATATCGGTGAGTTGAGCTCAAGTCACTGAAAAAAAAAAACTTTAGAACAAACCATTAGTTTACTGATAAACAAAACTTGAGAAATAATGTACATATTACTTCAACATGCCATACTCCTAAAACATTAATAATAAAATTAATTTCTTAGATATGAACCATATAATCAAAATATCTCATTAAATATATAAATAAAAATTTAGTTATTAATAATATATAATTTTTAAAAAGATTTCATTTTTTTTTTTTTTAATAGTGGTATTTAATAAATATGTAAATAACAGTAATAATGTTTTTAACAGAAATTAAATAATGTAGAACAAATGTAAAACAAAGAGAGAATTAAAATTTACCATAACATCTTTAGGTAGATAATAATGACACTAAGTGTTAAGTACATATGTTAATAATTTTAAATTTTGTGTTTATATTATATGTTAGTTGTCGCTTTAAAATGTATTTCTTTTCTTCTTTGTTTTTGTACTTAGCAATTTATAATATCCGTGACGTCACAATTTTACATATTGTTATGTGTTCTTGCTTCTTTAACAAAATACCTTACAGTCGTGAAATTTGATTAGCAAATTTATTATTGAAATAATCTCCTCAAGAATTCCCATTATTTTTTTTTTTTTTTAATTAATTGAGATGATAGTCATTTTGATAGTACATTAGTTCCTTGGAGTTAATATATTATAACCAAAATTTGAATCGGTTGAAAATGGGGCAGTTGAGTCACCTTTAGTAGCTGCATTAAATTTATGTCTTATTATCTGATTAAATATGATTTATTTTATTTATGACCACTGTCGGTGTAATATTTATCCAAATTGTAATGGTTTATATAATGTTATAAATTTGGTTGACATCACATATGAAATATTGTTGAAATATAGAATTTTCTAGATTTACAGCTCTAATTTTCCAATATATTAGAGTGTTCAATGAAATAGAATATTAAATTTCTTAAAACATGATACCCTGCGTTAAAGCCCTATAAAAAGTTACTGAAATATGAAAACTTACCAATATTTGTACATTGGGCTTTAAATATTCAGAATTAAATATATTTTGCACTGCCTTTGTAGAATTTCAATTCTTCTACACCAAATTATTATGTTTTATTACAAATTTGTAGTTTTAAAAATCAGTTATTGAACTACACTGTTTAATATAATTGACCTTCTTTGTTACACAATTACGCAGTATTAATTAAGTGCTTAAAATCTACCAGAAAATCATGTATTCTTCCTACAAGTTAGCCTTTTATAACTTCGTATCGTCTCATAATTTTAAAAACGGTACGCACTTATTGTTGTAATTTAATGTTGTTGTAATAAATACTCTTGTTATCGATTAAACAGGGTGTTTCGTTTAAGTTAAATATTATGTTAAGTTTTAGGGTTAAGGGAATTAATATTTATTTATAGTTTAAAAACCACTGTATAAATCATATTTAAACTTAAATAACGTTAATTCAAAATAATAAAATAATTTAAAAAAAATATAAAGATTAAATTAGATTATTCATTTATTAATTAATTTATTTATTTAATTATTTATTACTTATTTATTCTTTTATAAAATGTTATAATTTTAAGCTATACTTTCGAATGCATAAGATTTGAATATAATTGCTTATATGAATGCTTGTTTTATAAGGAAAATCTGTAACAAAAGTTAAGGAGCTGTGATCAATAATCATATTTAACATTTCAAATATATTAGTGGTGGCAAAGGTAAATGCAAAGGCAATTAAATTAAAGCCAATATACAAGAAAATTTTTAAGTGCTTGAGAAAATATAAAAGAAAAATTTAACAAATTAATGAATGGTGGCTTAAGTTCCTGTTCCATATCTATCAGCAAGTGTTTCTGAGGAAGAATCTCTCCAGCATCAACCAACCAACCAATCATTGAAGCAACAGCAAATTTCGTTGAAGTCTTATTGGTGGAAATATTAATCTGGTCATTTTTGTTTGTTTTTTTTTTTTTTTGAAAAAAAGAATCGCAGTAACTAGTGTTAAAATTTAAAACTTTAAAATAAATTTTTTAGTGCATCAAATTAATTAAAATCTAAATGAAAAGAAAAAAAAACTTGAATTAATTAAAAGTTAATATTTGCAAAAAAATATTTAAAAATCTTAAAAACTACATATTGCACTTCATAATCACAGTTTGGTCTTAATTTGCACTCTAAAGTTTATTTTTTGGTTGCTTAGTATATAATTTTATTAAATAATTTATAAGTTTTCATATAGCATCATACAAACCATAACATTTGGGAATACCCACCAACATTTTCTCTCCACTGTTTTAAAATGATCCTCATTAGTTGTACACATCAGCATTGAAGGGGCCTCATCAACAGCTGCTGTCAACATTTTTTTTTTTTTTTGGTGAGTAATTTAAAATTTTTTTGTTATGTTCACAGAAGAACTTAGTGTAGAACGAAGCAACAAGAATAATGTTTAATTTAATAATTCCTGTAAAATGTTTATAAGCATGTTGCTGCGAATATGTTTATAACTGATAATATTCTCAAGTATCTGTTTGATTCTATTTTTTTTTTTGTTTTTGTTTTTCTTGCTTCTTTGCACACTACTGTGGGTATAAGTTCCAATCATTTATATGAGTAACGTTTGAATATATTCTATTATCTTGTTATTGTTTGTTATTTATTTTTTTTTTATTTTTTTTTTTTTTTCTAATGAATTTCTGAGTTATTTTAAAATATAAGTATTTGCGTAATTTAATATATAAGTTAGTCCCGGTCAATATTTTCAGATGTTTACTATTGTGCGATATAAATGATTAATTCGGAAAGTTTATTGATTTTTAAGTTTTACGTTAAATTATGTTTGTTTTGAATAATGCCATAAATAAAAACATTGAATTTGGATTGATCATGGAAATTTAAGCTGATAAAGTATTCTTACTAATGGTGATGTAGTGTGATATAGGGTATGGAAGTTGTGGGATTTTAGCTCAACTTTTAACGCTGCTAAAATCATGGTTGGGAGGGTAAAGAGGCGTGTTTCTTTCCAATCCACCTAGGAAAGAATACGTTTTGTTATAGGTTTTAAATATTTCAGTTTACGATTGGCCTTTATGTTAGTTTCTGATATTTTAGTTGGTCGACTTCGGGGTTCCTTTTTCATCATTTTGGTTAACGATCAACTTCCAGTCCATAAGGTATTTATTTTAGTCGACTTAGGGAGTCTATAATAATAATATTTTTTGTGTTCGGAATAGACTCTATGGCAAGAGAAAATAAGGGGAACAAGAACCCACCCAACCGACTGACCGCTAGTGGTTTTTAATGGCTCCCGATCGTTCCCTATTTTCTAACACAGAGCACTAATCGCCAATAGAGTAGGAAAATTTTGATATTTCTTAACATCTCAGTTTTACCCATTTTCGTGAAATATCTATTTGGGTCATACCATAAGAAATATTTGGCGCCCGTAAAGGTGCCTAGGAAGAGTGAACGCGTAAAAGAACACAATAAAATAAGTGCAAAATTCAATGTGTCAAAATGATAAGGCCAGTGATGCATTTATCCAAACTTGTATTTAAACTAAGCATTAATCAATTATTTTTAATTTATGCAGTTGCCATTTCATTCCATTTTCCTAAAAATACGGTTTGGCATCGCACTTACTAAATTGTCTAGAACGTTGGAGCGGATTTCGCTCCAGCTGTTGAAGATTGCCACTTTTAATTTATCTTTTGTTCGGTACTGTTTGTTGTCTGCATAAAAATTACGCACAAGCAGTCCCCACAAATTTTCCATGGGGTTTAAGTCGGGGGAACGTGCTGGCCAATCAAGTACCTTAGTATTGTGCTCCTCAAACCATTGTCTCGTCGACTTGCTGACATGAATTGCTGCGTTATCTTGCTAAAAGGTGAAAGTTTTGTCAGCATTTTAGGCCAAATAAGGCAGCAAACGTTCAGACAGAATGCCCTGGTACTCTAAACTACCCATTTGAGTGGAAGGAAAGTAGAATTCCAGGGTACCATGTGAGTTAAAGCCAGCACAAGCCATCAAACTGCCACCGGCGAAATTCCGTTTGGAAAAAACAAGGGCTCTTTCCTTAAATCTCGCCAATAGCAATTGAAACTATCTGGTTTATCCAGGTTAAATTTTTTCTCATCAGAAAAACCCAAAAATGTATGGAATATCTTATAGCCTTTTAAAAAAAATGTTTACCTGATGCCAATTAGTTGCCATGTTGTTTTTCGCAAACTCCTTACGCTTAATCTTATGCTGCTTAGTCAGACAGGGAATTTTTTTTAATTTTGCTCGAATTAGGTTTGGCTGGGCGTTGATAGCTCTTAGAATTGTGCTTTTTGAAGATTGTAATTTCAATTCCTCTTTTATTGTTATCACACTTATCATGGAATTCGAAGACTTTCGTAGAATTAGCCGAGTTTCTCGGGCACTTAGGACCATTAGACGACCCGCGCTTTTTAATTTTCTCTGTTTTTGAGAAAATTTTGCACAACACACAAAGATCGTCCCAGTTATTTCGCCATTCCACGCATACTCAATCCCTGCTCATGAAGTGCCACAATCTGTACTTGTTCATAGGGTGGCAAAGATTTCCCGTGACAAATATTATTTAAATTATAAATTATTACAAAAAAAATAGCAATAGTGATACCTTTTGATTAGATTAATTGCTTATTAATCACTGACCTTATCATTTTGAATTTTGCACTTATTTACATAAATTTAAATAAACCTAATATAACGGTACATTTCGAAGAGCAAACACGGCTTATTATTCACTTATTTGAACGTAGAATTTTGAGCAAATATTAAGGTGACCTCCGCCGGTTCATGTGTAAAAATATTGAGGATTTTTATTTTAATAGATTTTTTAAAGAAAGATCCAGAAGAATGGCATACCAACAATGGTTACAATGCAGGCTTGAATATTGTAAGTAACCTAAAAGTTGTTAATGACACTGCGGAATTGGCGGTAAAGATGATGGAGGAATTGAATCAAGTGTTGTCACGTGACGAGAAAGAAAAGCAAGTAATAATGCGCACAGTTGCAGAAAAAAATACCCCTATTCGACCACCTCTACCATAAACAATTAATATGGTAAATGTACGAAAAAATAAGTACGTATAAAACAAAAATCTAATTAATTGTTAACAAATTTTGTAAGTAATTTTTTCCAAACTTATTTTTGAAAACGTATCAAAAAGATACAATTTTTTTGTATTTGATACCTATATCTAAAACAAATGTTGGATTCAATTATTAATAAAAACCTTTTAGTAGAATATATTAAATAGAACCTTCTAATTTTTGGTAAATATTTTCAAACTTGCGGGATTAATGGTATTTTTGCAGAATTATTTAGAAAATAATTGTAGTTTGACAAATTTGTAAGAACTTTGTCTTGAAATCCATTGGTTAACTGTACTCCACTTAAAAATAGACCAACTTATTTGGAAGGTTTTGCACATAAATTCCATTTGTACTGAATTTGTTGATATTGGGAATACATCAATAATTTAGGGGCGAATGAGCCCGTTATGCGATCCGAACAATTTTCTCCGAAGCTTATATCTGCGATGTGAAGAACAGAGAGTTACAACCGAGAATTTGCAAAATTTTTTGGCCCATACAGGTAAGGCTCACCCTAATGTACATACATAATGCCAATAATATCTCAACAGTAACAAGGGCACTTCTTTCAAACAATAAGCTTCACCTGATTTGATTTATAGACTTAATTAAAAAAGTAATTAATTATATCTTTGATCAATATTTGATTGAAAATTTGTTTAGCAGCAAAAATCATTTATGGATTCATCTTCGCCTAGCTTTTTTCATTTTCGGTGTATGTACTATCTTCATAGACAATATTTAGTCATATTCGAAATACACATACACATCATATGCTATATACATATACACAATTAACTGAAACCCGGCGTGTTTCACAACCCCTATATTAATTTTTATCTTGACCGCTATCTAAGTTGTTATTCTTTACTCATTTTTCACAATTTAATATATTTCCATAGTTCCTGCCAGAAAACTACTGCAGAATCTTCTGTTTAGTTGTATACAGCCTTCAAATAAACCCGCATTAATTTTTATATAGTACTAGCAAAACACACCGGGTGTTTTCCAACCCATATCTTAATTATTATCTTAAGTGTTATATTTTTATACTTTTTTGCCATTTTGTTCCCTTCCGTTCAAAATCAAATCCTTCCAGAAAGACACTACAGATTCTGGTTTTTAGCAGTATACAGTCTTCAAATGAACACACATTTCTTTTTATATAGTATACGTATATAATAATTCCCATAATATTTCATTAAGGAACACGTGGACTTCTCTCAGTCAATGAGCTACAACCGATTGTATTTTTAGACTCATTCAAATAGACCTACAGTTTAATATCAGTTCCGAACGGCAAATTCATTAGAGAAGTTTTCAGTTTTAACTGAGAAATTTCTGGTTGGCAGGCAGGTATCTTACGTACCATACCACAGCTACACACAGTATACTATATATAGAGCTTTACCCAGTGTGATTTGTGCAATTCTCGCTTTTTGGCTGATGTGGATAGATAACGAAGCTTTTATAGTTGTCGTTCACCACATATACAAAATCTAATATATTGTATGAATGTAAGGTGCCACGCCCACTTATCCAATCTCGCCCATTTACTAACAGATGATGTGTATTGTCACGACTATGTTTAAACCTAATTTCGAACTTCTATTATTTCCGTGCTAAAGATATACA
This sequence comes from Wohlfahrtia magnifica, assembly GCA_023159175.1. Taxonomy (NCBI): domain Eukaryota; kingdom Metazoa; phylum Arthropoda; class Insecta; order Diptera; family Sarcophagidae; genus Wohlfahrtia; species Wohlfahrtia magnifica. Next base: position 3,152,962 of record JAKWBJ010000062.1, read on the forward strand.
GAAATTAATATTTACTTTATATGGGAGGTACCACGCCTACTGGTTCTATTCCGCCCATTTTTTCATTATACTTTGTATTGATTACGCAGTCATTTAGATCAAATTCAACATTTAATTTGTATGGAAGATACCACGCCCACTTATCCACTTCCGCCAACTTATTTACTGATGATTTTAATTCAATATGAAGTCATTCAGACCAAATCTTAAAACTTTAGCTTTAAAATATAACGAAAACAATATTTACTTCATTTTGGAGGTAACACGCCTACTTGTGCGATTCGCCCACTTTTAGCATGATGATTCGCCTTGACTAAGAATCTATTTGGGCCAAATTTAGAGAATCTTTCTGTTACCATTTTGAAGATATAGACTAACAAATATGCACTTCGTATGGGCGTAGCATCGCCCAGTTGGAATATTTGAAATTTATATTGCCTGTAGCTCCTTCCAGATATATAGCGAAATAGTGTAAAAAATTCAAGAAAATCTGTTCAGCCATTTAGCTGCCCATAAGGCACAAACAAACAAACCAACAAACATACAAACACACATTTATTTTTATTTTTAAGATCCCAGCTAGCACTTTGTGTAATTTTTAATCAAATTTGAGTCAGTTTAAACTCCTCTGCGCGATTAACAAGCTGGAGTATGCGCTCATTTTCTTAGCAAAAAAGATACCTTTGTCGAAAGAAAATTGTCTCCAGCCACGACTCTTCTTGATGAATTATTTATGAGTCATTTTCGTTGTTAGTTTAAAGTCATATTTTACCCCTTTTCTAGTAGTATTTAATACTGACATTTAAACTACAGGATGATTAAATTGCGATTGCTATACAAATTTTTATTGTATTTGAAATCTCTCTCTTTTTAACCATTACCGCGAATCATTTTTGGTCCTTTATTAATCGCGTAAGAGATTAATCAACTTTACTTGACTAATAGTGTGGTTCGCAGTATTATCAGAAGGTGGTTGGTCATACTGTAACTGTAACTGCATATAGTTATTTAAAATAAAAAAATTTTGCAGGAAGAATCTTTTCTGAAATCCTCCAAAAGATAATCTTTCTCAGTTTTGTGTGATTTCAACAAAATGGGTCAAGTTCACGCATTGCCAGGCTGGTTATGACAGAGTTACGCAGAAAATTTTCAAATAAAATTATTAAAAAAAACTCAGCATTTCTTTGGCCTTGCTTGTCTCTATATTAAAGTGCAGCAGATTTTTTTTATAAATAAACAAAAAGTGTATTAATCGAAACATTAAACTTAAAATATTAAATGCAAATGATTCAATAACTGAAGCGACTTCTACATCAAATCTACAAGCAGTCATGAATAGCTTTTCGTTAAGATATCACACAGGCGTATATCAGCGTGGATTCTATTGGGTATACAAGTTAATTATGTCGAGTTTTCGCTTGAAAATTCATTTATTATAATAACAAAATAAATAGATGCAGTATTCAAAGTATTGTCCTTCGTTAGCCAAAGAACTGCTCCGGTTTTGAGGTTAATAATTAATCGAGCCAATTTCTGATACGTACTGAAGTGAAACGTTTTCTAGTAAGCGCGTTCTGCATTGATCGAAACAAATGGTACTCAGAAGGCACAAAGTCTGAGATATAGGGCGGGTGAGTCAGAACTTCTCATCTACTGTTTTCCAAATAGTTTTTGTCCGATCGAGCAACATATGGCCGAGCATTGTCATAATGGAAGATTATGGCCTCGTATTTGGTCGAATATTCTGGTCGTTTTTCGTTAATTGCTCTCCAATCAATTGTTTTCGGTACAGGTCCCCAGTGACCGTCTGACCTAATATAAACAGCTCATAATACAAAACATCCTTCTCACCACTGTAAATAGAGAGCATTACCTTCGAATCATGGATATTCGGCTTTGGCGTTGATTTGTCTGGTTGGCTGAGCTTTATATATGACTTTTTGTGCTTGGAGTTATCGTAATGTATCCATTTTTCGTTAGTAGTAATAAAAATGACTTCTTTTTTTAGCGTTCAAGCATCATTTCCGACACGCAAATTCGCCTCTCAAAGTCTCTCGGCCTTAACTCATATGGGACCCAATTTCCTTGCTTTTGAAAGGATCCCAATGCTTTTAGACATAAGGAAATGGCTTGCTGTGTGGCTTTCAATGATAACGCAAGTTCTTCTTGCATTTGAAAACAATCTTCGTCGAGTAATGCTTCCAATTTCTCATCTTCAAACTTTTTCGGCAAACCAGGCCTCTACTTGCCTTCTGTGTCGAAATCACCACTTTTGAATGGCGCAAACCATTGTTCACAAGTTTTTTGAGTTAACCTTAAGCTTCTACCCACAATCGATGACTTTCAGCAGCCGTTTTCTTCAAATGAAAGAAGGTTATCAGGCTTCCACGCAAACAACTTTTTGGCGTCTTGGCATATATGGAATATTGAATTATAAAGTGACAGATGTTTACCCTCCAAAATACCATATTAGTTATTATTGACGCAAACTGTGTGTGATAATTATAACAGATAGTATGTTGCCCAAATCGACATTATTAACTTGTATACCCAATATCTAAAATAAATTATTTTTAAAAACCTTTCAAAATATTTAATCAAATAAAAATATTTATTGTATAAGAAAATAGAAGGTAGTGCCACTCTCTCATTTTATCTGACATATTACCATTTCACAATAAAGGCGAACTGACAATTATGTTGAAATATGTGCCGCCATACCCTGGTCACAAAATCCCATTTTTCCAATAAATTTGACTTTTTTTCGAATTCGATTCTTAAACCGAAATATAAGGCAAAATAAAATTTTGAATGTGAAAACACAGAAAAAGATGAACAAAAAATTAAGTTTTTTTTTTTTCAAATCTTAAATAAAACCTTCTAATTTCCCATTTCAATACATCTCTTTTAGTATCAATTTTGAAATAGTCTGGACTAAAAAACATACATATATTATACATTTGAAATTACCGTTGGTACTCATGCTGTGAAATTGTAAATAAAATTCGAAATTAAAAAACTTGTTTAAATTACACAAAATTACTGCAAATTTCTGGGAATATTAATCCTTTTTCTGGATATGGAAACGTTTTTTTATATGTTTCCATATAAAACAAACTTCAAGAATCCCGTTTATTGCCAAACAAATTTGAGTGACACTATCTTCTATTTTCTTATATCATGAAACTGTCTATCAAGTGACATAAAAATCAATCATTTATAAATTATAAACAAAATTATTTGAGTTTTTTAATGTATCAAAATTCATCAGCCGCCCTGTAATAGAGATCAACCAAGAGTTATACAGAAAGGCCAGCTGTCGTAATCTTGACCAGAATTTTCTAAGCGATAAGATTATTTTAAAAGCTCGTGTACAAGACTGCACCTTATCGCGGTTACTGACTTGGTGACTGCCTGGTTAATCTTGACTACAAATGTACATGAAAACCTTGGAGATAACAAAGTAACTAAAAATTATAGAAACAGTGGTCGCAGAGGTAGATCCCAGAATGTGCATAAATAAGGCGTATGTAACAACAATGAAAGCATAATGCCACTGACTTTTCTTCATTCAAGACATCCACCTCTAGGAAGTCTAAAATGTTTGCTAATTGTGTAGCATGATAACATTGATTGGATTATCGTCTGATGATTTGTCAAATGTGTAGATTCTTGCACATTTTCATCAACAAATGCTTAAGACGAATCGTGAAAATTTTTTGCTCCGATGTGTTTTCGAACGGTCAACTCAGGCTAAGAACGATGAATTGGCTACGCGTTACAAAGAACACCCGGAAATATCAACAAAAATGCTATTGATTGGAAAATTTACATTATGGACCAAACTTAATAGCAGGGTTAAGCTACTCTTCCATATACACAAATTTATTTCAAAAGAATATATTGTATTTATTTATTAATACAATTAGAATAGCACAACAATATTAATATCTTATAAATTAAAGTGCTAATGAGAACTATAATAGCAATCATTTCATATTCCGAATACAAACAAATCAATCCAATTATTAAAAGCAAATAAGAAGGAAGTTTCAAAAATAAAATAATAATTAAAAAAAAAATAAATTAATAATAATAAATAATAATGATTAAAAAAATAAATAATAATAAATTAAACAGTTAACAAAAAAAGGAAAGCAAAATAATAAGAAATAACTGTAGATTAAAGTTAAAGTTAAAGAAGAGACAAATGCTGTGAATGAAGAACTGACGCTGTGAGGAAGAAAGTCTATATTTCAGCTGAATTAATATTCTTTACCTTACGGATCTACCAAATTTCAAAACCTCAGATAAATAGGTTGCCCGCGAGGTTAATATTCTATGCAGAAGAATAAGATTCAGAAATATTAGTAGATTCTCAAAATTCATCTGGTTGATCTTATATGAAAACCGGGAAATGGATCCACGTGGTTCGTTATCATAGATGTATCTCGCTATGTTATTGTAAGCTACCCTTAGTTTATTAAAATCACTTGCAGAGCAGTTCGCATTAATTTCACAGCCATACAAGAGACCAGACAAGAGGTAAGTTTTAGCAAGTAGAGTCTGTACGCCGGTAGGCGTCGAATGATTGATTGCCTAAAGATTTCTAAGCATTCTGTTAACTCGCCCAACTACAGTGCATCTATGACAGTTTACTATTGAATACAATACCCAAATTCTTGCAGAAACTTACATATTCAACAATATCATCATCAATTTTTATCCTTTATTTCATCACCTAGATTTAAATTTATTACTAATACAAATGCATTTTGACTTCGATGGGTTGATGTGTAGTAGATTTTCCGTAGCCCATTTACTAATCTTCGCCAGATCACTATTGATGTTAGCCACACAAGAATGAATATCATTCGCCATGCTACTGTTGAAAATCTCTACATCATCGGCATACATTTGTAGCCACAGTGTTCAATTATATCAGCCAAATCATTGATGTACAGACAAAATAAATCTGGTCATAGAATTTAACCTTGCGGGACACCCCTGTTCACATTCATTATCCCTGAATATTCACCATTCAATAGTACAGTCTGAAATCGACCAGTCAGATAGTTGTTCATAAGTTCACAAGCTGACGGTGTAAAATAAAAAAGTTTCTCCAATTTACTCGTAAAAATTGCTTGGTCATCAGTATCAAAAGCCACACTATGATCCAAAGTACTAAAAAAGATAACACATCCCTGTCAAGATCAGCTCTAAGATCCTTGATTACATTCGTAAGAGCTGTGATACCGCTCCTGCCCCTAACAAAGCCAGATGGCCTAAGAGATAAAAAATTCGATTGTTCTAAATATTCATTAATCTGCCGAATCATAATATTTTCCATAACCTTAGATAGAAAGGGAAGAATAGCAATAGGCCTAAAGTCGTTATTCTTCTTTGGAATGGGAATAATCTTCGAAAGCTTCCAGCCCTCAGGAAAAACAGATTTTGTGAGTATAGAGTTGAATAAATGAGTAAGAAAAGGTAAGAGTCTGGGCATAATAACCTTTCGAAATGTGTGTTTATTCCATCAATACCGATAGCCATAGACTTAGCGGCGGCAAAAATCGACATTACCTCATACTGGTTCACAAAACGAAGGCTAAATTAGTTTTCAACGGTAGTGTAGGGTATGATAAATTTGAGTTTTGTACAAATCTTATTGCATATTTAATATACAATACGATTTTCATATGTACCAGTCCCTGTTAATGTTCTACATGAAAAATCACTCCAACCAGTTTATTTATTTTTTGTTTTCTCTGAAACGTGTACCCTGTTATTTGTTTATCTTCAAAGTTTCTTGTTTTCGTGCAAAGAAACAAAAACAATGTTTCCTTTATTAAAAATTTTCAAAACGTAAAATGGTCATCATTTACATGTGTTTTTATGTCGAACATAAATTCATCATTTTTCAGACTCCACTTCTCTGTTTCTACGGATAAAAACAAATTTAACAAAATTATTTGAAGTTGAGTGAGTAAAAACAAGTTTATTTATAACAAGTCAGTATGTTATACCTTTCACTTTTATCTGTGCCAGAAATGAATGAACTTTATTCCATCCTTTATTCTATTAAAAATTATATAAAAAACTTTTATTTTATTTATCCTTATTTACACATGTTGCTAAGAAAGAAAAAAAGAAAAATTAACTGCAAATCCATAAAACTTTATTCATTTATGTACGAGTAGCTTGAGCCTAAGTAATAAGTGGAGTAAAATTGTAATCTTAACATAATATAAAAACAGGCCTTGTTAAAGAATAAATGTGGCCAAGGATCAAAAACTAAAAAAGAAATTAATGCATATCCTTTAAGTTATTCATTGTTATTCTACGTAGTAAATTATTGCGGTATATCAGCATCAATGTTTAAAAAGAATACAAATTTATATCGTATAACTGAACCATTTTCCAGATAAAGTGGTTGGAGGCAACCAAAACAATACTTATTCCTATTATCAAACGAGATGAGTGCGAAATTGTCTTTGACTACAAAATTCACTCTGATCTGGATCCGTCAGATATGCAAGAAATAGCCGAGATCATCAACAATCTTAAAAACAGCAAAGACAAAGGATAAGACAACATTAACCAAAACCAGCACCGGAAGCTGTCACCAAGCTCCTAGCAAACACAATAGAAGATTTAAGTGAAGAAGTAATGACACACATCCCATAAAAGGATATCGTAATACAGTTCATAAGTGCTGCACAATAATCAAGCCAGGTTTCGGTCGCACAGGTCATGTACAGATCACATAAATAGCATTTAAATCATGATTGAACATTTGACTTTTATTCACTTCGAAAAGGCTTTTGCATACTCAGCGAAAACAGATTATTGTAATATTTAAATCACTGCTGTTTAGCGTTGTCCTCGATTGTGTGTAATAATTAGCCTTATCCTATCCAAGAAGTATGAATAATGGATATAACACAAGACTGTAAGACCCTGAGCACCATACATATCTTCCAACACAAAAATTTACATTTTTAACTCGTGTGTAAAGGCTACACTTAAATATTATTCGAAGGTAGAAAGCAACGCGACTTAATAAGTTTTATTGTTGAAAGCATCAACTTAAGACTTCCAAGGAATCTAATCACTATTTGGGTTTTGTTCTTCTTTTTTAACTAAATTATGTGGAGGCACAAAAATGTCACCAAGGTGCTGAAGTCTCTGTTTAACAAACAGCACACTTGCAAAGAATGTGGTCCGAGACTTCATTGTCACCTTCAGAAAATCGACTTACGGCAGAGAGACGAATATTGTTCAAGTTGTATCTCAGTTCAAAAGGCTTAAGTCTGATCCTACTTAACGAAAGCAATTTATCCGATATTTCCCTGTTAGGGATTAAAAACCGTTATTTCTAACGCTGACTGGTAAAATTATGCCAGTGAGTGGGAAACTCACCTTTTTGTTAGTTCCTAAAGATTTAAGTTTTGTGTTTTTTTTAAGTCTAAGCATTGCTTATGGCCAATTAGTGACAAATTTGCCCATCTATGCGCTGTATAGTCCACCAATTCATTTCCCTTATAACCCTAATGTCCAGGATTGACCAATTATATGTATCGCTGCTAAAACTTTCTACCGTGTGGAGAAGATCTACCAGACATTCCTCCTTCGAGGAATATACCGGTGGTTAAATTCCGACTTGTGTAATAATTGGATTGACACCCATTGGAATCGACTTTCTAAATCTGAGTTTATTGATCGCCCCTTTTCTAAAATTTTTCATTTTAGATAGATCAGTGTACTCTATCTGAGTGTACACCTAGAATATAATACAATTGACTCCCCTGTCTTCAAGATCATAATAAAGTTGCTGGAGAGCACCATTATTCTTGGTGATGTAAAGCCATCTGAAAGAATTAGACTGCGTACAAATTTCCACAAGATTTTCAAACTTCGTTTAATATCTGCACTTTTTAGTTCCAAAATGGCGTTTTATTTTCCTCTCAATCATGGTCGAAGGCCGCGGAATATATAAAAGCACCACTATTTTATCAGTCGGAAAAGTTTTCATTGCATACGTGATACCATGAGTTTGGTTTGATGCAGTTTATCCAATTCAACTCTAGCTTTACTTTGCTGAGTTTTCAGTCCACACACCAAAGACTGTATTAGACAACTGACTATAACGTTTTCAACTTAAGTAAATGTCGAGAAGACATTCATTCCGTAACTTCTACTAAAGATCCAGGCAAAGAATTAAACCCACTAAAGATTTGTGTCATAAGTAAGGTATCTCCATGCCAGCCATCTACGTGTATCACAAGATCACCAGCATAGCTTTAAATGTAAAAACATAAATCTTTCAGCTTGCAGAGATGTGCATCTACTACTAGACTCCACAGAGGAGAATATAAAATACCTTTCTGAAGGCAATCTCTTTTGCCTTTGATAAAGCCAGTCATATCTCTAAGTATTCATATTCTTTTGATTGTATGCCCAGCCTTTTGGAGATTGAGGAGAAAAGTCGGAATATGAGCGACACGCTTATAAGCGACCTGGTGAAAATCCCTGAGTCGAGCGAACTGGATCGACTTTAATGCACGCAATACCCAATGTTATTTTGTCACACACAGATGTGGTGGTGTGGTGTCATCTGTGACCATGGGTAATCTAGATATTGAGGAACAGTTACTCTTGATGTTCTGAGCATGAGAATTGACTGTGACGTTCATTGGAATGATCACATAACTCAAGTGCCTCGGTTTTTTAAGACAGTGGAATAAATTCTTCACTCCATTTGATCTCTTTAATATTTACAAGACCTATATCCGACCCAAATTGGAATACAACTCTTATGTATGGGCCGGTGCTTTAAAGTCTATTTTGGAGCTTCTCGACAGCGTATAGGAGAGTGCGAAGGTTCTTATTAATAACGGTAAGGTAGCCAAATCTATCGGTTCATTAGAGCACTGCCGCAATGTGGCGTGTATTTCATTGTTCTATCGGTACTATAACGGAATTTGTTCTGATGAAATTAAGGAACTAATTCCCAATAATCATATATACTTACGTAGTACTCGTATTTCTCGTAGAGCTCATCCCTTTGTAGTTGATTGTCCAGTGAATCGCACAACGGATTATAGAGAGAATTCGTTCTCTGATCGCACTGTTCGTTTGTGGAACAATCTTCCTTCTAATGTCTTTCCTGCCACTTTCGACATGGGCAAACTTAAATGGAAAATCCATAGACACTTCTCTATTAAATCTTCTTCCCACAATCTATTTTCCTAGTTCCAGCACAATGCACTGCATGCGTAGTGGTTATCCCCTGAGTGCTGGCCTCAAAAGACAAATATTAAGGTTTAATACTTACGGCTCTAGGCCTTAGCATACTCAGAATACAAAATACTTGTGCCAGGTACACATTCATCAATCACACATTCAAATAATCTAGCGGCGTTAAATCGCCAGAACGAGGCGGCCAATTGAAATTACCAAATCGAGAAATTACGAGACCCGGAAATTTCTCATGCAATAACTGAATTGTTTGGCAGGCTGTGTGGCTTTTGACGCCGTCCTGCTGAAGCCAAAGATCTCTGATATCAACATTAGCCAATTGTGGCCCCAAAAATTGGTTATTTGTATCGTAAGGAATTCACGGTGACGGCATTTCCTTGCATATTTTCGAAAAAATACGGGCCGATGATGCCACCTAACCACAAACCGCATCATACGGTCACTTTCCTTGGATGCAGACCCCAAATGCAACAATTTGGTTGTTTGCATAACTATCACTAAAGATGATTTTGTTGAAAAATGTGGTTCAAAATTTTGTGAAAAGAGCGGACGTCCCTTAGATCCATTTCTAATGGCAGAGACTACATCATACATACATACTACATTTATAAAAAGGTATTTAAATTATATAAAGAGATTGGTATATATTAAATCCCATAACATCCCATGCAGGGACATGGGGCCTTCTCTCAGACAACGAGCTGCACCCGATTCTATTTTTACAACTCATTAAAAGCGACTAATAGTTTAACGCCGGCGCTGAACGGCAAATGCGTTAGAGAAATTTTCAATAGGTAGTAATACTCATAACCAGTTTCTAGCTAATGTTTTCTTCTTAACGATGGTCTGGCCTGGTTTTGAACCGAAGACCTTCTAGTTGGTAGGCGGGTGTCTTACCTACCATACCACAGCGGTACACACAAAGAGATTGGTGGTGCTGCTAAAACCCGATAACAATATTAAAAAATTGGCCATAGAAAAGAATTTACAGAGAAGCTGGAAAAAATTAAAAGCAGCCCATTTGTGGAAAAGACAAGTGGAACTAATTAGAGGCAGGTAAAGGAATATCGTAAGACAAACCTAAAAGGAATTTCTTAAAGCCATATAATGCCATGTACATTACTTAGGGAAGAAATTATGAGACTCTTCTGTTTTTAGAAACTATTTGAGGCCTTTTTGTAGGCTCTGTACAGTTTTCAACTATTTCATAATAAACTATGAACTAAACTACTGTCCATTTTTTCTTGTGATTTTTCTTGTAATTTTTTTCTCCCTTTAAGCTCTTCAAACTTCTTAACTATTTTAAAACTACAACTCCATAGTGGAAGTAATCCACACAAAACAAATGTTCATCATATTTTTCCTCTTCATCATAATTTTTTTTTTTCTTCATCTTGAGAAATTTCTTTAATTTTCTGTTTTTTTTTTTCATTTTTTAATTTCTGTTTTCTTCAGTGCGCCATAAAAGCCTTCTACAGCAAAAGTAATTTTCTTCTTCATATTCTTCTTCATTGGTCAAAAGTCTACTTGTGGAAATAAAAGTTTTGCTTATTTTTCAATATTTTTATTTTTCATTTTTTTTTTAAGTTTTATTTTTTATTAAAAATAAGAATTTCAACGTCAACAGCAAACCACGAGTATTTCAGATAAAAATGTGTGTCAAAATTAATTAAAATTTTGATTTATATGGAAAACTTTCGACACTTTTGCTTTACTCTCCACTATGGCATGTTCATCAAGTACAACTAACTCTTGTTGTAAGCTTAAGTAAAAATGTATGTTTCGAGCACAAATGTATGTTTGAAGTTCTTATTTAAGTCCTCTCCGCATACAAAAAATAAAAAAATAAATAAATAAATAAAAATTAAAAAAATACAGAGGTCAGCAAAATTTGGTTTCAAATACACAAATCCATATTCATACTTATTTTTATGGAGTTTAGGATAAGTTAACGAAAGTTATATAAAATACATGAATTCATTATTTTGATTTAATGATAAAGTTTTTTATGGTTTTGAAAAAAAAAAAATATAAAAAAAATAAAAAAAATTTTACGAAATAATTTCATATTCATACAATGGAAAAAGGTTTAGATAGTTTTAATGTTAACATGGAATTTCGAGCCTTTTGTGCAACGTAGTCATTTCTCAAAAACAGAAAACATGAAAAAATGCCTTAAATTTTTTTAAACATCTGCTCCTTGATCCACAGTAATAAGAAAATTTTAAAATGTGATAAGTTTAGTGAAAATCTTCTTTAATATTTGATATAAATCCTCACTCCCGCAAGCAAAAGCATTCTACAGAGTGCAGTATAATAAGCTATTGGAAGTATTATTAATGATAAGAAACGTCAACTGTAACTAAACTGCAGAATTTAGCTTTAGAGCAGATTTCCGCAGATTTCTATTTTCACACGTACGTACTCACACGCATAGGCCAAAAAGAGCAAAAAATAAACAAAAAGAACTAAAAAGAAAACAAATGGAAAATACAATAAAATGGCCTGAGTAAGTGCAAATGGCCGATTTTCCTGAAATAATCATAATGAGTGATAAGGCACATTTTCATTTGAATGGTTATGTGAATAAACAGAATAGTCGGCTATGGGCAATGGAAAACCCTCAGATTATTCATCAGTTACCTTTGCATCCATTGAAAGTAAGTCTGATGTGCAATTTGGTCACAATTTGGTTTGACAATGAAAACGGCGTAACGGTAACTGTCAATGGAGAGCAGAATTGTAATGATTAAAAACTTTTTAATGCCAAAACTGCATGCTTTGGTCTTGAGTAACATCTAGTTTCAACAAGACGATGCCACATAGGGTTACAATGGAATTACTGCGAGACCTCTTTCCACAACAAATTGTTTCAAGGAATGGTGGTGTTGATTGGCCAAAGTCGCCTGACTGGACTGCTCCGGACTTCTTTTTGTGGGGATATATTAAAAGCTAGGTTTTTGAAACAAACCAGAAACGCTGGAGCAAAGCAAACAAAATATTCGCGTGAAATGTGTGAGAATGTAATGAAAAATATGATCAAAAGTGTTCGCGTTTATGAGGCTAACAGAGGCGGACATTTATCTGACATTTTATTCCACACATAATTGCCGACTTTAAATAAAACATTAATCAATATAAGATCCATTCTTCTTCATATAATGTTTCTGCCTTCGTCGTCTTTGTAAAAGTACAGTCCAATGATGACACCGGCACATAATCCACACTTAATAGTGCATTTTTCGAGATATATTGACCGTTCTTTCAACGCTTTTGGCTGCTCTTCATACCAAATACCGCAATTTTGCTTGTTGACATATCCATTTAACTAGAAATAAACTTCGTCGGTGAACACACTTCCTTATCCGAGAATGAATTTTGATAATAAAATTCAATGCTTTGCAAGCGTAGCTTGTTTGTAAGTCGATCCATGGTTAAATTATAGACCAAACCGAATATGTGTGACCGTAACATGTAACACGAAAACAGTGTTGCCAAAAAGAGAGTTGCTAAAAATTCAAAAATTGGAGCTCACTATCTACGGCGTAGGTGCGAATAACATTTACGAGCGGTACTACTTATATTTCGGGAATAGCAAATCACAACAAATGTTTTTAAAGGAAAATTAATTCTTCAAAATATTCTCCTTGACAATCTGTACACTTTTGCATTCGTTCAATTAATTTCTCAAACCAGTTTATCCATTCCCCTTGACACATCTCCAAAACATTGTTTTGAACGCTTCAACTGCTTATTCGGTGCTCGTAAATCGTTTAATGCAGTTTACTTTTGATATTCGAGAACTAGAAGTCATTGGGTGCCGAATCAGGGCTGTACAAAAAATGAGACATCAATTTGATGTTGTGACTGCCCAAAAATTCACCTGTTTGACGAGATGTGTGAGAGCTCGTATTATCATGATGAAGAATGATTCGTTATCGGAGATTCGTTTTACTAATTTCACCAAAGATTTCCGCCAAACAAATGCTCGTGTACCACGTGAAATTGACTGCACTACGTTGCTCAAGCGGAACAGTGACCACATGATCCATTCGGCCGAAGAAAAAGCGACAACTTGCTTCGCTGTGCTTTTTCCACGAACAACTTTTGTTGAACTTAGCTCGTGTTGGAGTACCTATATGATTTGCCACCTGTCACGAATTTATACACGTCTTTTGAAGCAATACGGTCGAACTTTTCAATCATTTCCTTACACCAATCGACGCGTGCCTTTTTGTGAGCGATTGATAAATTATTGGGTATCCAATGAAAACAATTTTTTTTTAACTGAGTGTTCATTCCAAATCGTATGTATTGAAGTGCGACTAATGTGCAAAGATGCCCTTATCTCACAATATGATCGACATGAGATCTTGCATTATCAGTTCACGCACTGCGTCGATGTTTTTTGGGACAACAACCGATTTTGGAAGACCTTTACGGAATTCGTCGATGACCGAACTAATACTACGATTGCATTCACTATTCATCCTATATACTGTGGATTTTGATGGAGCTTTATCGCCATACAAGGAACTGAGTTCATCGACACATTCTTGTTGATATAATCCACGTCCAAGTTTGTAAAAAATAATCCAAAGAAAATTTCCATTTTTTGACCAAATTGATTTTCTTCACTCACTGTAAACAAAACAAATAGCAATTGTTCGTCAAAACGTTGTGAGTAGATTTATGCTAAAAAATGTCAAACCTTACTATGGTGTTGCCAGATTTCAGTTACTGACATTAGTGTTGCTAGTTTCCGAAACATAAATAGTACCCGTCGTACATGAAAAGTTCTTCAAAAACTAAATTGGAAATAAATATTTTATTCACTTTTACAAATTTTGCCTTTTTTCAATTTTCAAAATCTAAACGGTTAAAAAATCGCTCGTTATATATACATATGTATGTGTGGGCAAAATGGGTCAAAAGTCACCATGAAGTGTAAAAATTTTTATAACTGTTTTGTTTCCGTATTTTTTTTTTTTTCTCTAACTGTATCTACCTCTCATCCTCTAATTGTTGTTTTTGTTATACATATTTATTTTATTTAAAAAATATTTTTGAACAACATTTTTAAACTTTTGCATTCAGCCCTGAAAAACCTAATTGATTGACCAATACAGTATAAGTCCAATATTTCTGTTAATTTGCCTTGACCGGAATTATTTGTATACTGCATTAGTCACAGGTTAAAGCTTAAGTATTAGTTGTTTGTTGTTTTATGTTAAGGTATATGTACATCTGTTTTTCACACTGTACTATATATTATAACAGTTTTTAGAAACTAGTTTCCATCATGTCTAAAATGTCTAAATATACTTAACAAAAAAGAACTTCAAATAATTCCAAGTAAGCCAAAAATAAAAACAAATCAGCAAAAGTTCGTTTTAAAGATTTATTTAAATTTATTCTTTGGCGCGTGCTTTTCTAAGAATTTACCCAAAATCGTATGGCCATAATACGTTTTCTCAGATTCCACCCAATTATTCCAACAGTCACATACAAATTTATCAAAATGTTAACAATTTTCTTTTTACGTACTAGTTCATATTTTTTCTTATATCCCACACTGCGCCGTAAGTGGCTATATGGTCATATTAAGTTAATGCTGATGTTTGTAATGCATAGTTGTAATAGTTTAGTAATCACTTATTAATTTATTTCTTGACGGAACCACAAGAAAAGTTTTCCAATCACTTTTCTTAACTTTAATTTTATGCGTCTGTCCTAGTGTCGGCTATCCTGTGAGTTCTTTTGAAGCAATATTTCCTATAGTTAATCTGGCTGTATTACCATTCCATAGCCATTTTCGGCTTTTAATTTCATTACGCAATGGCGTTTAATCTGATGTAGCTTTATAATTATATTTGGCCAGTATATTAGCAAGAGTTCTCCTTATATACCAATCTCCTAATGCCTGGATTCTGCCGATGGCTTTTGTAGATGTATTCCACATTTTACATATGTTAAGTAACATAGATTTTACGTTCGAGCAAAATATACGCATTTTGGTAATTATTTCCAGTTCAATGCTGCCCTTACCTATTTCTTGCGGTTTTTTATATTTATTTCAGGGCCCACAGTTGATGTTATTATGCTACCGCGATAGTTAAATTTCATAATTTCCAGTGCTTATCTGCATTTAATGGCTTATGTTTACGTGCTTTTAAAGCTGTGTAGAATTAGAAGACATATGTAATCAGCGTAGTCCAGTCGGCTTCAATGGCCGACTAGATGATAGACAGCTGCTGAGTCGCAGCTATCATTATTTCAGTTCTGCCACCCTGTATGTAATTACACATATTGTTTGTGATTTTTTATTATGTGTAATTTTACTTATCGCTTTTTTCGTTTTCTTTAATCGTTATGTTTTGAATTTTTCTCGTATGAAATCTGACATACGAATTTTCCTGATTCGCAAGCTAAACCAAATTTAATCATAAAATACGAAAGCTACTGTTAAGCATGAAGGATGGTTTGGAACTTTACCTTGAATGCTAGTAACGACAATTCAATTTTTGTAATGGTAAGGTGGAAAAATTTGTTTATCTTAATATTTGAAACGAAAACATGAAGTAAAGTATAGAAAAAGGGGTATTAAAATCAATTTCACTTTCTATCAAAACAACAATCCTAAGCAAATATCGGGTAAAGCAAAGGTTTGACTGATCCGCAACTAACCAACACAGAAACAAACACCTGCGCAGAGTTTATCAGAAAAAGTTTAACATCCTAGTTCATTATTAAAAGTATGGAACACCATAGAGCTGGAAGTATACCAAAACTTGTTAAAATCAATTCCAAGGCGCTTACTGACTGTTTCGGATTGTGAAGGATATGTAAACTATTACTAACTGCTAGATTACTGCATTTCAAGTATTCATACTTTGCTTTACCCGATTGGAGTTATTTTTGTGTTTCTGAGGACACTTACAGCTATTACTGAATAAAATTTGGTTTCCCTGTTGCTCATAAAGGCTCATATGTAATATATAAATAAGACCCGAAAAATCTATATACCTGGTGAGCCATCTACTGGCTTAAGTCTGAACCATCGTATATTTCGAATCTGACAATACTTATGTCATCCCCTTCTGTCAAAAATTTCAGTATATTATCTCCACTGAACGATATGAATCGATTTACGCTTGAACAACATTGGTATTTAGTGAAAATTTATTTGCAAAACGAAGGTGACACAATTGGTTAGAAATTGCAAAAAAATCAAAAAATAATCAAAAATCAACATCATCATCAACATCATCATCATCATCGTTGTCATCTTGGTAGGTACGTTAAAAAGCAAAATTGCCGTATTTGGGGCTCAGAAAACGCAAACGTGGTCTTAGAGACCCATTACGAGTAACTATTTGGTGCAGCTTATGTAACGGAGGTATTACATATTTCTCTGAAAATGAGGACGGCGCAACCATTACGGTCAATAGAGACACCTATCGAACCATTACAACCGATTTTTTTGTGCCCGCTCTTTATGGTATTGATGTGAACGATGTTTGAATTCAATAGAATAGTGCAACTTGCCACACATCGCATGCCACAATCGATTTATTCCGGCAAATGTTTGATGGCCGTTTAATTGGCCGAAATGATGTCAGTTGGCTGCGATGTGATTTGATACCGTTTGGCTATTTTCTGTGGGCCGCCGTAAAAGACAAGTGTTATGCCGACAGACCAGACACAATTCAGTATTTGAAAGCCAACATTCGTGATGCCTTTGCCCAGATACGACCCCCTACAATCGATTTATTGGGTCAAACATTTGATGGCCGTTTAATTAGCCGAAATGGTGTTGTCAGTTCGCCGCCAAGAAGCTACGATTTGCCACCATTAAACTATTGTCTGTGAGACGCCGCTAAAGGCAAGTGTTATGCCAACAAAACAGAGACAATTCAGTATTTTAAAGTCAACATTTGTAATGCCAGTACCGAGATACGACCACATACACTCACAAAAGTTCTTAAAAATTGGTCCAATCGGATGGGGTACTGTGAACTCAGCCGCGGCAGCCATGTGAATGAAATAATATTTCACTTCTAACCCGAACAATTCTACTGCTCAACAAAAAAATTAATTTGACAAAATTTCAAACCGTTTTTGTTTTATTGCATTTTTAAGTTTAAACTTTTATATGGCCCTCCAGATATTCATTATATTTTCATGTTTAGAAGTCTTTCCTATGAGAAAAATATTTTTACGATTATGTATTTGAGTTACTGTATGTACATATGTATATATGTATATAATAATCATAAAAATAGAATTTTGTGTGTACTTTTTCTTTACGTGTATGTGTAATATTGATGCCGGCTGTGTGCAGTTCCTAAAGCTGTTGGTAGCAAATCTGCATCTTTGTCTTACACCCGTACGTAGTTTAATTTTCTGGCTTAAACAGGTCATTGTATCTTGTCTACTATCGCAATTTTAGTAATTCTAGTCCACATATATGGAAAAAAAATTTAAATTCCGTAAAAACTCATGTGGTTCACTGCTACTGAATAACAGTTTTTTCGGATCATTAAAGAACACTTGGAGATTGAGGAAGACCCATTCATAAGACGTCAGTTACCCAATTTATCTTATATATTTTTCTTTTAGGCCATAGTATCAAATTTTATAAAAAGCTCTCTGTCCTAGACTACCTCAATACAGTTTAAATTAATTTGAATATGATTAATATATTTTTGTGAGATCGACCTGCTGGCAATAAGAGGAATTTTTAAATAAATGCTATTAAGTAGAGTTTTTTAGTCACTATTTTAATAAAAATCGATATTTATTTGGTCTAAATAGCTATATTATTTGCCAAAATGTTACTTTCGAGGTTGTGGTGTAGGGTATCAAATATTTGAGTTTGCCTGTTTACTTATTTTCGATAGTTTAAATGTAAAGTTTTTCTTAAGTTTATTTGTACAACTGTTACTTGGTGTTATCATTTCTATGCAAAAATAACTTGAAATATCTCTAAAAAAGAGCAAAAAATATATTCAGACATATTAAAACAAACAAGGTTTTAGGTACGAAATTGTAAGAATATTCAAGGAGAAGTAAAGAAAGAAATATCTTTATCTATAAAACAAATATATTTTGGGTAAAAAGTTTAGCAACACATGCAAAATAAATCACAAATGCAACAAATCGAATCAACGTAAAACTTTTAAAGCTTTTCTTATATAGTTTTTGTTGTTTTATTTCAAAACTAAAATTTGTAGTTGAAAAACGTGTAACACAGCTGAAAATAAGGTCGTGTACTTAGGTTAACTTAATAAGTAATCGATACAGTGCCGCCAATAAGAGAATATAACTCAGAACAACTACCAACATAATATTTCCAAATTATTTTTTTTTTTTTTTATTTTGAAATTATTTGGTTGGATAGAATCGATGGCATGAAAAGCATTAACTCGTATTAAGTACGCGACTGATGATATGCTAAGAAGCCTACTTTTTATATACATGTAAAGGGTGGTCCAACGAAAACGCACGACTTTAGTTGTAAATAAAACAAAAAGTTTTCAGAGAATTATCCTAATATTTTTTATTACGATAGAAGGATCTATGGCAATTGTGTGAAACAAAATATCGGCCAAATGCTCGCATGGCTTTGGTGACTCAATGGCTCAGAGACATAATTGAGGTTCAATGTCGTTAATGCGCTGGATTATCTTTGTTATTTGTTATCTTTGTTTATTGACGTATAATTTTTCTTGTAAATATCCATAAAGAAATAAGTCCAACGGAGTAGGCCAATTAACATCGCCACGACACTGTCATTGAATTTCTCGCGCTAAAGAGCCATTGTTTCGTTGGCTGTGTGTAGGACCAAATATCGTCCAGGTCCATATCCTCAATTTTTGGCCACAAGAAGTCCTTTATCATTTCGCGATAGCAAACACCACTCACGGCAACTACTTGGCTAACCTCATTTTGAAGAAGTACGCCTCGATGACGCCGCCAGCCCATAAACCACACTAAACAGTCACTCCATGTAGATGTATTGGCTTTCCAACAATCAATTGTGGATTCTTATTTGCCCAAATGCGGCAATTCTGCTTATTAACGAAAACACTGCATTGAAAGTGTGCCTCGTCGCTAAAGATGATTTTCTTTGTAAAGCCACCACTCACTTCTGTCTGTTCAACTAATCATTCGGTCTGTTGATGACGCTTGAAATAGTCAGTAGGCTTCAGCTCTTGAGTCAATTGAATCTTGTAAGCGTGTAATTCAAATCATGAAATTTTCAATTATTGGGCACGACAACGAGTCGAGGTTGACGGATCTTCTGTCACTCTATCGCTAACAATAGCAATGTTTTCTGCGGAAGTTGTTTCCACATTTTCTATATTTCCCCGGTTTGCTGATTTTTATATTTTTATTTTGTGAAAAATAAGTACCTTACTTTTTTAGAAAATCTTACGATAATTCATTGAAAACTTTTCTCCACATACAATAGCTTATGAAGAAATGAAATACAAAAAAATGATAAACGTTTTATATACAGTGCGTCGGACTGTATGTATTGGAACATTTTAGATTTCCAAATAAGCTTAAGGCCATATCTCGATTGGCTCAGTCAGTATTTCAGGCTGCTATCCTGATGACGAGCAGTGTATACAACATGGCGCATGTATACAACATGGTATACAACATAGGTCTATTTTATTTGCGCTGTGGTCTTAGATCAGTGTTTTTTTTTTTGGAAATGTTGAGTATTATCGGTTCTGCACGGCCTATGCTAAAAAATCTGAACATGCAGAATGTTCAGTTATCTCGGCTCAGAGGATAAGTTTCCTGGCAGATGCTGTGCTGACTCTAAAAGAGGTATTTTTTCTGTCGCCAAATTTATTTACTAACTTTATTCGCAGCTTCAATCTAATGTGGTGAACTTATATGTTAATGTTAATTTCCGTAACTTTCCATAAAGGAACATGGGGACTTCTCTCAGTCAATGAAAGGGACCTAGAGTTTAACGCCGGCTCCAAACGGCAAATGCATTTAGAGAAGTTTTCAATAGTTTATACTCATAACCAGTTACTAGCTAATGTTATGAGGTAATACCGCTGTCGAAAAACTTTTTTCTTTTTAAGATGGTTTGGCCTGGTATTGAACCGACGACCTTCTGGTTGGTAGGCGGGTGTTTTACCTACCATACCACAGCGGTACACGGTGAACTTATATGGCTGCGCAAAAAAAATGTGGCTGCATAAAAAATTCTTTGGGCCGCGGTGAAAACTCTTTAGTTGGCTCTATTAGACATTAAAAGAGAAATGGAACAAATGTTTTTATTTGATTCGGATGACTTTGTTGCTGAGGCAGAACCTGGAACACTATTGATAAAAATTCCTGCTAACGAGGCGAGCATTTTTGCAGAGTGTTGAGGTGGCCAAAGAATTAACAAGGTTTAGACCTTGAGGAAATAGACATTACAATTTCTGAGGATTCTAGAATTAAGATGGAGTTTAAAAAATTGACCAAAACATTTAAAATGGAGAAAACTGGAATAACTTTATGGAAGATGATGTTGAAGTATATATAATTCCCTTAAAATACTTCAGAATACATAAAATATTCAAAAATATATAAATATATTATTTTCTTTTTATAAAAGAAATTGTTTTTTTACTCCATTTATGTATCATTTTGTAGGTGTACAACATTTTCTAAAAACTACGCTTTGAATGTAAGTTGCACTTCTAAAAGTTTTTTATTTTATTTGACCCCAACGTAGTTGGAAACAAGGTTAAAAAAATATAGCTGCCATAACAAAGTTTAGTACTTGAGATGGTTAAGGTGTAACCAACAATTAATATCGTACATTATGGTTGGATCACCATTTATTTATAGAACATGCATTTTGCGTTTTACAAAGCCTACTGCGATTTCCAACAGCGCTGTTGTCAGAACATGCTCGTACATAAGATAAGTTAATATTTACTAATAAATAAACATAAATTACTAGGAAGCTATCTAACTGAATAGTATTCAAAAATCCACTCTATATTAGCTTAGATGACAGGTAAAAGCTAAGCCATTATTAGAAATGGTACTATACAAAAAAATAAACCCCGCTTTATTTTGTTATTTTATAGTTTTTATTTATTCCGCTATAACTTTTGTACTGTTTGTCTTAATACAACACTTAATATTCGTTTATACAACACTTTTATATGCGCTTTAATACAACTTTATCTATTGACAGCCAAAAGATAACTAACTGATGTGTAGGTAAAGCAGCCTCTTTATATATCTAATTGCTTACGGTTTGGAGGGTTCCGGAAATATCGATCATCTTCTATTTTCATATCCGTTAATTCAAATGTAACGTAAAGATGGACGTTTGTTCGATTGTTTTCATTACGTTTCTCTTTGAGATGGTATTTTTCCAACTTATTTCGAAAATTTGTAGAAGGCTACGATTGATGAATACTCAAAATTGTATGATATTAAATTCCATGATTAAAATTCATAGAGCATGGCTAATTTTACGCAGGAGTTGCATATGTTGCTTTCAGTCAATTTTGTGATAGCAGTAGATTTTCACACAAGTCAAAAATACAAAAAATGTTATTGGCTTTGAAAAAAACATCATATCAGCGCTACACCCACGAGTTTTTATTAGAATACTGCCATGGTAGCAAAAATCACTAACTTTTCCAGCTCAATACTACGAGTCCTGGCTTCACACAACACGTAATTTTTTAGAGTGCAACTACACATTGTAGAGCTTGAATTTCCACTAAAATTTGTTTTAAATAATTTCTGTAGTATTATGAAACTGAATAAATAATTCTTAAATTCTAGTAATAAATTTTTTGCTACTATATTATTTAAAATTAGTTGAGTCAAATTACCCCTATACGTCTTTTTTATTTGTCACATACAAATACTTTATCCCGCAACATCTCAAGTAATAGTGGTTTCATTTGATTAAAAAAACGTGATACTACAGACTTAAGCTAAATACGAGTTTACTTAATCTAAATCTTAGTTTATATAAATATTCAGCTAAGTTGCCACTATATCATTTCAAAACAGATTTAATTGACTTGTATTTGTTATGGCTGACAGTTATAAATTATATGCAAATTTATACAGTGGATCATAAAAAAAAATAAATACCTACGACTCTGTTTATTTTCAAATAATTTTATTACAGATTATATTTTTTTCCTATCGTATGTATATTTATTTCCTTAAAAGTACTATACAAGGTGTTATAGATTTCTTTGGGAAAAACAAACAAAAAAAGAAGTTCAAAATCTGAACTTAGTTTCAGTTTCAGGATAAAGAAAAATCACCCAAAATATATATTGAACCACAGTTGCCATGGAATTTAATGCAAACCAGAGAAGAAAAAGAAAAGTGTATTGCATAAGAAAATAAATAGAATTATATTTTTCTTAAGAAAAACCTAAAACAAAGCAGTCTTTAAAAATTCTTGGCCCTTAACAAGAGAGTAGTCGGATAATTCAAGAAAAATTAAAAAAAAAAACGAATATTGTTTGTATAGTGACAAATAAGTTATGCAAAGTTCTGATATTTTAGAGAATATTTTTTTATCGAAAACATTTATATTAAAACTTAAAGAGAAATCAATTCTATAAACAACTGACACTTTCGTTACTTTAAATCCAATAAAAATATTTTTTCAATTTCGTATTTACTTTTTATATTAAGAAACCAAGCTGTATTGGAAAAAGTTTTAAATATCAGTACGGTCTGCTTCATTTGAATGCCATTGAGTATCCATATGGTTCCATATACCTATGTATTCGCATGTATGTATAAGAGGTTATGTAGGTATAAAAGTTAAAATCTCCCGAATTGAATGGTGTTTGTAAACTGGCAAATACTTTTACTTGCTTACAATGAAATCAATTTAACTGTACTTGAAAGAATAATTTGCTTTAAAATTATCTGAACCATAAAACTTATTTGTTTGTTCTTTTTTTAACAAACAAGTGAAAGGATCAAATATGCTTTAATTGAATTACATTGATAAATACATATATCGTATACATATACAATGTCGGACAAAACATATTGAACTAAACATAAATTTTTGTTAACCATTACAAACATGTTATATCACATATGATAAGTATAACATTTGTACTTTGTTTCAAAGTATATGCTTTATTGTTAAATATTAAATAACAATTTAACATTTTGTTCAAAATTTAAACATATTTATAAAAACAAAAACAAAATCTGTCAAAAATTCTTCATTCGACTACTTATCTGTAAGTTCAGAGTTTTAACAACTGAAGTAGCTGACATATTAGGATATTCGTTAAACTCTCTTACTATTCTTGAATCGGTTGGCAACCGCGGTGAACGTTATTAACTTTTCCTGACATTACCAACTTTTAACAATAAAGCTGACAGTGGATTTTGGTAGAGAATACTTTTCACTTTTTTTAAACTTTTTAAACTGAGCGTTGTAGTTTTATTCAGCCATTTTAGATATGTTACTAAAAATGCGGAAAATGTAGTAAAAATTTGCTCTCTATTCCTCAGGCACTCACCTTTGTCTTAAGGAAGTAATACAATGACTAGAAAATTAATAATTTAACTCCACATGCCTCAATATTAATTTGTTGTACTATTGTTCACTCTTTAGAATAATAACGGGACATTTATAGCTTTACTACGCTTGCACTGTAAAAAGTCCAACATGTTTGTCGCATGCTTTTTAGCACTTTTGTATTAAAATGTTAGAAATGCAATAAAAATCTTTTTTCGAAATATTTTTGTTTGCTTACCATATATATTGTTACGTTTTTACCTTTTAAAAATGTTTATTTAATGAGTTCGTAGGTCGTAAATGAAATAAAACAAATAAATTTTTATGTGTGTTATTTTATCACTTTATTGCACAAATTATTTTGCTGGGTTATGTATTCACCAGCCTCTATATGTCACACTGGACAACTTCAACTTTACATGGTTTTATTACAGCTGCTTTGCCACTCGTATTGTCCTCCCTTATATACAGGTGCTGAAGGTTGTGGAAAGTTCTAGATCGTCTGGTAGCTTGAATGATCTAATAACTTCGAGTATATTCCACATGGTGTTGTTTTGGTTTTGTTTTTAATCGTCTTTTAATTTCGTGAAGTTTCCTTTTGTAACAATATAATAAATTTAAATCCTTTTCACGGACCCTGTTTAAAAATTTCAAAACAAAATCCACAAAATATCAAAATTTTATTTCAGTCCAATATGTTTTGTCCGACACTGTATGTACACCATATCTTTTAATATGGCTGAAATGCACACTATCTATATACATATATAAAAGGGGACTATAAAATCCGCTGTAATTGATATTCCCTGAAATGCGCCAACCAACGGAAGGTTAAGTCAATACCAAAGTTTTTATGTCTATGCGGTTCTTGTAGGTCCATTGGTTCGGGAGTTATTGACGATAGAGTGAACCCCTTTGTATTCCATAAGTCTGAGTCAGAAAATATTTTTAAAACTGTGTATATAAAAAACATATGTAGAAAGCTTTTGTTTGGCGTCTGGCTTTACTATTGTTCAACTGGGCGGTGCCGCGCCCATATAAAATTTTTATTTTACGTCAATATTTTTCAAATGGTAATATTAAGTCTTTATATTTGGCCTAAATAACTTTGTGGTCAATGCAAATCATCAGTCGAAATATGGGTAAAATTGAATAAGTGTGTGTGGCATCTCCCATACAAATTAATTATTAATTTTTGTGTATCTAGAGAACGATTGGAATGGAAGGTTCTGAATTTGGTCGAAATGACTTCTTAGTAGTAGTGGGCATGGTACCTCCCATACAATTGAAATAACGATTTCTGTATATCTTGAGAATGGTTAGAGTTAAAGTTTCTAAATTTGATTTAAATAAGTTGACAGCCAATACAAACCATCATTAAAAAAAATATGGAATTTTGCATGTGTAGAGAACGGTAACAGTTAAAGCTTTCTTTATCTATCCACATCAGTCAAAAAGCAGAACAGCAAAAAGGCTCCCAGCAACGTGGGAGGGATTATTCTATTATTAAATAAATGCACACTTTTGGGAGCTTTTGTTGGTGCGGTTAGCAACAAAAATTTAATGAAATGAATGGTTATTATTCTGTATTACGTTTAAAGGCATAAATAACTTGAACCACTAACTTTATTATAAAGCATCCTGTCAGTACAATTTTCTAAAACTTTTTTAATAACTTATGATGTTATAACATTATTACTGTAACACACGGAGATCCTTAAAGTATCTCTAACAGTTTAATCCAGAAGCGATAAATCGCACGGTAATGAAGAATAAAGTCCCAACTACAATATACTCTTGCTTACTTAAGCTACTCTCAAAAATTAATGAATACTCAATCAACTTTTTGATGGCTATAATGTACTTTTTTAACTTAAATAAAAGCTGCCCTAAATACAGTAGTTTTTATAATGAAATGTTGTTTTAATGTCTATTACTTTGAAATATTTTCATATAAACATAGCTGTTGCTTTCAGCATCCACTGCATCACAACGTGATCATTTATTACTTTTTTGCATATAACACACAAACAGCTGTTTACGTAGGTACACGCAGTGTGGTCAGCTTTGCTCTAAACTTAAACAAATAAAATTTTACGAAACTTGAAGAAAAGTTTGTAAAGTACATTATAGTTATACACATTTGATTATATGTATTTGCACAGTTGTTTAAACTATAATATAATTTTGCTTACTTAAGCTACTGTCGAAAAATAAACGAAAAGTCTTTAAATACTTAAACAACTTTTTGGTGGCCATAATGTACTTTTTAAGCTTAAATACAAGCTGTTCATACCTGTTTTTATATACCCTAAATACAGCTTTTTTATCACGAAATGTGTTTTAATATCTATTATTAATAATCATTTTATACGAGTTGATTTAGGGATTAATTTTAATTTTATTAAAACAAAATTAAAGAATAAATTAAAAATAGTAAACAAAAATACAGCAGCATTGCACAACATATGTCTTTTATTATTGTTTTGCATATAACACACAAACAGCTGTTTAGGTACGTAAGTGCGACCAGCTTTGCTAAAAACGTAAACAAGTGAAACTGAATTAAATTTTGCGAAAAGTTTGTTAAATACATTATTTATATATACATTTGATTGAATGTTTTCGCACAGTTGTTTAAGCTAGCCTGCGTATGTTATGGTTATCCTTTTAGCCCTTAAGAAAATTATATATTTCGAGAAATATTTATTTCTTTTATTACTTAAATGAGAATTTAATTACAAACTATACGTAATAATTTAAACTGGTATCTAAAGACAATATGTTCGGCGAAATGACCAGAGGTTCTAGTTGGAATGGAATACACGACATATGAGCTGACAGACTAGCCTAGCACGTATTAGTATATCGGGGCACCCATTTTGTGAAATAACATTCTCTCACAATATTTTTATTACTTTTAAATAATAATTATGTCACCATCTTGCAAACAAAATTTGTTCAAATTTATTTATTGTTATCTTATTAACGAAAAATAACAAAAATCAAATTAATATCGCAAAGTTGTGATTCTGTAACAGATAAGGCTTGTGGAAGTACAAATGTTATGAAGTTTGACTACCTTGGTCATTTTGTGAAGTCTTAATTTTACTTTAACCCAAAATTTTTACATCGGATGAAGGTCAGAATATTGGCGACATTAAGTTTGTACAAAAATAACAAACGTTTTTCTAAACATGGTTTCATATAATTTGGATTTGTGAACTGCTCACAACCGCAATTTGTTTGCTGGCAAGCAACTTTTTTGCACATTTACTTAATCTTTATATTGAAATACTCTTTTAACCTCCTCTAATGAATGTGTGTAGTATTGACACCAAAATATAACAACGTTCCGAGCAGGAAACACTTGGGTAAATTAAAAAATTGTGACAAAACTTTTCATTGTTTTTCTATTATTGGTGTTGATCTCATAATCCATCACAAATTATACTAAAAACAAGGTGGGTGGTTTATTTTTCATATATTAGGGACTTTAATAATTAACGGTACTGAGACTGAGAGGGCAAAATGCACTGAAAAATGCTGGTGGAAAAAAATGTTTACATATCCCAATTAACCAGCGTGCAAGAGTCTTTTAAGCCGAAAAATCTCGGCGATTAGGTAAAATCGCACTCCTTCACGATAACACCAGGTCCTTTGTTGTACAAGTCGTCAAAGCCACAATTCAAGAAATAAAAATCGTGTTTTAGCCTCCGGCGTATTCTCCGCACTTCCTGTTAGGCCATATAAATGACGTAGCCTTCGGGAATGAAGAGGACAACTGCATCAACAACTTCTTCGATAATAAACCAGACAATTTTTGGTGAGCGTAGGACGTACACAGTAACGGTGAATACATAATTAATTAATTCATTGTTATAACTATTGATTTCTGTAAAAAAATCTTATTCTTCAACTCAATAGATGTTAACGACTCATACTAAATTCGTAGTCTCATTCCTTCTCTAAAGATTAAATACTTTGCTCAAGAAAGAAAAACACAATGAAGACGATGTTTCAAAATTAAACAATATGACCACACTTCAAAAAACCCTTCTACGAAAATAGTTTAGGAAGTAGGGCAAAAAAAAATGTAAAATCTAGACTTACCTTTGTCTTATATTATCAGAACTAAGATTGCTTACAAAGAATCGCCATTGTTGTCTATCTATTGCTATGTTTATTAGCTTATTAAAAAGTTTGCTCTTTTCTTTTAATACGTTTCTCCTCCAACCTTTTGTGGACGAGTTTTGTTGCTGTAGTTCCATTCAAGAATGGCAAGATAGATTTTATTGTATGGCTTTCCTAAGGTGTGGTCCAACCATTTTAGCTTCATTCGTTTTACTTCTTTATTTATATCATCTTGATTTCTCTCAAGTATTCTTTATTTGAGATTGTCCTGGAACATTAAATTTTAGGAATTCTTCTTAGACATCTGTTTGTTAAGCTTTGAAGTTTCTATTTAATGGTTATGCTCACAAGCCATGTTTCGAAAGCGTATAGCGACATAGATTTTTTTGTATGCATTGTATTCCAAAATTTTGGTTATTGGTGAAAGTACGCTATAGTTCAGACTTAAATTTTTATCGGCTTTTTCTTCCCCCATAGCTAGTAATAGCAATATTCTTAATTTTATTGTTGTTGACTTCGTACACTGACGAATGATTACCTTTGATTTTTTTGTATTAATGCGTAGGCCGTTTTTTGCTGCTACAGTTAAAAGTAAATTTTCAAATCTTAATTGTGACAATTATTTAAGTGTGTTGATAACACTATGTAACAAACAGTTGAGGACATCGAATACTATATAAAATCTAAGGTTCCAAGTTGTATTCTATCAATTTATGAATTTTTTTACTCGCAACCATGAGCTATAGCATCTTTTAAAATTACGGTTGCTGATGCAGTTTTTAATAACTTACTTGATTTAAATTTTTGTCCTGTAAGTACATTTGTTCGTGAATATGTTATTCTTGAAAAAAGAATAAATGCTGTACACTTACCAGCTTCAATCCCTCCAACTCCAAGAAACTAAATATTGACAGACATAATTTTTCAATTGTATACTAGAATGTCCGTGGCTTGAATTCAAAGCTATCTTTATTATGCAATCAAAGTTTTGCCTTTAATCATGATATCATTGTTTTTACTGAAACTTGGCTAGCTGATAATGTCTTAAATTCTAAAATTTTATGTGCAAATTATCAAGTACATAGACGTGATCGTGGTCGTAATGCTAGAGGCGATGGTGTTTTAAATGCTGTTTCCATTCATCTCTCATCTGAAGCTTTAGTTTTAGATTCCTCTTCGGACACTGAATTTATTGGAGTAGTTGTAAAATTGAAACAGAAAAGAATTTTGGTGTCCTCATCATATATTCCTTCAAATTCACCCGAAACTGTATATCAACTGCGTGCTGAATCCATTAAAAATATCGTTGGTACAGCCAATTTTGTTATTGGTGACTTTAACCTTCCGTTAATTACATGAAACTTTTCGCCTGATGATGGTTATTTTATTCCGACAATGTCAAAGACAGATACATTTCATAAGCACTTCATACACAATCTGCTGGACCTTATTCTTTGTCAGTTGAATGGTGTTTTTAATGTTAATTCGAGATTACTTGACCTGGTTTTTGTTAACGAGTGTGTTAATATTACTGTTAATCGTTTTGATTATGTGACTGTTCCAGAAGACTCTCATTATCCCACTATTGAAATCTGTCTATCTCCTCATTTTCTCAAAACCAAAAAAAATTTTTTTGCTTCAGAAAAATAAACTAAAATATACTATTTGAACTATTGAACAATATTGATTGGGAGAATTTACTTTTGTGTTCGAATCTTATATGTAATCCTGCAAATATTGAGAGTATTATTGGAGAATTTTACAACCAAATTTATATGTGTATGGATGAATGTATTCCTAAAACCTATGAATTTAAAAATTCTGGCCCTACATGGAACTCAAAGTACCTGTCCATTGTTAAAAATAGAAAAAACAAGTTATATAAGATGTATAAGAAGTCTGGATCCAATATTGGCTTTGCAAACTATACTGTAGTCCGTGCTAAATATAACTCAATTAATCGATCATGTTATCACAACTACTTTAAAAAAATACAAATTAATTTTGACTCTGAGCCTAAGTCGTTTTATAAATTTGTAAACTTTAAGAAAAGGTCGAATACATTTCCATCTGCAATGAAATATAACGATGTCGAAACTGATGATGACACAGAGATAAGCGATTTATTTGCTGATTTTTTTTTCAACAACCTATTCTGAGGAATCTTATGTTGATTTGGGGTCTTTTCCACTACCTGAATTGTCTTTACCAGTTATAACAATTCAATTTATTGATGAACTAACAGTCTTCAATAATTTATGTAAACTTAAGTATTCTTATAAATCTGGACCTAATGGAATTCCCAGTTGTATGGCTACTGGCTATGCCTTTGACAATTAATTTTAATTTATCAGTAGAATGTGGATATTTTCCTATAACGTGGAAGAACTCGTTCATTACTCTGTTGTTTAAATCTGGTTGTAAAAAAAACATCGCAAATTATAGAAGAATTTCTAAGTTGATTCCAAAGCTTTTTGAAATAACTGACCATCTCTGCCATCAAGTATCATCTTTACTTTCACCTGCCCAACATGGATTTAGAAAAGGTTACTCGAACGTTACAAATATTTTACAATTAACAACTTTAGTCAACCGTGTTTTTATTCATCAGAAGGAAAGTTTTTGATAAGTTATTCATAAATTTCTAAAAAAAAACATGGCCTTATGGGTTTCACACCAAATTGCCTGCTATGGATTTACTCTTACTTAACAAATAGAAGGCGGTTGTGTGGTGTAGTGGTTAGGGAGAAAGCATAACAACACAAACGACCCAGGTTCGAACCCCAGCGGAGGATATGACGAAGAAAAAATTTAATTGTGGTTTCGATGTGGTTTTAATAATAAAAAAAAGACTTCAACTTCCCTCCAGACAACTCCATCTAAAAAAAAAAATAATAAAAAAAATAAAAAAGCCCCCTGACCCTTTTCGCATACCTCTGGCGATGATGACAAACATCAGAAAAATGATCAGGAAAAACATGCCAGCTACAGGGAAATACAATGCTAAATTAAAGATACCACCAATTAGCAAGGATCTTTACCGCTACACAAAAAAAAATCATATAGAGGAAGCTACAGCGGATTAATCATCTACTTAGCTTGAGATATCAAATCGATTAAAGAAACTGAAACAAAGCAAGAGATGCTTTATGGAAAGCCAATATGCACCCTGGAGGAATGAAAAAGAAAAAAAATAAATAAATCAATTGAAGGCAGATTGTATGTTTTAAGGGTCTTACTTCTAAATCAATTGCTGTTCTATATGGTGTAGCTCAAGGTAGCCATCTTGGCCCACTCCTGTTTTCTCCTTTTATAAACGACTTGCCAAATATTATAAAAGACTGTAATGTTCTAATGTACGCCGATGATGTAAAATTATTCTAAGTTATAATGATTATGATTATCATATTATTCTACAGAAGGACTTGGGTGCCCTTAGCTCTTAGTGTAGGCTTAATCTCATGGTGTTAACTCCAAAAAAAAAAAAAATGTGACAATATGTGTTTTTTTTTTTTTTCTATTTTGACGTAATCCTATGAATGTCACATATGTCCTAAATAAATTGAATAATTTTTCTGAACTCGGAATTTTACTTGACAACACTTCAAGTTTTATGCAGCACATCTCATTAACTGTTAATAAAGCACACGCAGTCCTTGGATTTATAAAACTGTGGTCAAAATAGTTTAAAGACCCATATATAACGAAATGACTTCTCACTATTCTCATGGGG
This sequence comes from Wohlfahrtia magnifica, assembly GCA_023159175.1. NCBI lineage: Eukaryota > Metazoa > Arthropoda > Insecta > Diptera > Sarcophagidae > Wohlfahrtia > Wohlfahrtia magnifica. The sequence continues at coordinate 3,184,641 of JAKWBJ010000062.1, forward strand.
CCCATTCTAGAATATGATTCAATTATTTGGAATTCTATGTATAAGGTTCACAATAATAGCATTGAGCCCATGCAGAAACAGTTTCTGTTATATTTACTTCGGAGCCTGCAATGGAATTTTTTTAACTTGCCGCCATATAGGAGTAGACTTGCGCTTATAAAGTTGCCGACTCTTGAAAGACGTAGAACAATGTTAAATGTAACGTTTGTCTAAAACTTGATAAAAGGAAATGTGTGTTCTGATTTCTTAATTAATAATGATAATGTTCCGTCTCATCCTACACATCATTTTTGTCTTCTTTCACTAACGAGAATTTGTACTGAATTTAATAAACTTTATTCTCATATATTAACTTTTGTCATAATATTAATACTATTAAATGTAATTTAATTTCTTATTTAAATAATTAATACTGTATTTTTCTAGTCTGTAAGGATATTATATTGTTACGTTTTTACCTTTTTGTTTTTGTGAGTTCGTATATTGTAGTTAAAATAAAATAAATTTTGTGTTTGGTTTTCATTAAAAATCCTTTATTCAACAAAGTTTTGTGCACCACTGCTTGTAACCTTTTGACAGGCAATAACAATTTTCTATTCTTAATTACTCCGTATGTTTACAAGTTTGTAAACCACAACAATTACTCTACAGATCATTCTACCTAAAGATCTTCCAACCCGAGCGTATTTATAACTTAGGTTTGATCACAACCTTTTCAACCAGAGGTTATACACACTTAACTCCCTTTACTGAGTTAGCTCCAACTAAACTGGTTCTTTACTTCACGATTCACTTCACGAGTATACTCCTTATAAAATCTCTTCACACAAACTTCACTATTTACTTTGTCTCTGCTAATAGTTGTTGTTGTATGTTTGGTTATTTGCAAACAGCACGTATAGTTGTTTTTGCAGCTTTTGTTTATTTTAGCGATGTAATAAACGCTGTGGTGCTCAACCTTATTGTGGTAACAATATCTACAGATTTAAATAAATAAAAAAAAGGAAAAAGTTTTCTGACCTTGGATAAGCACTATATTTTTTTGATGCGCTATGGTCGTCTAACTTCAAAAATCATCAGCATTTCAGATTCTATGGATAAGATTTCTTCTTTTTAATTTTATTCTAAAATGTAAGATTTTTGAAGAGGCTGCTTCATACATCTTATAATAACTTTGATTATTGTAATTGTATGTATTGGATGTGGTATACGCGATATTTTTTTATTATTTTTTTTTTTCAAAATTCATAAATATCACCATACGCTCCATGTAATTTTATCTAATAACAGCAAAAACATTTTATTTTCAAAAATAAGTGGATTTACTTTATTGGAAATAAAATATTTATTTACCAATCGATTTTCATGAATTATGATTTATTTAATTTCTATCACATAAGACTTTATGAATGAGTAGTGAAACTAGTAAATATGTGCTGCTTTATATTTTTAGTGAATTTTTAAAAATCAAAAATATCATAATTTAAAAAAAAAGTTATAATTTGTTACTCAATATCTCCAAAAATATCACCAAATAACTACTTAAAGCTGGTATAACTTGGAATTTTGTAACCTGTGGCTTAACGAAATCGAATAAGTCATTTCAAAATCGGCATAAGATGTATGAAGCAACTTCTTCAAAAATCTCACATTTAAAAAAAAATTCTTAAAAAAAACCTATAAATAATATCGGAAATGCTAGTGAAATTCAAGGTCAGACGACCATAGCACATCGAAAAAATGCAGTGGTTATCCAAGTTATTCTTTGTTTAATCAAATTAAGTAAATTAATAGAAAAAAATATATATATAAAAACCTTTTCAGACTTGAAAATTATAGCAATTTGCAATTTCAAAAGATGACGCTTTACAGAACATACTCAATAACTCGCGAACCAATTTATCAACTAAAGCCGCATATACATAAAAACCTTTGTATTGAATTCAGCTTCCGTTTGTGAACTCGTAAAAAGTCGGTTGGCGCATTTCAGAGAACATCAACTACAACGAATTTAAAAGTCCTCTTTTATATACATATAGATAAGTAATAGTGTAGTACTCGTATTACTAAGACATTTTAGTTGTTTGAATGCTACACAGCGCAAAAGCATTGCGATTTTTTGTATTGAAAATTTCGACGCAGCGCAAAACCGCTTGTAGTTTCAATTAAATAATTTTTTGTTTAATAAATTGTAATTTTCACCATAATATTAACATTTTATGTTTATTCTTTTTTATTCATATTCAGAATTAACACATTTTATTTATAACACAATAAGAATTATTAAAATTTATTGATATTTGTCTCTTCTTAAATATGTATAGCAATTTTCATACATTTTTGCAAAAATCGCATAGCACTAAAACGGTTCAAGATCCATTTAATAAGCAGTACTAGGAAATTCGCATATCTCAGGGACAAAAAACGACAATTTAATTTTATCAGTACAAGGATTCTAAGAATAATTCGCATATATTGTGGATGTAGCTTCATTATAACAGCGGAAAAATTATAGAGTTCCTAGAAAAATATGTGGATTTTTTGAAAAAAAAAGAGTAGCTAAGCGCCGACCAAAGAACGTTATATCTTTTAAACTATAATAATAAAATAGTGGCAGAAAGCACCGGCAGATTATGGCCTAAAAAAGTTGGTTAATTGGTTGAAAAAGCTGCTACAATGTGTAATAAATGCAAAGGTAAGTAACACCAAAAGTCTGAAATATGTTTTTGTTAGCCGCTAAATATTATGTAAACACATTTCCTAATTTTTTTGTATAGTGTTAGTTGACAATACCAAATTATTATTGTGATAAATTAAAAAAATCCATTTTAAGAAGCAAAAAATGTCATTTCATTGGTGATGGAGTTGTAAATACTTAATTATTTTCATTGTGTAAGCTCTTTCTTGACACACTGCATATATATAAAGGGTCCGCCAACTAACGTTTTTTTTCAACTAGTGCTTATTTCGTGAATGGTAACACTTACGATAGTTCATGTCTGATTAATTTTATCCTTCCGTTGAACGAATATGGTTGAGTATACGCTTGAACTTCGCTTCGCTAAGTGGGGCTGCGATCGACTTACAGAAGATGCCGATTTTGCCAAAAAAAAATCATCTTTTCAGATGAAGCTCATTTTGATCTTGGCGGGTATGTAAACAAGCAAAATTGTCGCATTTGGGGCACAGAAAACCCGCACACATACACCCAAGACGAGTCACTGTTTGGTGCGGATTTTGGTCCAGAAGCATAATTAGGCCATTTTTCTTCGAAAATGAGCAAGGATTGGCCGTTGCAGTCAATGACGATCGTTGTCGGGCCATGTTGAACGAATTTTTGTTCACAAAAATTGAAGAGGAGGATATTAGCAACATTTCTTTTCAACAGGACGGCACTACATGCCACACAGCCGAAGCTACACTCGATGTTTTGCGCCCTGTTTTTGAATATCGCATTATTAGCCTCAGAGCTGATATCGTTTGGCCACCAAGGAGCTGTGATTTGACACCGTTGGACTATTATTTGTGGGGCGCCGTCAAAGATAAGTGTTACGTCAACAAGCCAGAGACAATTGACGCTTTAAAGGACAATATTCATGAAGCCATTGTTGAAATACAGCTGCACACAATCGATAATGTGCTTAAAAATTGTACCGATCGTGTAGGCTACTGCATGGCTAGCAGTGGCAGCTATTTGAATGAAATTATTTTCCATTATTAACCGGAAGGATTGTACTTTCAAATAAAAAAATAAAATTGAGAAAATATTCAGTAGTTTCTTTTTATAGCATTTTCAAAAAAAAAAAAACATTTATTTGGTGGACGCTATATATACATATGTATATACATATGTACATACAAATACATATGTATATGTGTTTACAAACAACTAAGTATTTGACATTAGAATTCATTATAATATTTCAACAAAATTTACACATTTCGCTCTAGTTGCTATGAAACTCATTTATGCCTTCACGATATCAACAATTTTCAGAATGACAGTAAAAATTTCTGTTTCTTTGTTCATTTTTCTTGTCACATTTTTGAATATTTTCTATTTCAAATTTATAGCACTCAATTCAGTTGATGACAGGAATGCTTCATTTAGTTCACTTGAATCTTTATATCTATAAATTTTTGAATAAAAAAAAAAAACAAATTTCACTTTGAAGTGAACATTAGTGCTGCATTTATGTATTTGCATGTCGACAAAATGCTGAAGTAAAAAGTCAAGTTATTCATCAGCTCTTTTTTTATTCGAATTTACAACAAGAAACTCACATACTCGTATGTGTATCTACATGTACTGACAAACTCATCCGTTTAAGTGAAGTAGTACAACACAAAGGAAATTGCCAACACAAGATAAATGAATGTTAAAATTATACGTTTTTTGCTCTTTTTTTTTCATTCATTTCATTTCTTCTGTTATGCTTTTGAGCCAACATCAGCAGAAAAATATATTTTTTCGTTTTTTTTTTTTTGTTTTTATTTATTTTTTTCTATTTTTTTAACCCATATAATCAACGACGACAAAGTGTGTTAAATTCAAATATGAACACAGCTTGCCTCGTAGTTCACAAAATTATTAAATCACTTAAAATGATAAACACTTGTATTAAGCCTACATAATTTTGTGAGAGAGAAAGCTTTAGTATAGATTAGACTTGATTACATCGCCTAGCAATGAAAATACTTGTGAATTCGAAACTCGTGTACTAAATACAAAAATGAAACCTAAAAAATAGAACATACGAAATGATCCTTGACTTAATCGCCAAATTATGTTCCCGACCATGTCCAGCATAGTAATAAAGTTGAAATATCAAATCAGGAAATAGTTGAGCTCAGCGTAATAATCACTTTTGTAATTGAAGACAGTTTCGTAGGTATTGGTGAAACCTTACGTAATGATCAGAATTATCGCAAGGTGCAAGATCTTAATTACTTACTTGTCAGGTTATAAAGTGAAGAAAAGTTCGTATGTGTCATCCTGATGCCCTCCGAAACACGAAATTAAGGATGGTCCAACCATAAGTCAAGAAATTACTTGTGCGTCACACCTTAACGTTAAGTTTTTGGCCCAACTTAATTTGTTTCAGTGTTCAGCGAATTTAACCATGGAGATGTACACAACTAAGCAGCACTTTAAGATTGCTGAAGCCTCTTATGAAAATGGGCGCTCAAATCAAAATGCATTTCATGCACTTAGTGATTTTTTAGTCTGCATAATCGACCAAATGTGTTCACAGTCGAGAGAATTGTGTGCAAATTTTAGCAAGCCCGGTCTCGCCGTCGTACCCAACAATTGAGCATCTCACAAACATCACTGATGCTAATTTTACAAGATTCAACTGACTCAAGATCTGAAGCCTACCGATCATTTCAAGCGTCGAACAGACGGAAGTGAATGTTGACTTTACCAAGAAAACAATCTTCAGCGACAAGGCACACTTGCACCTCAATGGACTCGTTAACAAGTAGAATTGCTACATTTTGGCAAATAAGAATCCACGAGTGAAGGTTTTAAAGCCGATGTATCCACAAAGAGTGACTGTTTCGTGCGGTTTATGGGCTGGCGGAGTCATTGGCTCATACTTCTTTGAAAATGAGGTCGGCCAAGCAGTTACTGTGGTGTTCGCTATCGCGAGATGATAACGATGCCACTTGCCACACAGTCAACGAAACAACTAGAAGAAATAAAAAAAAAAAATTCGTTATACCCAAGGATTTTTAATCCATACTAATAACAAATTATCTATTCAAGAAGTGAATACAGATTGAATCACTTACGTTTTAATTTCATTTTATTTAAATAAACAAATTTTTAATTTTTGGCTGTTTACGAAAATTTCGAATACAGTTAAAAACAGCTGCTTAGTAGTCGTATGTACATATGTTGTGGTGTAAATCCTGTTTTTTAAAATATGTTAGCAGTTTTCCAACAATTACTTCATCTTCTTTAGCGGTTACAATATTTTCAATTTCTTCAATTCATTTTTTCTCCTGCTCACTATTATCTTGTGGTTTCATACCGTAAGTAATATCATCATCGGCAAGGAATCCAGTAAAGTAGGATTGTCATTGAAATACACAAAATCAACAAACTATTCTGTTAAATAAAATAATTTTTTTTAATAAGCCTTTCTTCTCTGTCTTGCAGGCCAACATTTTCTGTGAAGGAAATATTTATGCCCTCGACAAGGCCACAAGTAGTAAAACAGTTAACAATTGTTGGTTTTTAAACACTTTCCGACGAATAATGGACTATTTTTATTTTTTACGAAACGTTTATTAAGCATTTGCAACCATTTTCGAATACAGAGACGGTACACCAAAAAAAAATAACAACATCCATGCAAAAAATTCTATTAAATAATAACTAAAATATGGCTCTCTTTATGACACTCTGTGGCAAATTTTTTTGTAAGCAGTAATAATAGTTAACAGCTTATTTCCACCTTGCGAGCTGTTATTTGTGTCATCACGGTATACATTGTGGTGACCACATTTAAACTTCGTTGCCATTTTGATTAAAATTTAATTTTTTATTTGTTTTGTTTCGTTTATAGATTTGGTTGTTTAAAAACCGTTTGTTTAAAGCATTATTCTGATTTCGTTGTACATAAGCCGTTGAATAAATATTTCGCTATATAGAGCTATTGTAGCTCAGAATTTCTTCGCTATAGCAATAGTAAATTTTTGTATGAAGAGTTTTGCATAAAAGAGGTTTTCCGAGGGCATCAGAAAAAATCGTTATATTGAGTTTTTCTTTATAACGAAGTTCATTATATCGAAGTTTCACTGTACATATATACACAGGATAGTCTAACCAAAAATAATGATTTTATTTGTAAATAAAACAAAAAGTTTTCAGAGAATTATCTTAATATTTTTTATAATGATAGAAGAGTCTATGACAATTATATGTAAAACAAAATATCGGCCAAATGCTCGCCACGGTTTCGGTGACATACCTCTGCCCGTCGATCCATATTTTCAATGACTATGAGACATAATTGAGGCTCAGTGTGCCGCATTACCTCTTCCTTTAGCTCTTGCTTATTGACGTACACTTTTGCTTTCAAATATCCTCAAAGGAAGAAGTTCAACGATGTCAAATCTCATGATCGTGACGGACAATCAACATCGCCACGACATGAGACACCACGGCCATTGAATTTCTCGCGTAAAAGAGCCATTGTTTCGTTGGCTGGATGTCAATTGGCACCAGGCCCATATTCTCAATTTCTGCCAAAAAAGTCTGCCATCATCCCGCGATTGGCTGTTATTGGCCATTAACCGCACCAAAACGTTCCTCTTTGTTGATGCATCGGCTTTTCGACAATCATTCGTAGATTCTCATTTGCCCAAATGCTGGAATTCTACTTGTTTACGAATCCATTGAGGTGAAAGTGCGCCTTGTCGCTGAAGATGATTTTCTTGGTAAAGTCGCCATTCACTTCTGTCTGTTCAACTAAACTTTCGGCATATTGACGACGCTTGAAATGATCGGTATGCTTCAGCTCTTGATAAAATTTAACATTGTAAGCATTTAAATTAAAATCCTTATCAAAATTCGCATCAGTGATGTTCGCTTTATAAGTCGAGTTTGACGGCACTTCTGCCACACTATCGCGAACAACAGCAATGTTTTTTCCTACGGACCAAGATTGCTGAAATCTGCGCACAGTCTTCCCGATTGTGGATATATTTGGTCGATTGTTCTGACCAAAAAAATCACAAAGTGCTCAAAATAGTTTTTGATGCAACCGTCCATTTACAATAATCTCAATGTCCTGCTCAATTGTGTACCTATCCATTGTTGAATTTGTCATGAACTAAAACAAAGAAATATTAAATTAAGTTCTGCAAAAAACGATGTTAAAGTGTGACTCACCACCCTTTATATGACATGAGTAAGTGTTTTTATGAGGTCTGTATACAGCTAAAAAGCAAAACCAATTGACTTAAAATTTTTAGAATGTCTTTTAAGCGTAAAATGGAGGAAAAGGAAAAAATGCTAATTAAGATAATAATTAAGATAATATTTAAGATATAAATATATTAATTCCCATAACATTACATGAAGAAACATGGGGGAACTTCTCTTAGTCAATGAGCTGCACCCGATTCTATTTTTAAACTCATTGAAAGGGACCTACATTTTAACGCCAGCTCTGAACGGCAAATGCATTAGAGAAGTTTTCAGTAGTAGTAATACTCATAACCAGTTACTAGCTAATGGTCGAAAAACGTTTTCTTTTTTAAGATGGTCTGGCCTGGTATTAAACCGAGGACATACTGGCTGGTAGGCGGGTGTCTTATCTACGATACCACAGCGGCACACAATATATTTATTTATTTATTCTATTCAAGATAAAGGTAGAAGATCATACTGGTAATATAAACATAATTGTTTCAAGAAATGTATTGTGGTTTAGGATATCATACTATAGTGGAGCACGACCAAGAATTACATGGTGCGACAAAAAAAATACTTGGAAAATGAAACTGTTTTCTAATATCTGCTAAGATCATAACAATTTATTTATGAACAAAATGAGACTTAAGTTTTAGAAACTTAAAATCGCTTTTAACAAAGTTATAAGCTAATAAGTACATTAAGTTACGAAAAATCGGTTTTTTACCGGTAACTCAAGATTTTGGAGGTGTTTCGAAATATCAGAAAAGTTGTATTACTTTACAGGTACGAGTATTTCAACTTCATTCCTTTTTGTCGTACCTTCTAACTTAAACACATAAGTTTTATTTATTATTCTCTTTTATAGAGTATCGTGTAAAGATAATAATGATTCATTAAAAAATAAAACAAAAATTATATTATGTTTGTGGTTATTTGTCGCTTTTAAAAAATATGTATATTTCTTCAGCACATTTTTGTATACATCTTTCGTTTTGCACTTATAAATTCTTTGCCACTGAGGCATAAATATAAAGTTTAAAGTCAAAGCTAAGCTAAAACGTTTATACTTCTTTAATTCAATTTTATTTCTCTTCTAAGCAATACCAAAAACGATACTCTTTACGTTATAAAATGAATTTTTTTTATTTTTGCACCATTTGGATGGTTTTTATTATATTAACTATGCAAGGCAACCCGAGTACAGAAGCCAATGAAGAAAGTACAAAAACTTATAATTCTTATCTGCCGAGTTATATTCGCTATTCATCACCGCTATACGGACGATGAGATGTTTGCCGGAGATAAAAACAATAGTTTGTTTTATTTGTATTTTTGTATAATTTTTGACAAAATATAAATTTATATTTAATTAATATATAAAAAGATTTGCAATTTTTTATTTTTCTAATGTGTAATTTTGAGCTACAGACGAATCAGTTCCGAATAATAAATTCATATTTTACTTTCGCTTACAGTTACAGAACCGCCTCGATGTTAGTCTGTCAGTACAATAACACAACTATTACCTTAATCACATTTATAACTACTCTGCTTACTTATTTGTGTTTATAAGTAGCGATAATAAGAATAATTTTTATTTGTGTTCGATAGTATTGAAACTGGCGACTGGGATGGCCAATCATTACAACTATTCTCTGGCTTGTTCCAAGCATTATGCTACTCTACACTAACATTAATCCACTGAAAACTTTAAAGGTTAAGTTCCAAGTATATTTCACGTACAGTGAAGTGTTACTTAGAGCAAAAAAAACACATTTTTAATTGGCCAATATCAGTCCTATAGTGAACTCATGGAATGATGTAGAGCAACAATTTATTATTGTTAAACCTAAAATTGTTTGTGACTTATGAACAGAAATTTGAAAGAAATGGTGAGCAATACCAAAGGAAAAATACGTGGTACTTATAGTATGCCGAAGAGTTGTGAAGATGCTATTAAGAAAAAATGGTTATCCTACCCAGTACTTAGTTTTTTTCTTACTAAAAATAATATTTTTAATTTGTGTTAATTTCTGTCCAGTAATTTTTTTAGGTTTTGCTTTATTTTAATACAAAATCAACGAAATAAGACCAACAAAAGTAAAGTACGCTAATGCTACGTATTCATTGGACCACGAGTGATACATTAGGACGTAGAAATGATTAAAATAATGTATATGTTCAAAACAATTTTGATTCCAAAAAGTAAACATAGATAATGTGATAACCCTATGTCCGCCACTGTATGTATGTGCGTACATAAATTTATTTTACAAAACTAGTACCGAATTTGGGGATTCCCCAAATAGCAATGAAGTTACATACATATGTATTTCCTTTCTCTGTTTAATTGTTTATTTAATTACTTTATGAACAAAAAAGCAGTTGGAAGTACATAGTTATGAAGCCCAATAAAACACAAAAAACGAATTTAAAAACCCCAATAAAACCCGACGGGTTAACTTTCTTTAGACAACCCTGGATTAAAGTCACCTTGAGCCGATTATGATGTGAAATGGTCTAGCCTGGGATTGAACCAAGAACTCTTGGTTCGTATGCGGGTGCCTTACCTACCACACCACAGCGACAAAAAATCCTTATTACCTGGTTATTATTGTTATTGGTTGATTTCCAAACTTATCTCCATCAACTTATTTCAAAGCAAAAAGCGCCTGAAATTTTTGGTAAAAATTCATATAATAACTAGAGACCAACATGGAACAATTTTAGAATTTTAATTATAAGACAACTAACATAATTGATGGCGGCTCTAAAACTGTCCTGTTCTGCTCACCACCATATATGTACCACCAACTATCTCATGTAATGTTTACTAAAAAACCAAAAAACAAAACACAAACAAGTTTATTTTAAACCGTCTACAATATTTTTTATTTTTAAAGAAACATTTATACCATTTATAGCTGTTTTTAACTCAACTAATAATTACTAAAAAAAATCTCCCTCACAAATCATAAAAAAGGACATCGCATGTATAAGGATAAGTGTACACAACACATAAAATACTAAAAATATGGATAAAAAAATAAAATAAAGTAAAATAAAATAACCAACAAAATAAAGCCAACAAAATACCTTTATATAGCTTACAGTTAACAAAGTTGGCTTAATAAATTAAGTGCATACGGGTACAGGCAAACAATTGTTGCCATCTAAACGACCAAATGAACGGAAAAAGAACATAATGGAATGAAAATCCTTAAACCAGGTTTATCATGTTCTGCGTTGCCACTTCAACACACAACGGACATATCGCACACACCACAGTTTCCGTGTTGAAGATTGAAAAAAAAACAGAGAAATAAATAGAAAGGAAGAAACATAAATAGATGTGTCCCTTAATTGTTGAGAAGGTAAAATGGAGGACTTTTCATATAGATGATGACAACACTCACCATTTTGCTGTCATTTTCACTGCTGTATTGTATACTCACTGTTGAATTCCAGCAGTAACATATGGTGCGTGCATGCCTTTCAAAATATAAACTGTAAGTGATGGCTGGATTATGTTGCACGTAACGACCGGCTGATACAGTACAATATTCGTCTGTTATGTTAGAAAACAATTAATAATGCTTTTTTACGCCTATTACGGAATTGTTTTCCAATCAAATGAATCTTTCTCCGGCATTAAAACAATTTTTACAGATTTTCATAATCAATTGAATAACGTGCTATAACCTTGACCGCTAAATCTTACCTTGAAGACGAAATATCTATGGCAATCATAAAGGGTAAGTGAAATGCATCTGTTGGCTTCATCAAGGAGCATTAGAGCTACTAGAGGCTGTTCACAAGATGGAGTCTCATTAGTTCTTTTGTGGATATTGGTCATTAATGAGCTTTTCTAATAACTTTGGTTTTCATACTTTTGGTAACGCCGTTAACCTGGTTATCTGGGTTATTGGATGAGTAGCTAAAAGACTTTTAATACAACCTTCAACTGCTGCAGGACGAGGAGGCTGGCTATAAACACTGTAGAATTGTTTCAGTTATTACGTACAGGGATCTGAGACTCACTGAGATAACAATAAATGGCTCGACTATTGAATTCTCAAATGAGGTGATATATCTGCGGGGTTTTTTAGATAGGACTCTAACATGGAACAACTATTAGTCCATTGTTTTCGACAAGCCAATTAGAGCACATTACGATACACCATGAAGTTTTAAGCCCAGAACGATTTATCTATGCTACTATAGCTTGTTGGCCTAGACAACGTCTATTGCTTTATTTATGTTTCAATTTCAATGCCTATCAAAGAGCTTCTACAATCCAAATCTCCATCTTAAGTATGGTGGAGTGCTAAGTAAATGTATTGCATTTATTTGTTTTGGGCAGTAACTTTTATGTTTTTATATCCGAAAGAAATATATGGTTGCACCATTCTTAATGGCATGATATCTCATATCAAGTTTGGTTCTTCGAAACTTTAAAGCAGGCAGGCAGCGAAACTGGCGCAGGTGTGATTGGTTCCAATGTCCAGAGAACATTTTTCTAGTCAAATACTTTTGAATTTTCTAGGCCGAAGTTTATGCCATCTTCATTCACCTGTCTTAGATAGTGTTTAAGTAAAAAATCATAAGAATTAAGAGTTTATATGATATCACTTAGATCTGAAGGCTTTGTGATTTTATGAGGTAAAGTTAAAGGTTTTGATGGACTGTCTGACATCTCTAAATAAACTTGATGCACAAAGCAAGTCTATGTTCGATACTGGATCCTGGTATCCTCAGGGATACTGAAGAAGTAAGAAGATATTTAACGATCTCAGGAACTTTAAAACTAATCAGTGCAGTATCTGAGTGTCCAGTTTTTTGGCTCACAAAATAAAATTGCTGGGGGTATTGATAGCAAGGTTGACAACCCACTGGGTAAGCCAATTAAACACACCCGGTTATTCGGTATTATGTTTAAAAAAATCCGGTTGGTTTTTTTTATTTAAAGAAGTTCGTAATTTGCTTATAAAAAAATGAACATAATTTACGCATTGGGAGTACAAATGAATTCAATCTTTTTTAACCCAGAAAAGATAATGAATTAACAAGCTTAGCAAAATAAAAACTTATCAGATCACGGCTTACATCTTTTGCAAATTTTTCAATACCATCCCAGAAAAACTTCTCGTCTTATGAGCGATTCAACTTAGATGCCGATTTTATATTTCTTGAAAAGAAGTGAATCAGTGATATGCTAAAACATATTGTATTCGTAGGAACAGCCAACAGTCAGAGGGACCAATGTTCGGAGAATAAGGCGGGTGCGCTATTTGTTCGTTTCTAACAATCATTTGGCTACTTTAGCCACGTGAGGCCGAGCGTTGTCATGAACAAAGGATGACTTAATCATGTCTGTCTTTGTATTCCGGCCGTTTTTCTTATAATGCACAGTTCAAATGAAGCAATTGCAGTCTGTTTTGATCCGACCAAGAATGCAAAATTGCATTATAAAAATGTACTAAAGCAGAGTAATTTTACTACTAAGTAAAATATGTTTTCTAATTGAACGAAATTAGGAAGCAGTTATAAGACAGAAAAAATCTCATCAAAAAACCCTATAAAACCCAGTGTGTTGGGTTTTTTTTAACACAGGTTCCAGCCAACAATGATCTATAGTAACTCCATTTGCTTCCACACGAAATAAGGTAACTGGCTTTGTTCTGAAGTGGTGAATGAAAAAGATTGACAAATTCGCAACTCGTGGCTTTAATACAAAGAAAACTTGGCGAGACAGACGGTGGTCCACCCTAACATTTAACCCATCACGGTTTTCTTCGAACATTTCACATTCAAAACTACGTATTTATTTTATAAATTAAACACTTCATTGTACCTTTAATTAAGAGGCTTCAGCCACTCTAAACTTCAAGCACTTTCCAGATGATCGAACTCACAGGAAAGAAAAGATATGGAACATCAACTAGAAAATATCATCTGAACGGTTAGGCAAAGCCATCTTAAACTCACAGGAAGGAAAAGATATGGAACATCAACTAGAAGACATCATCTGAATGGTTAGACAAAGCCATCTCTTAGAAAAAAAAAGGTAGAAGTCTATGAGGAGCAGCAGCAGCAAGGCTCCGAACCACCTGTACTCTCAATATACAAATGGCATTATTTTTATGTATCGGCAGATGGTCGCAGCAACATGTACAATGGCTACCACCCAAACTCGGACACTATACCAAAATATTTTTGATCGCTTAAAAATCATACATTTAAATTATTTAAAAATATTGTAGTTATTTTCTTATTTGATAATTGTACGTAAAATTGAAGTTGAAAACGCTTTTAAAGTCAAAATAACTTGCACAAGCCAAACTCGGACGCTAACATTTATGGGTTAATAACTGCAACTCTGTAATTTCAATGCGGACAACTTCGCTAATATAGTTTACATATTTAAGGGGAAACCCTTTAGTACAGTTTTCGAAAATTATACAGAATAAACAGAGCTAAAATCAAGAAGCTGGCTAGACAGCGGGGAAAAATAGTATCAAAGTAAGGAAGCTTATCATTGAGCATGCAAGGAAAGAAAAAAGAAAAGAGCGTTAGCTAAATATCAAAAGTTGTTGGTAGAAGTCAATTAACTGTTCACGTCAATAAAACGATGCAAAATAAACCAAAACATGCCCACAACAAAATATTTTCTGAGGCAGAAGAAGATTGTTTTGTCAAAAATATAAAAGCAAATCCCTTCCTAAGTGCTCCAAAACTGCCCGCTATTGCTGAGTGTGACTTTGGTAAGAAAGCAAGCTCATCAATAATAACAAACTTGCTTTACGCAGTTGGTCTTAATGACATAAAATTTGCAAAAGAGTGCCAAAATAAGGGTTTCTCTTTTTGGAGAAGCGTTATGTTCACCAACGAAAGCAAATGTAACGACGAAAGCAAATAACGTATTTTGGACAAAATCAGGAACTACGTTTGGATAACTTAAAACCGGTAGTAAGGCATGGATGTAGCTTAGTGCTTGTCTGAAGCTCATTTTCTGCATCAGGTCCAAGATATTTGCATTTTATTGACACTATCATGGATCAAAATGTTTATTTAAACATTTTAAAAGAAAACTTGCCAAAAAGGGTGGATAAGCTTGCTCTGGATAATGGTTGGAACTTTTACCAAGACAACGACCCCAAATAGAAGTCCCACAAAGTAAGATCTTGTCTGCCATATAATGTGCCACACGTTATGGAAACACCACCCCAAAGACCCGACATAAATCTTATTGAAAATTTATGGGATTATCTCAATAAGAAGGTTCAGCATCAGTCGGTTTCCAGTAAATCTGAGCTAAGAAGGGTTTCAGTAGAAGAATGGGAAAAAATGTCAGCTAATTACTGCCACAAATTGGTCGAATCTATCCCCAGAATACTCCAACTGGTTATAAAAAACAAGGGTCTGCACACAAAATATTAATTTTATAACAATAAGTAAATATTCTCAGATATTTATGTAGCCGTCCGAGTTTCGCTTGTGTAACTTTTTTAACTAATTGAAGTCATTTCAGTTAATTTCTACTTACAACTACTGAATTTTTATTTTGTTTTCTACTCTTAATAGCTTAATAGATATGTATGTATATAATATCAAATCAAATAAAAGCTTTCTTTACTATTTCTTATTAGTTTGATTATTATCAAAAAAATCATTTTATTATAGCGTCCGAATTTGGCTTGAGCCACTGTATACAGTACACTATGTCATGTTTGCAAGTAATAAATAAGAGTCTGCCCCTTTGCAGATTAACAAACCAAGAAGCCAATTTTCTTCCTTCTAGATAGAAAGAAAGAGGAATATCAAACTCAAAACTCCATTAAAAAAGTCAGGCAATGCCACCTCTTGGGAAAAAGCATTATTGGCATAATTTTTGGGTAATAGCAGTTGTTCGCTCCATATTCGCATGTCACCTCTAAAAGATTTAAAAGGCTTCAGCCCCTCTGCAGATTATACAACCAAGAAGCCCCCTTTCTTCCTTCTGGAGTGAAAGAAAAAGAAACATCAACTTAGAAACTTTATTTAATATTTCAGTCACCGCCATCTCCTAGGAAAAAAGAAAAAGTCTGTGATAAGCAGTAGCAAATCTCCGAACTATTACTACTCCAAATATGCAGATGGCGTTATTTTTATGTAACAATAAATTCAGCACCGAAGTCTACGCTAGACAACTGCTTCCGTTGACCGATCACCTGCTTAGCTAGAAAACAAAAATTAAGTAGAAGCCCCAAAGAGTTACGGACAAAATTAATAGTATTTCAATCTTAAAGAATCACTAGCAAACACTTTAAATAATTTTGCATGCTTATACATAACTATAGTGCAACACATTTAAACAAATGCCAGCAAGAAGAACATAATTAAGTGGCATTTAAAAATAAAAACGTCCAAAGAGATTTGTGATGTTACCAAGTCTGGTTATTATTCGGTTGCTGGGATGTTTTCATTTTTGGTCGTCTCTCTGTATTGTTGTGTTAATTTGTTTGTATCCATAAGAGTAGTGATGGTGTGTCTGGATTTAAGCTCATGTGAGTGGCGTTATGCCACCTTTAATGTTCAAGTCCACAACTTTCAAGTGGAGTTGTGTCTGCGTAAATTGTGGTACTTACGTGTATAGCACACCTCATATGTATGAAAGATAAAATAAAAATACAAAAAAAGTGTCATGGTTATGAAGTCTTTACATCAGTTATTTAACAAATTATTTATTTATTTAACTCTGCATTTGAGTGCTTTCTTTTATCACGGAAATAATGATAATGAGACATTAACCTTTTTAATGGAGTGTTGAAAAAATTAATTTTATTATTTTTTTTTTTCTTTTAATTAAAACAGATTTATATTTCTTATGGTTTCAATAATGAAATCAAGAGTTTTTAATTTAAATCGAATTAAATCTTGAATTATTTATATGCCTAATTTGACGTTATTAAACCACAATTACACATGTTTTTATACAATAATATACACTTTCAAATGACTAATATTTTTATGCTTAATTTAAATTTATAATATGACTGTGAGTTTACTTTTAATATTATCTAATAACCACAAAACACAATTGTATTTATTTAATTTAAATTTAAATGCGGTTTCAATAAATATACATCTTTTAATTGAATTTGTATTTTTTTGTTTGCTTGGAAAAAATCTAATACTAAATAACATTCTAAGTTGACTTATTCGAAAAACGCACTCACATTATTTCGATAATTAAAATTATAATAAAATTGATTTTAAATATTGTGTATTTTTTCAAGCTGCTTTTAAGATAATTTTTTTACATTTTTTTCTAATTTGATATTGTGAAAGTTATAGTGATTTCACACTGAGTGATTTTAAAGAAAAAGTTGGTTTTAACTTAAACACCATCATTAAAACCTGGTTTTACCATACAAAATTATTGTGTTAAAACCAGCATAAAACCATTTTTGAATTGGTTTTTAGTAGTTTTTATGAAATACAACTTTGTTTTCGAAGTACTAAATTCAGTGCTACCAACTTAAAAATATTAAACCAGCTGATGATTTAAATGGCGCTCAATAAAAATAAAAACAAAACAAAAACTGTTAATACTTTGTTGCTCTTATCCATTGTTGATGTAAACAAATATGATTATTTTCTTTTAGGTCTTTCTACAGCACTTTGGATACTTTTTCTATTGAAAGTTCTTAATTTTTTATAGAAATAAAAACAGCTGCAGCAGCCGCTGGCCAAATAAAAGCTAAAACCAGATTTACGAAAATTTATAAGCTGGATTCACCAAATTTTTGTTCCAAAATCATTTTTTTTTCATATGTGGTTTGACGTTTCTCTTTTTGAGGGAGAGAGCGAAAGAGAGTTAATTGGTTTAATTTTTATTTTTGTTGCGAAACAATTGAACTGTGCTGCCAGCTACTCTAATTTTTTAAGCAAAGTTGTACTGAGCTGCCACATCATATTATGTGTACATATATATTATACAATACATATCACTTGTTCTGTATTGTTTGTTTTAAAAAGTAACTGTTGATTAATATTATTGTATTAAAAATAAATTTAAAGAAATATTACCATGGAGTTAAATGAATCAGTTGCACTGAAGCTTATTTCAGAAATAAAAATGGCGGGTTGGGAATGTTTGTAATGATATGAGTAATAAAAGTTACAAAAATAATCATATGAAGCAAGGTGTGTGGTTAACAATGGCAACCTCTATTGGAATGGAAAGTAAGTAACATTTTGTAGACGATTATCAGAACCATTAAAAAAGTTGTGTTTAATTATGTGCAGGAAGCGAATGCCAAGCACTTTGGAAGAGTTTGCGTAGAAGGTATAAAAGAGCTAAAAGTAATTAATTTAAAATTTGTTTATTACAAAATAACTAATATAGTGTGACACAAAGAAAACAAGTAAATTGCAATCATCTGCTTCAGTGCTGCCAAATTGTAAAACTAACACCCCTTGTTTACAAAAATATTTCATATGGTACCTTACAAAAAAATTCTGAGAAAAATCGTTCAAACATTGCAAGTTTCTGCAAGTAAAGTTATTGAGCAAGCCCATGCACATGCATACAAAAAATTAGTAAAGAAAATGTCGGCTGGTAAACAGCTGTAAAAAGGGAATTTTTCGTTGTTCTATTGTGATGATAAAAAGGCAATATTTTTGAAATGTGAAGTTGACGTTTTAAAACTATGTATTACTATTTAAAAATGCAAAACTTTTTTCAGAAAAGAAAACGAAAAAATTATTTTTCATATTTTGAATATAAATTTGCTGCAAACGTTGCACCTACTACCGCACTTAGGTTCGCACCAGCGGCGAGTCCCCGTTTTCAAACAGATGACATTTTTGGTACACCGCACAGAGCGTTATCTCATGGATAAAAATCAAAAAACCACCAATCAAGGATTTAAAATAAAATATATATATTTTTGAAGCTAATTATCACTTAAGTCTAATACATCTCTATACTGTCGCAGAAACGAGCTAATTATTAGCTTGAGTAAATTAGTTGAGTAATTCATAATAAAAGATACTATGTAAAAAAATGGATTTTAGTTATTGCATAAAAGTAGCTGGAAAAAGTTTATTTGTTTAAGGTTTTTAATTACTTTTTACAATATTATAAACAAAACAACAGGAAAAAGTTTTACAGTCTGAAACGTTATCGTTCTGAGCGGCAAACAGCTGATTTGCAGCACACAAATACTTTCTAGTCGGAAGAAAATGAATGCGAAAGATAACGTTAGCATTTCCATATAAAATTTTGGCTCAGTTTTTTTCCAATGTTCGTACGAACACAAATGTCAAAATTACTCAATAGATTTTTATTGTCGTTTTTGTTAGGAAATACTCACTGAAACGATTTTTCTTGTTCCTAGTTTCGTTGCTAGTTATGTGGTTCCTTTAAAGACTTCATTTATTGCCATAATTTCATGAAAATTATTTTCATAAATTTTCTTTTGTTGATTTCTTTATTAATTTATTTACAGTATGAAAATTCAATATTCCTACACATTTTCAAAAGCTATTTTTTAATCGAAAAATAATTAAAAAATAGTATACTATAGACGACTTAAAACACAATACGCATTATTTCTTAAAACAAATAAAAGAGAAAGTCTTAATCACATATATTTTTTTTTAATAATAACAAAATTCAAATCAATAAATTTTTAGGGTTCTAAGAATATGGATTTTTGATACTGTATTCAGCGTTGCCTCACCAGAAATTGACTTCCTACTAAAAATTGTTTTATATTCTATTAAAACCGTTCTCAGCCTACCAAAAATTCAAATAAAAAATTTAAAAATGCATTTGTTAACTATATCCGCAAATATATTCAGTTACCCAGCCTTGACACATGAAAGTACTTTCTTGAAAGTATCAATCCATTCATGTACTACAGCATATACCAAGGTTGTTTTGTGCGATTAGAGTACGACGATGAGTGTGACGAAAAACAAAAGGTTTGGCGCAAAAACAAAGTATTCTGGTGGCTGTAGGCAATTTCGTTATGGTTTGTATGTCGACGGATGAGATTGACATTTAACTTTTTACTATGGATCGCTTCACATATTTCAATTAACTTGAAGATAATTCAAGGTAGTCTGTGAGTAGGTCTTTTGGAATCTGATACATGTGCAAAAGAACATAGAGTTATTACATTCTTAAATTTTAAAGAAGTGCCAAAATTAGTGAAAATTGTTGTTTATCAAATCACGGCTACATTTTTATCGAGTGTTTTCGAGAGCAAAAACCTATCAAAAATGTAAGAAAATTGCAACAAACCAACCAAACTACCAAATTGTTTTTAAACAACGAATAACTACCAATTTTGGTCCGATTGGCCACGCTGAATGTATTTCAATTTGTTTATATTTTTTATTGTCAAGTTCCAGTGGTACCACAGTTATATTTTTCAATGCAAGATCTTAAAATTTAAGCGGTTTTTTATATTGGAGATTTATTGGTGGAATTAAAACATGTCAATCAAGTTTTTTTAATTTGTACTACGTTTGAAACGTTAAGCCAAGCGAACGATAAATCGTAAGAGAGTAAGCCGCTGTTACGAAAAAAAGTGAATGCCTTTCATTCGAATAAATTTTCTTTCGACATCGGGAATGAGGCTGTTAGATTTTGCTCATTGTTCTTATCTTATATCAATAATAATTTCAAATTTGCCAAACTTTGAAGGAGTAATAAATAAAAACTATATAATAATCTCACAAATTTTACTGATTTTAAGTAGCTTATCGCTATGAACCCACTACTGGCGCATTGTACCGATTTTTATATTATTTCATTTACCGATAATGTGAACACTCATTAGCACAATGTCGAACAATAAAGCTGTATAATTTGCGTCGATTTTTATCGGCCACTTATACTCCATTCAAAAACGACAAACAGCGTCGATAAATGTAACAACATTAAAAAAAAAAAAACAAACAACAGTGCACAATAAACGATCAAATTTCCTATGCGGTGAAATCCCCTTTAGTTATAAAAGATGCTGCCGGATTTGAAGGTGCAATATTTTGTACATGTTTACTGCTAACTGTTATTACACGGTGCGACAAAAATGAACGAAGTTGAAATACATGGGGAATGTTACAACATTTCTAATAGGCAAAAATGTAAAAAAATATTGATGAAAATTGTGTCTACTGGAAAAATACACACCGATTCCTCAAGGATACTTTCTCGTTTTTCTAAATCCGAAAAGAAACGTAAAATCAAGTAATATTCAGCTAAGTTATTAGCTTATAAGTGTATAAAGGTCCGAAAAGCTGGTTTTGTAACCGTAACTCGAGATTTTGAAGGTGTTTCTTTGTTTTACTCGACAGCGCCTATCAGAAAAGTAGTATCACTTGCCAAGTATTTTTTTTTTGTCGCACTGTGTTATGCAATGGGAAGTTCCATAATGGTTCAAATTCCGAAGCAACTTCGGTCCATTGTTGACATGTTGACGTTAACTAAAAGGCCATACGAAACGAAAATTTTTTTTTTCACAGAATATACATATTTACGTAATTTTATATGTAAATGACCTGTCATTCAATAAGTCCGTAGGATGACACATAGCGTTACTAGAATTTTGTCCTATTATTTTTATTATTTAGTACTAACCTTCAAACGATACGTATATAAATTTGACAGCAATCTGACTTTTGATTCGTGAGCTATATCATACCGTTTGAAGCAACTTTTATTAAAAAAAATAATAATAAATTTAAGAAGTGAATGTAGAGTTTTGATAAAGCATTGCTTTTTGATGAAGAAAAAATACAGTGGAAACCAAACAATAGCTTGATAAACATAATCATAACTCTGCTTCATCTAGACAAATGGTGGAGAAGGGTTTGCTGAATATAAATGTGATCATACCAGCCCAAATGATGCAGAGCAGTGGACGCCTAAATGAGGTTGTTATTGCAGAAAACATCAAAAAATTCGTAAATTGGTTATGAATGATCGCAAACTGAAGGTAAACAAGCTAGCTGACGGAGTAAAGATGGCAGTGCTTTTATCATTTTACACTAACATTTGGGTACGCGAAAGCTCTGTTTAAAGCGGGTGCCGCGTAAGCTCAAAAATCGTGCCACAAATCGGTGAAAACCATGGCAAAATTGAATGCATTGGGTTTCGAATCGCTTACCCACCCATCGTATGCATCAGATTTAGCCTCCAACGGATTTTTCCTGTTATCGGATCTCAAGAAAATGCTTGCTGGAAAACATTTAATTACAATAATGAAGTAATCGCTGAAACTGATGCCTATTTTGGCGAGAAAGAAAAAACGTGCTATATAAGTGGTATCGAAGTTGGAAAATCGCTAAACTCGTGTTCCTGCATTTGGAGGCAACTATGTTGAATAATAAAGCCGAGATTTGTCAAAATTTTTGGTTTTTCTTACTTATCCTATGGACTTATTGAATGCCTCGTTACATAAGTATATGTATATATATACAGATGTAAATATACTGTACCTTAAAGTAAATTTGAGTACTGAATGCTGCAAACATTGCGTCACAGCTTTAGTTATAAACATTGCTATTGTGTTTGAAACAATACGGAAAATTACTGAGAGGCTTTTGTAGCTGTTAGGGAGATTGAACGGTTATTATTTGACCGGTTTTTTAGGTTTTGTCGAATACGGTTTTTTCAAAATCTTCATTTTTCGAATACCGAATAAACCGGTTGATTTAACGCGAATAAACTGTTAATTTAAATAAATATAATTTTAATACGTTTGTGAATATGACACCCTTGAACGTCTCACAAAAAACGTAAATACCAAGGAAGATCTAAAAAGATATGCACTCTTGAGCAACAATAACTTTTTCTCATCTTCTCTAAATAAATATTGATATGAAAAATGGTCAACTAGACTCTTTGAATACCCACAAACGCCGGTCCCCAATGGAAGATATATTAGTTAGTGAAGTTTTCACAGCATAAATATACATAATCGGACGCTAGTAATGTTGCGAGGTGATATTGCTGTTGAAAATTTTCAGATGGTGTAGTCTAGGATTGAACCGACTACTTATTGATTGGAAGGTGGTTTTCGTAACCAACATACCACAGTTTCACATACAATATTAAATATGTGGTGCATATTTACATACAGTGCTGCTCAAAATCTAAGCAAGTGTTCTTGTCGAGGCAATTAAGGACTCGTTTATTACTAATAGATTTATTCATAGTAAAACATTTAATTATTGTTATCTTAGGCACCGAAATTATAACTATAATAACGAACCTTTAATTCCATTCTCTGCCAAGTAATACAACAAAACCGAAGTTAGCTCCTTGAGTAGCTGTTCGAAACTTAAACAACTTTCAGCAATTGTGTACTAAACTTTGTTTTTATGGCCTCTGCACGTTGTTAGAATTATTGTTGGCATTGATTGCCACTTTAATTTTAAGCTCTCTCTTATCTTCTGCTTATTATTCAAACGCAGTGGTCAAGCTCTGCGCTTCAGAAATAAAGAACAATTTTAATTAAATGAACCGGTAACCGGTTATTTCAATTATTAGTAACCGAAAACCGTTTTTTTTTAAGTTATACTTTTCGAATTATTCGAAACCGGTTTCTGAAAGAAGTCGAATAATCGATCTCTCTAGTAGCTGTTGTTTGTGACTAAATAGCGAAGGTCAGCTAAACTCTCACATTCTGGCATTCTTAAGCTGGGATCATACGATTGGCGAAATGTACCAAATATTGATCGTAAAGTTAACGGCTTGATAGGCAATCATGTGGCAACAAAATTTTGCCATTATTTATTGTGTTCTTGAGCAACTAACAATCAATGTGGACAATCGTCAAATAAACTGACATTTGTGTGATCCCAGCTTTATGTAACTTTTAAAAAGAAATTTTTACTTGTTGACTTCACGAAACATATGTAGAGTATGAATATTCACTTCTTTTTTGGCTCTCTTACCATATCGGTTCGTTTCTTATTTGTTTGCTTATATTTTAGCCATATTTTAGCTCAATATAGCAATATTTTGCTTTTAATTAAAATTAATTTAATTTTTTTTCTCTCAGTACAACTAAACAGGAACTTGTGATATTTTTTATAGAATAGTGTACGATAGTGTGACCAAAATGCGCCGATAATGGAAATGCTCTGCAAAAAATGGTCTCATTTTATTTGATATGCGCAGCCTTACTATAGGGTCCGCCAAATAATTTTTTTTTTGTTGAAAATGCTGTAAAAAAAACTACTGAATATTTTCTCAAATTTCTTTTTTTATTTGAAAGTAAAATCCTTCTGGCTAATAATGGAAAATAATTTCGTTCAAATGGCTGCGTCGGCTGGCCAAGCAGTAGCCTACACCATCGGTCCAATTTTGAAGCACATTATCGATTGTGTGCAGCTGTATTTCACCAATGGCTTCAAGAATATTGTCCTTTAAAGCATCAATGGTCTCTGACTTGTTGGCGTAGCACTTATTTTTGACGGCACCCCACAAATAATAGTCCAACGGTGTCAAATCGCAGCTCCGAGGTGGGCAAATGACATCAGCTCTGCGACTGATAATGCGATCTTCAAAAACAGGGCGCAAAACATTGAGTGTAGCTTCGGCTGTGTGGCACGTAGCGCCGTCCTGTTGAAACCAAATGTTGCTAACATCCTCCTCTGCAATTTTTGTGAACAAAAATTCATTTAACATGGCCCGATAACGATCGCCATTGACTGTAACGGCCACTCCTTGCTCATTTTCGAAGAAATGCCGCTAGACCAAAATCCGCACCAAACAGTGACTCGTCTTGGGTGTATCGGCTTTTCAATGTATGCGTGTGGGTTTTCTGTGCCACAAATGAGACAATTTTGCTTCCTTACATACCCGCCAAGAGCAAAATGAAACTAATTATCTGTCAAATCAGACATGAGCTAGGTGTTGCCATTCACGAAATAAGCACTAGTTGAAAAAAAACGTTAGATGGCGGACCCTTTATTATAAAAATCGGAGCAGATTGTGCTATTTGCACCGATAGTGGGATCTTAGCTCTACTATATATACATAATTATCTGATATATTAATTCAGAAATAATTGAAATTATTGTTCAAATTTGCAGTACAACATCGAAATTTCACCAGAATGCCATACATGTTTTCACTTACATAACTACATTTTCATCTTTGAACAATACTGTTTTAAAATAACTTTATTGAACTCTTCAAGAGCATAAGTTTATTACAATGCATTAATTTTTTTTTATTTTATAATTTACCATGAGAGTAGTTTTCCTTGTTTACAACTCTTCTATATGAAACATTTAATTTGTTACCAAAACATTTTTCGTTGTATAATTTATCAAATGCTGTCAAATACTTTAACCGCAGATGTAGCATTACATTCTTTTACGACGAGACTTGTAGCATTTGGTGCTGAATTTATTTATTTTTTTTCCTATTTTGCAACATTTAGTATTTTTAATATTTATGAACGCGACAACAACATCAGCAGCCATGATAATAATAAGTTTACGAGAAAAGTATAATAAATTTTTTGTTCTATTTTAGCCAATTCTAACAGTTGCCGACGACATTGAAGACACATATTTTGTGTTTTTTGTTTATAAAATATTTCATTACAGTTCATTTGGAAAATTGCATCTTTTTCTCTACTCGTATGTATGGGTATCATAGTTGTATGCGTATGTTTGTTTGTTTATTCAACGGGCAGGTGGTTTGTTCAACTCCGACTGCAAAAAGTAAACGCTGTTGTTGGTAAAAACCCATGTTGCCTGTTATTTTATTTTTCAATAATTTTTTTCTGTTTTTTCCTTATTTTGATAATTTATGTGCTTCCACAAACATACAAGTACCAGTACATACTTAAATGTATATCCTGGTTCCTTGGTTTGTTGTATATCTTCTTTTGCAAAATTCGTTTTATTTTTGAGTCCCAAATGTCTAAAGTTTGTATAGTTTCGGTTATAAGAGAGAAGTTTTTTTTTGCTTCATAATTTTACTATCATTCCCTTTAAGTTTCATGGTATTGTCTAAGGAAGATAAAAGTAAACAAATTCCTTTTATTTTTATTTTTTAGGTTGAAAAAATAGTAGAGCAAATACTTTAAATACTCATACATTTAAGACTATGTCTAGACATATGAACGTGAATAATTACTGATTCAAGGGTTTCTTAAGTATATTTTTTTCCGAAAGAAAAAAATAAATAAACATCATCCTGGGTATCATAAATTTTTTTTTTAGACAAATAAAGGATTAATATGTTGCACGTACATGTATGATACATGGATATTTGTATCATCATTGGCAGACATTTAGTTGTGTATGTGATTAAATAAAAAATTTCTCAAAGTGGTCATATATGGCCACCAACAAGAGACGTACTCGTATTTTGACCACGTAAGATCGTCCACCTATTCGTGGACTAAAATACCATTTCGGACTGAAATAGCCAAATTCGTGTCATGTTTTAGTTTGTTATGCCTTCAAAAATGACAATTTATTCCGTAGTCTTTTCAAAATCATTTTAGAAATGGTTTTGGGTGATTCAAAAGATGACACAAAGAACATCATTTGCATCAAAAATCATAAGATACATGAAAATTTATATAATGGATCGAACACAGTTAAAACTGACTACTATCTCTGCAAATATCGACAAGAAATAGATGAAAAACGAATTGTTAATTTCAATGAAAAAAGTTTAGTTGAACATAAAAATATTTTAAAACTGACTACTATCTCTGCAAATATCGACAAGAAATAGATGAAAAACGAATTGTTAATTTCAATGAAAAAAGTTTAGTTGAACATAAAAATATTTTGGGACATTAAAAAAAAAAACCGGTACTACCATGAAACAATAACATAAGTTTGTTTCAGACTACAATGTTACGACACGTTTTCCGCTCGGGTGCTGGCGTAGGTCAGCGGACAGAAAATAAATTAAAAGACTTCTATTTATAAATCTAAATTATTTATTGATTATTTAACAGAGTAAAGAGCTCAAGCTATTACTTATAATCATAAATTACTTATAAATCTACGAAACAAATCTAATATAAATATATCTACTACACAAACGTTTGTTTCCTAAAAACAACTAAGTGAGTCCGTGGTCGTAAGTCGTGCGTGCACCCAATGATGAT
Source organism: Wohlfahrtia magnifica (assembly GCA_023159175.1). Lineage (NCBI taxonomy): Eukaryota > Metazoa > Arthropoda > Insecta > Diptera > Sarcophagidae > Wohlfahrtia > Wohlfahrtia magnifica. Next base: position 3,211,719 of record JAKWBJ010000062.1, read on the forward strand.
CAGGTTACTTAGCCACCAGGTGTCGGCTCGGTCTCAGTGGTTCACCACACTCCGACAGAGCTTTAACCTTGTTCCCTTAGTCACCTCAGGACCTACTGTCGTTGGGGAAAGCCAAATATCTGGGTCAACACGGATACCCCAGTGGTGATCGAGGTATTTCGCCTGCTGGGTTGTCTTAGTCGAAGCGGTTCAAAGCACTCCGACAACGAGTTACCCTTGTCCCCTAGTTGATGCCAGAGATAATATTACTGGAGCCGGTAGTATTTATTCTTCAAATATATTTGCTCGGAGTACCGCAAGCAAAACTAAACCTTACCCACTTGAAGCTGGACACCAACTGTCCTTTTGTTTGCTTACTTACTTACTTAACTTTATTTATCCAAATATTCTATTCTTACATAGTTTATCTTAAACTAATTAATCATGTGGATACTTGTTCTATGCGTAAATGATACTTATCATAGATTTATCAACTAAAACTTCAAACACTGCAGAATAGCCGCAATCCATCACCAAAACAAATCAACTCTTATGCTATATTCCACAAAAAATGGATAAACGGAAACACTCATATACTTAAAACTAACTTAAAACACTACTTACAACTATTTAACAACAACATGGCAGAGACATCCGCCTCACTGTGTAGTGTTATACACCAGGCTATCCAAACCCAGGGTATTGACCCCCTGTGATCAAATAGCAGGGCCTCGTCTCCATAGAGCAGCCCTCGTCTCTCAGCGTTAGGAGATCCACAGGCGACAGGTATCCGCGCACCCTCAGCAACAATATTTCTTTCATCAGAGAGTGTATCGCCCACTCTCACTCTGAGGGAGCGATCCCTCAGGAATTCCGCAACAATTCCGCAGAGATGCCTGTCGAAACCAAGCGACATCATCTTATGAACTATACCCTCCTGCCAAACATTGTCAAAAGCCTTTGCGAAGTCCAGGCTCACAGCAATCGTCGGATAATCTCCTATTCAGTCCCCTTGCTACATAGTCCGCAAGTGCCATCAGTGCATGGGACGTAGAGTGGCCCCTCTTAAATCCAAATTGGCAATCCAGCAATATCTCGTTATCGTCCATGAATCTTCTCATATGCTCCAAAATAAACCACTCCATAAGTTTACCCAGGCTAGAGAGCAGAGATATGGGTCTGTAGCTACCAGCACCCCCAGGGTCAGACCCCGGCTTAGGTATAGACACAATGATCGCACCCTTCCATGCTTTCGGGAAGTAACCAATGTTGAAACAGTGGTTAAGCACCAACGCCAAGAACCTCCATGTGGTGGCGTCCGTCTTCTTCAGGATCAGGTCCGGTATGCCATCCGGCCCGCTGGATCTCTTGTTAGGTCTACTGGACAATGCCCTGCCAATATCAGAGGGAGTCAGCAAAGAAAAACCTCCTCCAGCGAAATCCCCACCCCGAACACCATCCGCCGTAATATCCGGGCCAAATTCAATGACCGGGGCCTGATTCCTCAGCCTCGATACCTCCTCCAAGACCATCCCTACAATAGTGGAGGACTGGAGATTCACAGCAGCTCTCTGCACACCGCAGAAACGTTCAGCCAAAAGATTCGCCTTGCCACCGTCATCCGTGATGAGTACTCCATCATCCCTCATTATATCAGCAACCGCCAACCTTCGCCGCACACCTGCTGCACCCTTCACTTTCCGAAAAGTCCTGTTGTCCACCTTAATACTCCATAGATAATCCGTCCAATAATTCTGCTCAAACACAGCAATTGCCCCCTGGATTATCCTATCCAGGTTTCTTATCTCAGCCCTCAATATGGGAATTCTCGAGATATCGTATTCATCCTATCAAAGTCAAAGAGATATCGCTGCTCTCTACCGCAAAGCCCATCCATCCGCAAGATCAACTCCACAGCCCTGTGGTCAGACTCGTAGTGCAGAGTTTTAAGCCCATCAGCACCTTCCGGCACCGGTACAATATCAGATGATGTCATGACCACGTCGATAAACGATGGGTTTCCCGCATGGAAACATGTCGGGCCCTCCGTGCGACGTATCTCCAGCTCAGGACACATCCTCAGGAATTCTCTGAGGCAGTCGCCACTGCGGTTGCAGACACTTCCACCCCAGTACTCGTGCTTCGCGTTCAGATCCCCTCCAACCAGGAGCGATCCCGCCGCTGGCAATCCAACCAGGGGATCCAAATCCGCTGGGCAAAGAGTGTCCCTGGGTCGCAGATACATTGACACAATAGTCAATGCCATCCCACCAGAACGACGAATCCTCACCGCCGTGCACTCCACATTTCCCATATACAACGGAACCCTCTCAGCGTGCAGACTCTCGCGAACAAGTACAGTAGTACCGCCACCCCGTCCATTGACACGATTCTGCCTAAAGGTCGTGTATCCTCTCATCTCAAAAATATGCCTCGAAGACAGTTTATGTTCAGCCACCATCAGAACATCCGGTCCATGTTCCTCCAGGAACAAGTTTAAATAGTGTCTCTTATGCCTGGACACTATCGAGTTGACGTTCACAAAGATACACTTAATTGTGCGAACCATTCTGAAGACTCAACAGCATTCCCAGGAGTGCCTGGGATTTATTCTCATCAGTCCTAAGTCTGCCGTATTCAAGAGCAAAACCTCCTATATTGCTCAAGCAGTGCAATAAACCACCTCCAAAAAACCTTCTGCAATCACCATCGATGAGGTTAAAATTTCCTCTCGCCGCTTCAAGTGTAAGGCCGCTAGACGGAGCCTGAAGGGGCCTCTGGGGTACTCAAACACCACCAGCCACAGCAGCGTACGATACACCCGTACGAGCAGAGTTTCCCGCAGCCGTAACGCTGCTGTTTTTGGCAGCTGCCTTCCTCTCAGCAGCTTTCCTCAGAAGTTCTTGGCGTCTCGGGCACTCAGCAGAGCTTGCTGCGTGTCCTTCAACGTTGCAGTTGGCGCACCTTACCGGCAGTCCAATCCTTCTCACAGCCTGGCCTGTGGTAGGATCAGTCACTACCTTCTCCGCGCTATTCTGTCCCTTGGGTGGGACCTTGCATTTCCCCGGTCCGTGGGAACCTCCGTATTTAACACACCTATATGGCATGTTACAGTTGGTCGACACATGCCCATATCGCTGACAGTTGTAGCACTGCGTCAGCCCCTTCCTTTTCGGTTTCTCAATATACACTCTACAGTGCAGAATGTATCTGATGCCTTGGAACGCCTTCAGGTCCGAGTCTCTGCTCAGACTAATGATCCACTTGTCCCCCTTCAGCTTCCGGAGACTCAAAATCTGCATTCTAATGCCCAGACCATTTAGGTACTCGGCGACTTCATCTGCCTCAAAGGTGCCCGATAGGCCCTTCAGCATCACTGAGTAAGGCATCTGGTCCTTCGGTGTATAGGTGTAGAATGATACACCACTCTTCTTCAGCATCGCCTTCACCTTCTCGTAGTCTGCCAAGGTGCAGACCTCTATATTGGTCACATTTGCGCCCAAAATCTTCAAGTTGTACTCCTTGTGCCCCAAAAGTTTGTTGAGGTCACTAGTCAGCAACTTTATGTTGATATTATATGTTGTAAGCACCGGGACCTTCACGCGCTTACTTGCCTTCTTTAGGCTCTGACCCGCTTCACCATCGTCTACAGCCTTGGTTTTCACGGCCTCCTTCGAAGGCTTAGAGCCTCCACTCTTCTCGTGTACACTGCCCACAGCAGTCCCCTTGTCAGGCACGTCTCCACATGGCATATTCACCTCCTCGGTGACCATCTCCTCACTCTCCTCGTCAGTGGGTTCCTCTTCACCACTCTCATCGCCAAATTTCCTATTGAATCTCGCCATCATCTGTTCCATGGCCTTCCTCAGACGATCGTTCTCGTGTCTCAGGGAATTCACCTCCTTCTCTTTCAATTCTAACGTACGGAGTAGCTCCTCCGCAGTTACCACCCGCGCCCTCTTTTTAGGGCAGGACGCATCCCTGTCGGCCATTATATTCGCGTTGTATTCTTATCAGTAGAATACGAACACGTCACCGCTTACTCTCCTTGTGAAATAAATTTCCACGTGTTTATGTACACGTCAGCTCTTCAATCACAGCAGTACACAATAAACAACCCCTATGTGTTTTCCGTTTCAGGTAGCGCAGGTAAAACCCACACACTTTGTTCAACAACTTCGTTCGTATTCAAAAATACGCGCAAAGCAAAAAACCTCCGTAACACAACCGTTCGCAAAGAATGCACGATACAGTCTCAACTGAAGTGTAGGAAAAGCAGCCTCTTTATATACGCAATTGCCTACAGTGTGGAAGGAAATATGTACGGCATTGACAAGCATTGACAACTACAAAATTTAGGAATTTTTATTTTCGTAACAATATTAAGAAATAAATGTTTTATTTTTCGAGTATGTTTGTCAGCTTCCACTCAACAAGCATGCTTTTAATTCTAAAGAATAACAACTCTTTCGGAAGTAAAATTTTGGTCTTCCAAGCACTCAGTGAGATCCAAAACGACCAGCTCCCGTTGATTATTTTCAGGCTTTTAAATTTTTGATTTTCCAAGGTATGGTTGGACTTTCCACACGTATTTTAGTTTATAATCGATAGTAACATCTTCGTAACAGTTGTAAAATATTAAACGTTAAACTTGTCAGCGATTACACATATCTAGAACAAGATCGAACTTATTAAATTCTCAAAAACTGGTGTGACTAAACTTGCATCAAACCAATTTGCACGCTAAAGAGCAGCAAAAATTAGTATAAAGTTTAAGAGCGCAAAGTGGGTGTTTCTACATCTTACCACTTTTTGTTGCGTTTTTCTCTACTAGACTTTTTGGTATTTTTAATTATTATTTTTCTAGTGTTTGAGAGGAAAAATAACAAATCAGAATGCAATATATTATGGAATCTGGAAACGGAAAATTGTGTTGGCCTCGGATGTGTGAATATGATGTCATCGCCTGAAGTTTTTACGACACAATGTAAATAAGATATACTCCATTGCATACAATTTTTTACTCCATATAAAGCGTGGGTAAATTTGGTGTTAGGCAGTAAATTGGCTTAAAAACACATTTTTATTTTGACAAATTCAGTTTTATTCATACCAATATAAAATATAAATATGGGAATTAATAACGGAATATGATGTAGGGCAAATGTACACCTATAGCACACCGCTCTTTTCACAAAATTTAGAACCACATTTTGCAACAAAGCTTCGCTTATCTCCTTAATGCAGCATCGAATTTTATCTTTCAGAGTGTTAGCTGTTTTTTCATGTATTCTCAAGCAATAACTGAAATGTTTGGCTGGCTGTGTAGCTTGTGGCGTAGTCCTCCTGGAACCAAAGGTCACGGTGACGGCATTTCCTTGCTTATTTTCGAAAAAATATGGGCCGATGATACCGCCTAACCACAAACCGCACCATACCGTCACTTTCTTTGTATGTAATGATTTTTTCAGCACTGTATGTGTATTCTGTGAGCCACATATGCGACAATTTTGTTTGTTTACATCACCGCCACATCACTAAAGATAATATTGTTGAAAAATGCGTTGTTTTCGTTCAGTATTACTACAAACAGTAAATTTTCACAATTAAAATTCTTTGTTCAAGAGTGTAGCGTTCCATAGTTAAAGTTTCCTAATTTTTTATTAAATAACTGTCAAAGGTTGACAGCTCTCTTCTTGACATTTCATCATTTGCCAGCCAATTTACTTCCTAACCTTAAATTTGCTCACCCTTTATGACCGATTGATGCATCATCTTCTTCATTTTCTAAAGAAAGTCAAATCCAAAGCCCTAAACTATAAATTTGAGAAACAGATCCCAAACTGCTTGAATTACAAATAAATTTCACAATAAAAAGTAAAACATATTTCATTCAGTTTAAAAAACAATATTGACCAAAATGGTCCTTTACCTAAAAATGGTCCTTCACCTAAATTTTTTTTTTTACTTAACAGCACGGTTAAATGGGAACGTAATCCCAACACCGTTAAATGGCTTTTGTTCTTCCATATTTTACATAGTGATTTCTAGTACGGTGGATTGCCAATTAAAGGAACTTTCTGGTTTAACAACTTTTTAAAGTTCAAAGATCGTTATGTATTGGTATGACAGGCGCACTGAAAACTATTTCCTTGTTTTTATTGACTTTTCAATAATGAATATATCTGCCTGATCAAATTTTCAAGTTAATAATTCCCTCCAGATGCTAGTGGTGGTAACTTGGTGAACGATTATAACACTATAATATGGTATATAAGAGTGTTTCAAAAATTATAGAACTGCTCTTACTTGCCACAATCTTGCTACAGGTACCTTTTATTCTTTTCTAAATGACTGTAGCGTTTTTAAGTATGAAATGAACCCTGTAATGAGGATATTAAGAATCTTTTATCATTAAACGCATATCTACTCTATTTGTCAAAGAGTGTAAGAAAGAGCTGCCTCGGCCAAGTCGTCATTCTGTAGTTCGAGTTCCTGCATATTGAAATAATGAATGAGCTGACGAGATAGCTAGAAGAGGATCTGCCTTAAAGTCGCCATTTCGCTGAGGTCTATTTAGCTGTAAAGTCTATTTTAATGAAAAACACTATGTAGTCCTTAGAGAGAGGTATATATCGCGATTTTATTAGTAATAACTGTACCTAGCACTTAGATAAAGAAGAAAACGGTCCTTCACCTTCTCTGTGAATGCCAGATAAACAGATTTCATGATGAATTATATATCAGGTCGCTAATTAAATCTATAGGATGACACATAGAATTTTATCCATATGATTTTTATTCAGTAATAACCTTCAAACGATACGTATATAAATTTGACAGCAATCTGACTATTGATTTGTGGGTTATAGCATTTTGTGTGAAGCAAGTTTTTTTATTGAAAAAAATTTGGAAAAAGCGAATTTCAAGTTTTGATAAAGCATTGCTTTTTTGATGGAAAAAACACAGTGGAAGCCAATCAATAGCTTGATAAAAATTATCCGAACTCTGCTCCATCAAGGCAAATGGAAGAGAAATGGTTTACTGAATATTAACGTGGTCATACCAGCACAAATGATGCAGAGCGCAGTGGACGCCCAAACGCGGCTGTTATTCCAGAAAACATCAAAATATCCACAAATTAGCTATGAATAATCGCAAATTAAACTTGCTCGATCTAGCTGACATTGTAAAGATACCAGATGGTAGTGTTTTTACCATTTTACACGAACATTTGGGCATGCGAAAGTTCTGTACAAAGTGGGAGGTGCCTTTGCTCATTGTTGACTAAAAACAAGAATGTGTTATTGATGGCAAAACTACACAAATTTTACTTCGAATTGCTCCCACATCCACCGTATTCCCTAGATTTAACCCCCAGCGACTTTCTCCTGTTTTTAGATCTCAAGAGAACGCTTGCTGGAAAGGTATTTATGTCCAATGATGAAGTAATTTCTGAAACTGAGACCCATTTTGACCAGAAAGAGAAATGGTACTGTAAAAGTGGTATCAAAAAGTTGTAAAATGCTATACTTGAGTGATCTATTAAATCTAGAAACCATGATTCACTAAGATATTTCACAGCTAGAGGTTGGATCTAATACCATATTCATATACATGACGACGTACAATACGTTTTACAATTAGTGTGGCTTACTCTTTCAATTCTCTATGATTCGTTGCGCTTAGTGTACTATCACGTTAACCGACAAACCAGCCAATTATATCGGCTTGTCCATTTAGTGTTTTCAAAACTGCGGTCTGGCAAGGCTACCGGCTATTAAATAAATGTCCCCTGAAGTGTCATTTATTTAGTGATAGGTTCAGTACTTACGAATATGTACCGAAGACCGAATAACGCGTAAATTTGATTAAAACTTACTACAAAAGCGCTCATTTCCTACACGGTGGTAACGTGGAACAGTTATTGCATCTGAAAAAGTGACTGATTGATGCACATTATGCTCTGGAGGTGTCATTGGACCGTATTTCTTCTAAAATGACGCTGGAAGAGCCATTGTCGTCAACTGAAATCTCTTTGGCGGTAAGATAATTCTTTGTTTGGCATGTAATAAAAAGTTATGTACTAGAAAATATGTGATTTCAACAAGACAGTGACATGAGCCATGCATGTGTTTTTTCCCTTTCGGTCGCGTAATTTCTTGTTTTAGTGACGTATATTGGCTACCAAAGTCATGCGTTTTATCGCCGTTAGGCTTATTTTGTGTGACTATGTCAAGGAACATGTCTAATCGGATAATTCCCTAACATTGGATCGTGTCTAATCGGATAATTCCCAAACATTGGATCGTTTAAAAACCAACAATCAACAAATTATGGCCGAGATGCCTACGAAAGTGTGTGAAAAATTGGTCGAGAACTTTCTCAGACGGATCATCTGCTACAAACAATCCAAAAACGATCAATTAAATGCCATTGTATTGGGTGTTTTCTTTACAGTTACACAAGTTTAAGTCATAATAAAAGAAAGAAATATATTTTTAATATCAATGAAACGAGATTTGTTGGATAGAATACTTTATGATTTTAATGCTTAAATATCATTATAAAGTTTACGTAGCATATACGGTTGTATTTCCAATAACTCTTCCAGTGATGATTTCCAGGTGTTACATTGTCCTTGGTTTATCGACGTAGACATGTGACTTTACATAGCCCAAAGAAAATAATCCAATGAAATTAAATCATACTATCTTTGAGACAAATTAATTGGAACATTACGGGAAATTACTCTTTCATCAGATGTTTCATTGAGTAAATAAATTGTAGTGCGCTTTGAGGGGTACATACATAGCATCGTACTGTAAGAACCACATATCACCAAGATAAATGCCAGCTAAAACAAATCTCCAATCATGTCCCTATAGCGTTAACCATTGACAGTAACATTCTGCCTATCATCGTTTTTAAAGACATATTGGACCAGTGATTCTTCCAGCCCATAAAGCGCACCAAACTGTAATTTTCTGTGAATATAATGGTGTTTCGACAAAAACTTGTGGATCATCCTCACTCCAAACGCGACAATTCTGCTTCATTCTACCAAAAATGTGCCTCATCGCAGAACAAAAAAAAAAAGGTTTGCAAATAGAACCATTATTTTGATAGAAAAATTCCAAGAATTAGCAATCGCTGCTCTGTTAAAAAAAAGCAGCATTGCCAATTTAAAGTTATAAACCTTTAAAAAAACACCCGATATTGCGTACACAATAGCATACATAGTCCGAGGATTATTATGAAATAAAGGTTTCATCGAAATTAAAGCTTTATACGTGTTTTATTGAACTTTATTTTTGATCTCGAAAAATGGATAACCATTTTCTGCATATATATCTACGAAATATTTTCTTTACTTATGTAGCTCCAAAATTCTGTCTTACTGTTGCAATCTCAAATCTTTTACTGATTTTCAAAAAATAAAATAATATACGCATCTACTTAACTAAAGTTATTTCTAAAAATTTCCACAAATTTCTTACAAAGTTAAAAATTATATTTTCCTTAATTATCCAATCTGTTTAAATGTAATTCCATTTTAAAGTTTTTCCCCTTTCATATGAAAACTAAAGAAAAAATATGAAAGCTAAAGAAAAAACTTTCATACGCTGTCTCATTAACTACTAAAAGGATACCATTCAAACGTATAATTTAACAAACAAAAAATACATGAGTATTTAAACAGAGTTAAGTGAAAATTGCATACAATGACTGCCATTTTTAAATACAAAATAATTGTAGTTTTTTCTGTTATTTTACTCTTTTATTATTACTTATTCAAGCTGGTTCGTTTATGACTTTAAGGCATCACTCTGACTGTAGTTGAACAATATTGTACGGCGTATAATGACTCCTTTCTTTTTTAAGTACTTACATGCAATTACTTACTTAAAGAGTCAAGTTGGATAGTTGAAATGATAAGAAGACTTTTGCAATTAGAAAATTAAAAATTCAATAGAAATAATTAAAATTATTTTTAATATAATATGTTAATAGCACATTAAATGTATGCGATGTAATATTTTTTATACAAAAAACTCTTTAACAAATTTAATTTATTTTTACGGTGTAACGATAATGTATTTATTGGTTTCTGACAGTATACGCGCTACTTTTTTGCCACTTTAAGTTTAAACTTTAATACTTCACGCCATCAAAAGGCATAACAGGACTCTGAGCAAATTTTCTCTTTTGTTCACAAGCGCATAGGCAAAACATAAACAGAGAGCAGGGTTGTCAGATGTGTCGATTTCTCGCCAAACGTGGCGATTTTAAAAGTCATTTGGCGTCCTAGTTTTTGGCTCAGCGACATGGTGTATTTTTGGCAAATTTTCAATTAGTTGGCGTTTTTTTTTTTTTTTTTTGGCTGTTCTTGATGAATATGAAAAATTTAAATAAAATTGTGTATTTGACTGTGTCGATTATAGATGGCAGCTGAGCTTCTGTTGCTCAACAACTAGAACGAGTGAACCTCAAGGCTATGAAGAATAACATCATTCAAAAGGTCTCTTTCTCTTCTCTCTACGATTGTTTTTTCTCTTCTTGTAAAGCTTTAAATCGGATGGTAATCAGTTAAGTTTTAAATTTTTTTTACCTGTAGTTAAAGATTTTTAGGGTCGTTTTTAGAAAATTTAAAAAATAAACTCTTGTTGTACTCGATAGTGTTTGTGAGAAAAATAGAATAACTGTCTATGTATTTCAACTTCGTTCTTTTTGTCGCATAATGTAATTTAATTCACGTATAAGACGATGCGAAATGTACTGATTATAACGCAAATAGCGTTTTAGATATATTACAATAATTAGACTACATATATATCTATAATATACTTTATATCAACCATAACATTTTTTAATAATTAATTAATTAAACATTGTCCACTTTTTTTTGTTTTTACTAATATTTGTACTTAATAAAATTAACAAAATATTTATCATTGCGAATTGTTCATCACTTTTGCGAAATTTAACAATTCGAAACATATTATTTTTTATTTATTTTAAATTTTCTTTTTTTTTCTTATATTATTTAAAAAATACAAATTTTATTGTAAAAATACAAAAAAAGGTAATTTAGCGATTTTGGCGATTTTTAATATTAAATTGGCTAAAAAGCCTAAAAAAGATCTGACAACCCTGACGAAGAGAAGTAAACAGAAAATAAGTGGAAAAACACAGTGCGAGAAAAACTACAATTGATTATGTCATTAAACATTTTATTCAATATGTTTTATTTATTTTAACTTCTTTTTAATTGTTTTTCGTTGATGTTTTTGCTTATTTTATTGTAATTGCTTTTTGTTGTTTTCTGTATATTTTTTTGTTATTGCTTTTATCTCTTAGTTCATTTTTGACTTTAATGCTCAATATCTTTTTTCTAGGTGAGTTAGAATAAGAGAACACCATGGATACTACCACTGAAGTGTTCCGAATCGAAAGAAGTTTATTGGGAGTCGATCGCTACACATTAAGTGGTTGAAATTCCCTTTTTTTTAAATTGTTTTTTGGCTGGACCACGAATTATTTTACTACGGCTTATACGATTTTACCACGCAAACATTCGTCCAAAGCCTCAAGAATTAGTAAATCAGTTGCCATAGATGATCCTTGGTTAACACGTATAGTAATCATATATCCCAGATCCTAATTTTATCGTAGATGTTCAGATTCTTCTTTATCGCTGGTGTACTAGATTAAGCCGGTATACTCAGATAAAAACAAGTCAAATATGGCCTTAAAGTTCGATGGATATGTGACTCATGAATAAATTATGCCTCAAGAGATTAAATTTATACATGTAACAGCTCTGATGGTATACGGGAGTTAAAATATAAGGAAAGAGTTGTGATTAACTTGGCTCTAAAGTACTTTCATACGAGACGTAGTATACACTATGACAATTACTAGATTAACTCTATCAAAATATTGGATGAAAGTTCCCCCTGCTCTTATTGGTACAGTTCTCGCTAGCAAAGCATTTGTGTCATGTAGCATTTGTTTGCTGCATTACTGAATTTATTTAAATACAATTGTAGCGTATATAACAGCAGAAGATGAACCAGGTAGATCATCGAACCAAACATTGTAAAACATCTGGCATATTGTTGCCAGACCACAATGAAGCACTTAGTGGTGAAGTGTTTATTGGACATCCTAGAGTTTAAAATTTCCTAAAAAGATTTCTGGTTTGAAAATTGGTGTTAAAATACATATGTAAACTTAAAAAGTGTGATAGCACTCTTTACATTGTACACAGCCATTTGTGCAAGAAAAAAAATGCACTTTTTTCTGGCAGTGTGGTCTGAGAGAGAGACTCTCAAACTACTACCACAAATGCAAAATGGACTGGTATTAGTTTGTCTGTCGCTGCTTTACGCACACACTTAGTATCTCCTTCTCTCTCTCTCCCTCTCTCTCGGTTTTCAAAAGAATAACATACATTGTTGTTTTAATTGTTGTTGCTTAATACTCTTGAACAAAAAAGAGCATTTAAATCCTTAAGTTTTTCCTTTTTTATTGTTGTTCTTGCTGTTGTTTTTTATTACATTTATGCAATTGTGCTGCTGTGTTGCTCAGTTCTTGTTTTTGTTGGCTGCTCTTGTTATAATTATGATACACCACTACAAGTACAACAACTTTAATAACATCAGCAACAATGAATTAAGAAAACAAAACAAAACAAAAATGAAAAGAAAACAAAGAAGAAAAAAAGGAAAAACTATATAAAAGCAGTTTACAATTACAAGGAAATGGTAACAATTGTACATGCATTACTGTTATTCACACAGACACACACGCATGGTAACGAGTACTTTATATGCGCTTAAGACTCACATTAACAAAACTCAGACACAAACACACTTATGCATACTTACGTATAAAATGCTGAAAATATTATTCCTGTTGCTCAAATTCGAAGGGTTTCCTTATGTGTGCGATATAGTATTTAAAGGGTTTTTTACAAAGTAATAATGCTTTAGTACATAGAATTTCAAAAAATGAAAGAGTTAAACTCAAAAAGTTGTCTGATCGGCAATCTCACTACTACGATATGCATATGTCCTCGCAATAGAAAGATGTTAGTAAAGCTTTTTTTGTTATGCCGTGTGGGATTCACAACAAATTGATTATCTTTAACATGCAGTCAGTATTTTGAACATTACCATTATCATTATACTTTTCTCTAAGCACTCTTTGGGGACATGCAATCATTTTGTTGAGAAAAATTCGAAAATTTAAATTTAAAATTTAAAAAAAAATTTCAAAAATTTAAATTTAAAATTTAAGTTGAAATTCATTAGAAGTTTCAAGTTAGGCCTTCCACACTTGAGAACTTCAGAACAACGCCAAAATTGCGGACTGATCGCCGCCCTAGAGTGATGAAGTCCCATTTGAGAATTTCAGTGTTCCAAGCATCTGGAAATTTCCCAATCCTTGATTAGATTGAGAGTAGTACTAAGTGATGCCGCACAGTACGATTGCAGAATAATATAGAGTGTCCCGGAACTCTTTCTAAGCAATGCATCGCTGTTTTGTTACCATATATCCCACAGCATCCTGGTACCCAAACCGACAGTATCGTAGTAATATTTGACCGTTTTGGATGTCATATGACACGAGTCAAGGGCCCTTAAGGCAGCTTGGATTTTAAAGAATATATTAATGGTCTTACTCTTAAGCCTACTGTTCAGGTTAATCACCGCACATATGGTAATGGCCATGATCTCAGCCTGGAAGACACTCAGAGCTTTACCCAGTGGGATCAATAAGACTCAGTTTGGTCTATAAACATCAGTATTCATGGTGGTAACTTCCTCAGCCTTTTAAATAGTTTATTTACATTTTGGAGATTAAAAACCTCTAACTTTGGTCACTGTTTGTTGCTAAGCATAGATTTTTGTTTGTTTTGAAAATATTAAATTTTGTGCAAATAACTTAACTTTCTCGATTTTAAAGAAAAGAACAGATGAAGCACATCTACACCACATTGAAGTTTATACTGAGAGAGATGGTTTGGATGGTTCAGATGTGGAGCCTATGACATGGAGAAAAAGTACTGCCTAATTGAGCAAAAATTTCAAAGAAAGAAAGAACTTACAAGATTATTAGAAGTCACCTAAGCAGCAACTTCATAATGTTTACAAGCATCAGGATTTATAAAAAGCAAGGAACTTGGATTCCATACGGAATAAGACCGATATAGTATAAAAGACAATTTCTGTGTCCAAAATTTTGCTTAAACGCCATAAACAGAAATCAATTCTGCATAAACCTGTTATTGACAATACAAAATGGACTCATCACGACAACCCGAGGCACCAACCAGCCGTTTTAACGCTGAAGCCGAATAGATATGATGTTAAGCTGTTGCTTTTTTATTAGTAAATAAATGTCTCAGATCACAATTCGTTTAAAACTATTATAAAAAGAAAAATGCCTGATTTCTATAGCCGGATATGAAATCATAATATTTCATGGAGGTGTTGCAAAATTATTTGAAAATAAAAAAAAAAAATGCTGTCCCTTCACTACAAAAAAGATTTACTGAAATTAACTTAACTCTTTCTTAGTTTAAAAAAATGAGTAGTTCTTTTTACTTGATGTCCATTTGTTGCTAGAAAAATTGAAGCATACATTGAATTAATTTATGAACACATTACTCATTAAGCACATGAATCAACACAAAGAAATTCTTTCCACGATGCATGATTTTTTTAATTTAATCTTTAAGAATTTTCAATCTAATTCAAGTGATATATTCTATTTTTGGTTAAAGATTAATTAATACACGACACATAAACAATGTAGTCCTTAATTATCACTCCTTCAGATTATACCACTGTCTTTCACTTGCATACAAGCGCTGATTTTGAGGAACAATAGTTTACCATGTTAAACATCTACCAGAATTATTTTAGAATAAAATATCTTTCAGAATATATCTGCAGGAACTGAAATAGTAAATAAAAGTTTGCACTCCTTAGCATATTGAATATTATTAATTTTTGTTTTACTCAAAGTATATCGATAGCACTCGATGTTTCAGTGTTTTTTAAATTTAGGCCAGTAGAACATTAAAATCATAGCTTAACTAAGCCTTTTTCTTATTGACATAATTAAACAAAAATGC
This sequence comes from Wohlfahrtia magnifica, assembly GCA_023159175.1. Taxonomy (NCBI): domain Eukaryota; kingdom Metazoa; phylum Arthropoda; class Insecta; order Diptera; family Sarcophagidae; genus Wohlfahrtia; species Wohlfahrtia magnifica. The sequence continues at coordinate 3,226,846 of JAKWBJ010000062.1, forward strand.
CTGTACTCATTAAAGAAATACTTTGTTTTAAGAATGTTTAAGGTATCACCCTATTTTTATTGATTATTGTAACTGTTTTTCCATGAGTTACTTTCTTATATTGTGCAGAGTCAATTTAATTATACGTTAAAAAGTTCAATCATTACAAACTGACACACAGTAATAAAAATACTTTAATTTTCGTATTTTTCCCAACTTTTTAATTTTATTCTATTTTAAGTAAAATTCTATTTATTTATTTTTTTATTTTCACATTTAAATTATGTATGGAAAAGTTAAAAAGAAAAAAAAAAACATCAGAATCAGAACAATATTTGTGACTCATTTATAAATCATATATCATGTTTCTCATTTCCATAAAGTTTACTTGATTAGGATAATGATCAATGCAAGATCATAATTAAGTATCTTTTCAAATAGTTTTTTCGATATTGCTTTAAATAATGTTTGACTTCTCATAAGTCTGAGGATAGGAGTTTGCCTTAATAATTATATATTTCCTTAATTCATAATCATAATCGGCCACTCTATCCTCATGGTAAATAGTAAGGGGGGCCGCATTCGATCATATATAATTGGTATGGTACAATAACAACATATGCTGCTACAACATTCACAAGCAGAAACGATCAGCTTCATAACAAAGTATCAATTGATAGTCGCTTGGGGTACAAACCACTTAAAATTATAAATAAACTGAAGTTAAAATGCTGTAAGAAAATAGGTAGTCATTAGGGAGACCGATTATTCGACTTCGATTATTCGCAAAGTAGCACTTAAAAAAAAAACGGTTTATAATAATACAAATAACAATTTAAGCGGCTCTTTAATTTAAATAAAATTGTTCCTAATTCTTGAAGCACAGAGCTGGACTACGTCGTTTTAAAAATAAACAGAAGCTGACGGAGAGCTTAAGATTAAAGTGGCAATCAATACTAAGAATAATTCTAACAAATCTTCTAAAAACTATGCCAAAACGGTGTGCGGATGCCATAAAAAGCAAAGTTTACACAAAGTACTGAAAAATGCTTAAGCTTCGAACAGCTACTCAAGTGGCTAATTTCGCTTTTGTTGTACTACTTGATAGAAAATGGAATTAAAGGTTTGTTATTATAGTTATAATTTAGGTGCCTCAGACAACAAAAATTAAATGTTTTACTTTGAATAAATCTATTAGTAATATACGAGTCCTTAATTACCACCACAAGAAAGTTTGCTTAGATTTCGAGCAACACTGTATGTAAACTTATGCCAACGTATTTAGTAGTGTGTGTCACTGTGATATGTGAGATAAGAGCCCACCTTACAACCAAGAAGTTGTCGGTTCAATCCCAGGCCATACCATCTGCGATATGAATTTGCAACATTACTAGCGACTGGTTATGTGTATTTACGCTGTGAAAAACTTCACTAACTGCCGTTCGGAACCGGCGTTTTTGTGTTTGTGGGCTGTTAATGAGTCTTGTTCATAATTGTCCATCTATAAATATCAATATTTATTTACAGAAGATGAGAAAAGGTTATTTTTGCTAAAGAGTGCAAATCTTTTTTTATAGAAAAATAAAACAAAAACTAATTTTCAGGAATTATAAAAGCAATATCAATAAATACTGTCTGATGTTTACATTAAAAGATCATGTAATAAAGGTCAGCGATATAGTCTATTTTGGTACATTTTAAGAAAAATTTTTGTAGGAATTTTTTCTCTTAGCAACTCTGGTTGTATATTCACGAAGAGAATAAATAAACAGCCGAAAAACTCCGCAAGCTCAACAATATGAAAGAGCATCGCTGGTGTACACCAATACGGTAATCGTCGTAGCATCGAAGAGTGCGTTGACCGCAGAGATCAAATGGGCACAAAAAGAAGGCGTTGTCAAAGATAAATGAAATAACGTAAAAACAATTATTAGGGCAAAGTGTACACGTGGATTAACTGTAAAATTTTAACAAAATAGTATGACGGACACGTTAACTAAGCTAAGATTAACAACAATTTTTTAACGCATGTAATTCTGTGGATTTTGAAAAAATGTATTGTAATCTGGCGAAAACCCGATATTGTACTTCAAATTTTGTTTCTGAATAAAACTATTATTTTTCAAAATTATTTCTTGGTTAATATATTATATATAAATTGATAATCCAAATTATTTTTATTTTTTTATTTGCTCTAAGCTTCTTAAAATCAGTAAAGTTTATGAAAAATTCTATAGATTATTCATCTTTAAAATTTCAACATTTTTTAAGTTTTAGAACAAATTCGGTTCTAGTTTTTTTATTCGATAAAATATATTATATAGTTGCGAAAATAGAAATGAAAAATATATATATTATTTTTAATACTCCTTCAAAGTTTGCTAAATTTAAAATTTTTATTGAAAAAAGTGCAATAAAATATAAAATTATAATTATAAAATATAAAAACAATAAAATATAAAACTCTTTTTTCCTATTTCCTATATTACAAAATAAATGAAAAATCAAATGTTTAAAAATATCTTAAATAAACAGAGTTTATATAGCCGTTCTTCCAATTTTTATATAAGAGTATATAGTTTTTATTATAAATTGGTTGAGTTTATCGTCCTCTAGCGACATTACAGAAAGGAAACCGAGAAAAAATCGTTCAGTATTATTCTCAGCTGATAATTAACTTTCAAAAAATTCATTTTATCAATATTCGTGGTGTGTGATTTTTTATTTTTGTCTATGAGACAACGTCCTGTCCAATGATCAATTTTATTGTGTCAAGTGTGAAAAATTATATTTTTATGTTAACGAAAAAAAGAAAAACATTCATTACAAACAACAAAAACGCTGACATATTTATAGATGGTTACAACAAGTCAATAACATATACATACTAATACTGTGTCGATATGATTACCATGCAGTTTTGCATTGGCACAATAGGTGAATGAACTAATGTAAAATTCCTAAGAAATGAAGAGATGTAATAAGACATGAATATTTTTTATTTATATTTTTCTCTTCATTATAATATTTATATTTAAAAAAATTCAGTTTCACTTTTATGTTGTTAAAATAAAGTCGTATTAATAATAAAAATTATATTTCTTTTAAAGTAATCTATATAATTAAAAAGCTTACACATTTCTTTGTATCCCTTTTATGCCAGTTCTATTCTGCACCGATTTTGAAAAAATAGATGTGCACAATATCAATTTTATTTAAATCGGTCCAGTATTTTGGGAGTAATACGACTACAAAATGATTATTAACACACAGAAATAAAAGACATTTTTCTGTGAGCTATACCTAAAAACAAAAGAAGAAATGTCCCAAAAGATCATTTCACAAGCGAAATGTAAATGAATTGTAGAATAAGCTTAACAAGAACGATTTTCTACAACTTTTTATTAGCCTACTTATTATAAGCCTATATATATATATATACAAAAAGTGTATAGTTTTCAAATACTGTTTTAAAAATTCTTCACATGGCAATGCTTTTTACAATAATACTTGCTATACACTCAGCTTAGTTAACAATTTAACAAGTATGATTGCATATGACATATTCTCACTATAGTTTTGGGTTTTTGAAAAATAGGTTTCTTTTGACAATGTTAAAAAATATTTATTACATATGTATGTATGTAGTACATATTTGGTTTTTAATTTTTAGAAATTTTGATCTATTTCCAGAATTCGTTCTCATGGTTCAAACATGTTTACCGAAAAAATATCATTATGGTAGGCATTTTTTCCTTTTATACTAGAATACTCAATTGAATTTGGATTAGGGCTTTATACTGTAAGCACAATCGCCCGAATTTGTTGTTGTGAGAGCCATTCTTATACATACATATATATTTTATATTTTATATTTTCCTAAACTTAAATAAATAAATATAATGAATTTAAGCTTATATGCATGAATAGAAAACTATTTTTCTGTAAGCGTATTCTATAATTATACTTCTAAGCATATTGTATATTATAGACAAGCATTATTGTCGCAAGGGTTCAGTTTCCATTATTAAAAAATTTTTAATAAACCTTTTACAATAGTATTCACAACACTTTTCTAAGCTTAAGGCTTAAGTTAGGAAGCTTGTTACAAGCTATTTCTAAATTATTTTGGTTTGTTGGTGTACATATGTGTGTATGTATATTTTTTATTTGTCATATAAAAAATTTTTTTTTATTTTTTTTAACGAAATTTTTTCGAAAATATTATTTTTAGGATTTTATACTTGAAAACTATTTAAAGAAAATTTTGTATGAAAAGTTTTAAATAAAATACCTATAAATTTTTAAACACTATTTTATATACATACAATACATTTATACAAAATTAAAATAAATGTCAGATGCTAGAGAGCGGCTGATTGTGCCAGCCGCTGAGTACACTAGTTAATTTAAAAATACATAACTTGTATTTTGGCAGTGGCAATAGCCATGCTGTGTTGTGTCGATATTGACGACCATAAAGTCATATTAAAATTCTGTGAACATTTAAAATCTATATCTTAATTTTAACCTCCTGCCGCATTGAGGTTAAACTTTATACCTTTAGAAGTACTGTTCGCATGTATTTATCATATATGTCATATGCCTGCACCTAGACTTAAGTTTTTTTACAGCTATATTATCCTGACTAAAATCCTAAAAAGGGAGATCTCCAGCAGTGCAAGAAGTCAATTTTTCTCAGTTGCATCAGCACAACTCTAGTTCGCACTATTCGTAAGCACTAGGTAGGCTGTACTGATCGAGATTTATACGAACAGATAAATATTTTATTGGAACAGATAAATGAATGACAATCTTCTGTCCATATGTCTTTCACTGATTTTCGAACGGCCTTTGATAGTATCAATCGTGCATCAATATGGAATGTACTCAACAATGCGGTGTTACCGAAAAAACTAATAACTCGACGGCCTTAAATGTAGAGTTTTCCACAATAGTCGTCTATCTAATGCTATCGAAATAAACTGTGGTTTTCGTCAGGGCTGCATCCTCTCACCAATATTATTTTTAATTGCCTTAGATAACATCCTCAGGAAATCTGTAGATGAATGAGACAAAGGCTTACCATTAACACTTACTAGCAGTTTGTTGATCTCGATTATGCCAACGACATTTTTTTATATAAAAAACAGACCCGTTAAATTTGAGGACGCTTTTTCGTACCTTGGGAGTATTATTACATCGGACGGTGGCGCGAGAGCTGCTGTGGACGCTAGAATAACTAAGGCTAGGATGGCTTTTGCATAACTTAGGAAAATCTGGCGGTCAAGCATTCCCTCAACGGTTACGAAATTACGATTATTTCGATCAAACGTGATCTCTGTGTTGCTGTATAGTTGTGAAACATGGTTAACTACGGATGCTATTTTGTAGAACCTTTAAACGTTTGTCAGCCGAAGAAAACTTTCTGGCCAAACGTCATCAGTAATACAGACTTGCTCCTAAGGTCTGCAGGATCATGCTCGATTGAACTCAAGTGATAGACCACCCTTGCAATAAAAAACTCACTTAAACGCTAACGCACACCCCAACCATATCGAAACAATCAAAATTCAATTGATTCGTTAGGGTGCCTTCGTATGTCACTACTAGTCAAACACATTGTGGCTCATAAGCCTAAATTGTTGCGTTATGTAATGTGATGTCTAATTAAGCTTTTAGTTTTCATCATTACTAAAGACACTTAGATTTAATTCTTACTGGCCGGTTTATAGCTCACTCTAAGCCATTTTTAAGCGAAAAAAGTTAACTTTATAGTGAATCATCGTGATAAAAGCAAATTTTCTTTGGTGTCATACATGACTTTTTAAATTATTGTTCAAATTTTCATAGATGACCGAAGTTGATTTTGTCTTGCAGGTGTACGTTTATTAGTGAGTTCTTGGCAATCCATTGGGTAACCCGATTAAGCCAACCCCGGTTTTATTGGGTATGATATTTAAAAAAGACCTGGCTGGGTTTTTTAATATAAAAGTCTTCATAGATTATTTACAACAAAAATAAATATAATTTAATTAATTTGATCAGTTTTTTTAGCTCAAAAAAGAATATGTATTAGCAAATTTTTCAAAATAATAATGTATCAGATCACTGATTACATCTTTTGTTCGCTCTTGAGCCAATTTACAAAAAGACTTCTCGTTTTTAAAGGCGCTGCAACTTTGAAGCCGATTTTATATTTTTTTGAAGGAAGTGAATTGGTAACATGCGTACAGATACTCTTACCTCTTTATAAGTATATCCTAGATTGGTCCTGAAAATGTAGGCCGTAAACAGAAATGCTTTAAAAATAGTAGTCAACTGTAACATGATGCGTATGATCAATATTTAGTTGAAAAATGAATGATCTATTAATCTTACGTACATGGAGCGTACTAATAAAACGGTGTGACAAAAAATAACGAAATTGAAATATCTGGGAAATGATACCACTTTTCTAATATGGGTTATCATGTAGAATAAGTAACTGTTTTCGAAACTTTCGAAACACCTTCGAAATCTCGAGTTACGGGTAAAAGCCCGTTTTTGGACTGTCGTGCACATATAAGGTAATAACTTGGTGGAATATTTGGGAAGAAGAGAAGTAGACCTTCTAAATGATGTATGTGGTGCGTTTTTCCCAGCAAACACATGAGCTGAAAAGTCCCGAGCCTAACAACGAAAATACTTTTCTTTTCTACAAAATAAGCTTTATTCATCAACATAATCACCATCAAGAGCAAAGCAATCATTTCATCGCTGCTCTCACATTTCAGTACCACTTTTGTAGAACGATTTATCTTCTGTCTCAAAATATTTTCAGTGATAACCAGGGACTTCTTAGTCTAGGTGTTAAGTGCAGGAAGGTACAAAAAAACAGTTTTTTCTTCGTGTGTCGAGATTTTGGAAGTGTTTTGAATATTTTGAAAACAGATCCTTGTTTTACTCAATAGCCCTTATAAGAAAAATAGTATCACTTGCCAGATATTTTTTTTTCGCACCGTGTAATTCATAACAATTAAAAATAATATGCCACAAAAAATAAAACCTTAAACCTGCTTAAAAAACTGTTCTCCATGGCCTCAATTTAAAACGCAACCGATAAAAAAGAATAAATAAATAAATCGCAAATAAAGTCTTTTACAATGACCTCCTGCTTGTTATCTCCAATGGACTCTTTGACAGTGCAATGTTGTTGCAAACGTCACTGGCAGACGTTAATTCTTCCACACAAACAAAGTCAGATAAAATGGTGCGCACGCACTCCATGAAAATTAAAAACAAAGTATCTTGTCACTGGGACAACTATACAGACACATCAATCCTGCAACAATGCCAACAATAACAAGATCTTTAAAAGCAATTTATGAAAAAAAAAATCCTTTCAAACTTTAAAGACAAATAAACTATTTTATTAATGCAACAGACAATGGCTAAATGGCGAAAGTAACAAAGTATAAAAAATGGTCTGAATTATAGTAAAAAAAATGGCAAAATATTCTACAATTTAACCAGAAGAATGTTAAAATAGCAAAAATATCTTCAGCATATTTTCAGCTTAAAAGATTAGACGAGACGCCTGCAAAATAACAAGAAGTTAAAGGAAAAAAAACTGCAGAAGAAACCTAAAAGTTTTAACAACAAATTTATGCTGCTACTCTATATTGGCGCTTTTTTAATGGAAAAGTTTTCTCGAACTGCTTCAGAGAAAGGTTTTAAAAAAAAATAAATAAATAGAAACTTGGAAGTATAACCAACATATACGAGTAAGATTCTTCTTTAGTTTTTTGCAAATTTAAAGTTTTTCGTTTTTATCATGAATTGTTAATATGCCCACTTTATTTATTAACAGAGAGGCTAAAACGAAATTCGGATATGGAAATGGAAAAAAACATTTAAAAATATTGTGGCAATATTTAACGATTGTTAGTCATTGTAGTGTCAGCACTAAGCTACGCAAGATTAAATTAAAAGTTTAAATAAAACTTTAAAATTTTTTAAAGTTGAACTACTTTTTGATTTTTTCCCATAATCCAGTTGCCACATGTGCCCAACTTATAGATAAATTTATTTTAAGTTGCCATAGACCATAAATGAAAGAAACATATACATATACATACTCGTACGTCAAACTAACAAATATTTAGCAAAATAAGGTATTATGTATGTTATCATGTTGTCATATAATAACAATAAAAAATATAACATAATGAGTTTTCCGTATAAAAGTTAGTTGCGTAAGGTTAGGCCTAATATTAATTCATGTGTAAGGTGGAAACTATAATTGTTGGGTAAGGTTGAAAAAAGTCTTTAGCAATGGACTCAATGGACAATCGACAATTTAAAATCACTCAAATAAGTATGTTATCAATAAGCAGATAAGACTTTGTATTGGACTAATCCTTCTTGCTAGAGCTGCAAACCAATCGTTAGTACTATCGATAGTATCGATAGTTTTGTTTTTGGCTGACCATCGATAGTTTTTTTTTCACTATTGATACTATCGTCAAATTTTAAGAGTAAGTACGGAGGCCACCAAATGTATGTATGTATGTCACATTTGCAAAAATTTTTTCGCGCAGGTTGTTAGCCGTCTGTAAACTTTTATAGTTACAGAGGGACAACAGTTTAACAGTTTTTTATATTCCTATTTACTAAACTCATACGATTTTTCCCTTGAGCCAAGCCAAGCAAATTAATCATCATTTCGTCCGGCCATAGCATGTTGTTTTAACTATTATGGTGCAGGTTTTGCTTCCGTTTGCTGAGAAACGATACACTTCGAGGACTCTTACCCATAAGTGTAGCTTCCATAAGGTTTTTTTCTTATTGTGCGGCTTGAAACAGCAGAATAAGTTTATTTTTGGGGCTTTTCGATGACTTGAAGGGATTAATCTTAGAAGTACGAATTAAAAGTTTGTTAAAACTGACAGTTGTTGTACGCTTTCTTCCCATAGTCTCTGTAGTTTTTTTTCACTGGATCTTATGAATTACTTTAGTTTTGGAGCCCTTCATGGTCTGAACAATTTTCGCTGTATATTAGTATTACTCTTCCATAAAAAATCTTCAATACATCAAATTTAATGTCATACTGAAAAAAATACAGTATCCCTATTATTTGTTTCAACACTATTATATGTTTCAACTTATTATTTTTTCCCTTTAACTTAAATTCTAATATTGTTGCCACAAGTAGCACTTAAAAGAATCCGATAGTATCGATAGTTTTTTTGCAAACTATCGGCAAACTTTTGCCGACATCGATAGTTTTTCAGCTCTACTTCTTGCTAGATAACGACTAACTATAACGCAATCAACTTTCTAATATCGCTTTTTCTGGACTGGAAAAACTATGTAAAAAATCAAAATCTTCATTCAGCCTTGCATAGCGCCAGTAGCCATAAAAAATGATCATTGTGATTAATGGAATATGAGTAAATACCAGGGAGATCGAACGGTTATTACTCGACCGGCTTTAACCGATTTTTGTGGTTTTTCCGAATACGGCTTTTTTAAATATCCATTTTTCGAATACCGAATAAACCGGTTACTATAACATGAATAGCCGGTTATTATAAATTTTAAAATTTTTACAAAGTACGTCAAAGCCATGGTAGAACGATTAAGATGTACACTTAACTTTTTCTCATTTTCTGTAAATGGATATTAAGTTTTTATGTATGGAAAACGATGATCAGCTGTGCAATTCGGCCTTGGAACAGTTTAAATAAATATAAGCATTGTGGTTGAAAAGGTAAAGGATTAGTCTAGATTAGTCTGTATTAACTGTCTTAAAATACTAACTTTTTATCCTGATATAAATATCTCTTAACAAATTATAGGTTCATAGTAATAGCACCAAAAACAAGACTCAAACGTACTCTAATCAAATAAATATAGGAGATCGAAAGTGGTGCACTCCATCTAGAGATCTAAAATGATTATTTTGGATACCTTCAGTAGAGAGATAAGAGAAAGAAAAAAATGTGACCAATAACAAAACAAGAAATGGAATAAAAGGGAATAAAAGAACTAAGAGAAATAAGACAAGAGAATAAAAGTGGCGAAGGAAAGGCAAAATAAATGTCCAGACTCTTTTTACACCGGGAATCCACAAACCAGCTAACTAATGCCTAACAAAAATCTCTCCAGATTAACGATTTTGGTAAACGTAAGCTCACTAAGGTCACCAGAAAATTCCCGTCTGAATATCCTGAGCTCGCGCCCATGGCAAAGGTTTGCCTATATCTCACGCATAATGCAGAGAAGGCCTAGCAGAATTTTGAGACACTCCGTAATAGATTCAGAACCCATTTCGTCCTTGAACAGACCATACCAAGGTTCTTCGATACTAAAACTTATTAACCACCACTGTCGAGGATGGCATGTCCCTTAAGGCTCTAAGAGGCGCAATGTTGTTCTAGCGTATTCACTAGCTAGAAACTACCACATGGGACAAAAATTGTCAATTTTGTTTAATAAAAAAACAAGAATTGAAAAGAATTTTATTTAAATGAAAGAACCGGTTAACCAGTTGTTTGATTAATTTTTAACCGTTAACCGGTTTATTAAATATTGTAACTTTTCGAATTATTCGGAAACTGGTTTTTAAAAAATGTTGAATAATCGATCCCCGTAGTAAATACCAACTAGCTGCTCAATCATCACGTCAGTAGCCATAGACAAACCTTCTCTTTAACTTTAAAAAATTCCAATGTATGCTCAGTATATTCTTTGGAACACGTGCTGCTGTTAAAAGGTGTCTTGCAAGTCTCAACGTTAAAAAGTCTTCTAAGTCAGATGGCATACCAGCACTGGTCCTAAAATAGTATTCTTCAAGGCTTGCGCATTTATTAGCTAACTTTGCGTCATATCGCGCCTTCTTGCTGGAAGGTTGAAAAAGTGATGCCAATCCCTAAAAAGGGTGATGCTACCAACCCTGAAAACGACTGCTCAATAGTGGTTTGTACAGCAAACTGATTACCACCACCTTGTGAGGTATTTAGAATCCACCGATTTGTTATTGCCTGTAAAAAAATTACAAGCAGTGGTGCACAAAACTGTGTTGAATAAAGGATTTTTAGTTAAAACGAAACACAAAATTTATTTTATTTTAACTACAATCTACGAACTCATAAAAACACGTTTTTAAAAAGACAAAAACGTAACAATATAAAAAATGTAAGGTAACAAAGGATTAAGCAAAATAGTTAAGCTCTAACTGTATTTAAGAAATAATATATATAAAAAAAATATAAAATATTTTAAAACTAGTTGCGTTTCTATTGCATTGTAGCGTCTGTGGAAGAAGATTCCAAAGACGTGCCTCATAAACAAGGTGACGAAAACTTGTGATGATGATTTCCCTACCCCTTAGAGATCTTGCGAATCTTATCCTATCAAAAAGATATCGAACAGTTCGAGTATAAATTATCCTATGCATCAACATAAGAACACGAATCTTAAGTAGGCTATCAAAAGATACGCCATAAAGCTCTGAAGTTAAATGAGATATATGATCAAATCGACTCAAGCCGAATACATATCTCACAACATTGTTGAGTAACACGTTCAACTTATGCCTACTAGCAGAGTCACAACAAGCAAAAAGTTCTCAGCCATAAAGTAAAGCAGGAACAATATATGCCTTAGTAAGTAATTCAAGTAAGTTAACTCTGCGTTTCCCTCTATTTACCACAATATCATCATATACAACGGGATCACAATTTTTCCTGCGAATAATGATGCAAAAGACCATTCGCTGAAGCCCAACGAAAGACGTTACACAAGTCATTATTGAGCCTCGTGATATTCTCAGCTACTGATACAACAGGACTACTCAAGTATAGTTATATATTATCTGCATACATATGTATTCTACAAAAAGAGAGTTGATGAGGTAAATCGTTCGTATAAATAGAAAAAAGAAGAGGTCCAAGTATTGAGTTCTTGGGCACTCCCCTGCTTAAGGACGTGATTGTATATTGTTCGTGTAGACTGACTGCCAACGGTCGGTCAGATACGAGGCTAACATTTTCACTGATTTTGGAGAAAAATGAAAAAATGCCTAAATTTCATCAAAAGGTTACTTGATCAGCCGTATCAAAAGCCTTCGTGTGATCAAGTTGAACCAAAAAGTTAATCCGGTTATCATTCAGTGCGCATCATATGTTCTCCGAAACATCTAACAATGCCGAAATACAGCTATGGTTTGACCGAAACCCTGATTTAATTTCACACAATAACCCATTCTCCGTAATGAACTAGGACATCTGTAAAAAAAAATGTTCTCAAGAACTATCGACACATAGCAAAGAATTTCCAGCTTAATGGAAATGTACTGGATATAATAATGCAGTTTAATGAATGTGTAACATAAGGCAAAAACATAGGAAGCAACATGCTTATGAATTTCGGATGCATATTGTCATACCCTACGGCATTTGACTTAACTAACCCAAAACATGAAAAAACTTCAGACTGATTAACACAAGAAAATTGAATAGATCTATCATCACCATCTGTATCCACAGAAACATCATCAGAAAAATCATAAAAATTCGAGTCAGAAGGTGTAAAAGTAATATGATTAAAAATTGTTTTAAGTTTCTCGGCATCCATCTGACATTTATCACTGTTTCTAGCTCTATTGATTCCTATTTCTCGAATGCATCTCCAAGTCTGTCTAGAACCGACTGCAGAGATAAAACGTTCCGCATAATATTCCATCTTAGCATTTCTAATAAAAGTATTAACAATTCTCCTGGTGTTTTTAAATTCCATTCTAAGTTGCGGAAAAAACATGGGGACTTCTCTCAATGAATGAGTTGCATCCGATTCTATTTTTAACCTCATTGAAAGAAACCTACAGTTTAACGCCGGCTCAGAACGGCAAATCCATTTAGAGAAGTTTTCAATGTTAGCGATACTCATAACCAGTTACTAGCTAATGTTATGAGGTAAAAAACGTTTTTCTTGTTTTAAGATGGCCTGGCCTGGTATTGAACCGACGACCTTCTGGTTGGTAAGCAGTTGTCTTACCTACCATACCACAGTGGAAAGGTATTTGACAAAAAATTTTGATGAGTAAAACTTGGTTTTAATACTCAATAAAGTAGTTAATCTAAGAAAAATAATATTTCTAAGTCATACTGCGAATATTTGAATATAATTTTCGAATTAATTCAAACTATTTAGGAGAACATTTCTCTTCTTAGAAGCCATATTCACGAGAACTACATCTCGTTTGGTACGATAGTAGGCACATACGCGAACTACTCCTATATCGTAGACAGCTTCTTATTAAGTTATACATATCCTTACCTATTATTTTGTAGAGGAAGGTCAATTTAGAAGTCTACGCCGACAAACCAACCATTTTTGAATAATATAAGCCAATATTTCTTAAACTAAAGGCCCAAAAAAAAAGCATCAAAAATTAGATCGAAAGCGTAAAGCCTGTTTTTAAAATACATGGGATATCAAAAACTTATAAAAAATGTCATAAAATAGTTACTTAATATATATTTTTTTCTCTTGTAATTTGTATATGTTTTGTCACCACAACCATCTAAGAAAAACTATCAAAGTAATCTTTCAACCACAAAAACCAAAAATTATTAATCATCCGTTTCTTTTTATTTATTTATTTATTTTTTCTTCTTCTTTTTGCTATTCTTGTTGGTAACGGTTAAATGCCTTTTGAATTTTACCATTTAATATGGAACTCGTTGATCACAGTAGTGACCCCTAACACAAAACAAAATTACAGACACAAAAAAGAGAATGAAAAGATAAAATAGAAACATAAACGGTGGTGCCAGATAATTTTGATAAAAAATGTGCATTTTAAAAAAATAAAATCGGCATTATCGGCACTTCGATATAAAAAAAATCGGCAAATTTAAATTTCTCATTTTAAATTGAGGGTCCGCCATCTAACGTTTTTTTTTTTTTCAACTAGTGCTTATTTCGTGGATGGTAACACTTAGCTCAAGTCTGATTTGACAGATAGTTAGTTTTATCTTTCCGGTGAACGAATATGGTTTTGTATATGCTTCGCTAAGTGGGCCTGCTGTTGACTCACAGAAGATGCCGATTTCGCAAAAAAAATCATCTTTTCATTTTGATCTTGATTTTGAAGCAAAATTGTCGCATTTGGAGCAAAGAAAACCCGCACGCATACATTGACAAGCCGATACACCCAAGACGAGTCACTATTTGGTGCGGATTTTGGTCCAGAGGCATAATTGGGCCATTTTTCTTCGAAAATGAGCAAGGAGTGGCCGTTACAGTCAATGACGATCGTTATCGGGCCATGTTGAACGAATTTTTGTTCACAAAAATTGAAAAGGACGATAGTAGCAACATTTGGTTTCAACAGGACGACGCTACGTGCCACACAGCCGAAGCTACACTCGATGTTTTGCGCCCTGTTTTTGAAGATCGCATTATCAGCCGCAGAGCTGATTTCGTTTGGCCACCTCGAAGCTGCGATTTGACACCTTTGGACTATTATTTGTGGGGTGCTGTCAAAGATAAGTGTTACGCCAACAAGCCAGAGACAATTGACGCTTTAAAGGACAGCATTCGTGAACCCATTGGTGAAATACAGCTGCACACAATCGATAATGTGCTTAAAAATTGGACCGATCGTGTAGGCTACTGCATGGCCAGCTGAAGCAGCCATTTGAATGAAATTATTTTTCATTATTAACCGGAAGGATTGTACTTTCAAATTAAAAAAAAGAAATTTGAGAAAATACTCAGTAGCTTTTTTTATAGCATCTTCAAAAAAAATTTTTTTTAGCGGACCCATTACGATAATACGATATATTTAGTAACAAAAACTAACAAAACAGAACAATGTTTACTGTATAAAATAATATAAAAATGACAAAATAAATTCAAAATTATGCAAACAAATTGGATTTTATATTCAGTACAACAGTTTGACGATCTCAAACATACGTCAGGTGTCACAAAGCTTTCATTGACCTGTAACTATTTCAAACTTTAAGAAATACCCTCGTTGAACCCAGAAATTTATGTAATAGAACATTTTTCGGATAAATTGACTAGGGGAGTCCATCAAAGAGAGTCGGCAGCTTAAAGCAGGGTTGCCAAAAACACAGCATTTGCTTTTTTTTTGCTTTTTTACTGCTTTTAATTTTCGTGCAATTCTACAATATTTTTTTGTTTGTCAGTAGATTTACTATGTCTTATTTATATGTTTTATTATTTTACACTCTTGGTAGGACCAACGGGGCGTTATATACCACGATCTGCTAAAACCACGGTACACATCACAATTACTTTGTTTTTACCTCGAATTATGATAAATGGTCGGAATAAAAGTACAAATATGCTAAAGTTATTATCTTTAGTGAAAATGCCCAGCCTCACGTCGTCAAAATTTGCGAAAAAAAATTTATAAACGATCAACTGCGATATTTTACCGCATTTGTCCTATTCTCCGTAACCTGCTTCTTCTTACTACTTGCTATTTCGATAGATACGACATGGTTTGGCGGGTTACCGCTTTACTTTTTTCGAAGAAATCGAAAGTAAGATTCAAAATTGCATTGCCTCAAAAGATGAGATGTTTTTTCTGGACGAGATTCGAAAACTACCTGAGAGGCGGGGAAAAGTTGTTAGCAATGATGGACAATAGTTTGATTTACTTGATAATTCATTATCTTAAAAAAAAAACATATTTTTATACTAAAAAATTAATTATTTCGTACTCCCAATATATAAATTATATATCTTTTTTTGTAAATATATCGTGAAAACCTTTGCTTTACTGATACAGTAAAACCTGCTTAATTGTTTTACCCAGTGGGTTGCCAGCGCAGGTTTAAAGTGACTCTATTAGAAATATTAAACTCCATAGAGTCGGAAGTATGAAAAAATACGTCGAAATTAATTCAAAGAAGCTTTCTGTCTGTTATGGAATTCAAATTCGCATTTTAATTATTCATACATTACTTTGTCCGACTATGCGTTGAGTTAAAAACTTTTGGTTATATAGGGTGTCCGCCGGGAAGGTATACTATTTTGTTTGTTTATAATTTTTGATTAAATGAAGTGTTTTATTTAATGTCGGCAGTTCTGTATGGAATACAATATCAAATAAATGTCCACCTCTGTTAGCCTCACAAATGCGAGCCCTTTTTAGCACATTTTTCATTAAATTCTCACACATTTCACGAGGTATATTATTAATTTCATCACGAATATTTTGTCTGAGTTGCTCTAGCGTTTCTGGTTTGTTTGCATAAACCTTGCTTTTCAGATATACCCACAAAAAGAAGTACAAAGCAGTCAAATCAAGCGACCGTGGAGGCCAATCAACATCACCATTCCTTGAAATAATTTGTTGTGGAAAGAGGTCTCGCAGTAATTCCATTGTAATTTGTCTGTATGCGATGTGGCACCGTCTTGTTGAAACCACATGTTAGTCAAGCCTAAAGCATGCAATTGTAGCGTTAAAAAGTTTTCAATCATACCACGATATCGCTCTCCATTGACAGTTACCGTTACGCCGTTTTCAGTTTCAAAGAAGTACGGTCCAATGATTCCTCCTGACCAAATTGCACACCAGACTGCCACTTTTAATGGTGACTGATGAATAATATGAGGGTTTTCCATTGCCCAGAACCAACTATTCTGTTCATTCACAAAACCATTAAATGAAAATGTGCCCCGTCACTCATTATGATTTTTTATTGAAAGTCGATGATTGATTTTGATAAAATGTTTTAACGATTAAAACACGTTGGTTTACTGAATATTTTGCCATAATAAATTTGCCACGTCCCTACTTCACGACTGCCAAATATGAACTGTCAAGACTAATGTTTACCAAAATGGCGCAAAACAAAATAGTATACCTTCCCGGCGGACACACTGTATATATAGCAGGTATTTGTGTTCTCAAAATATGTAAATTTTACTAAACCAAATAAAGTTGCCGTGTTTTTAGATTTTAACGAAAAATCGGCATTTTTGGAGTAAGAGTCGAAAAGAGGAAAAATATCGGTAAAATGCCGATAAATCGGCAAATATGGCAGGCCTTGTTAGCAAGAAAGTAAAGAAAGAGAAAAACCTAATATTTATATGGTTTTGTTGTTGCCTATGTGGTATGGTATTTTTCCTTTTTTATACGGCAATGTATCCTTTTTTGTTATGTTTTTCAGATTTTTTTTTTGTTTTGGTTTTTCTGTGTTTTTTCATAAAAAAAACTTTTATGGCGTTAAGAAGTTGAATAATTTATGTTTCTCCATGACTGTTTGAATATGTGAATGTGCGAAAATTATTGACCGGAAACTTGTGCTCTTTCCTTTTCTCTCGCCCTCTTCATCGTTAGTATTTCAATTTCTGCCTGTAACTTATAATTGTTTGTTGTGTTCTAGTGTTGAAAGAGTAAAAGAGTGTAACAAATTAGTTTGTAAATGTGAAAATATTAGACATTTAAATTATGGCAATAATTCAAATACAAAATTTGGCAAAAGAAAAAGGAAACAACTGAAAACAAAAGTTTTCTTGTATGTGTGTGTGTATGTGTATTTTTGTATGAATATTATTGAAATGGTTGTTAAGATTTTTTATTGAAAATTTGTGAAACTGAAATTGTTATGTACTATCGGAAATAATATAGAATGTTAACAGTTATTGCAATCACATGCCAATTAGATAGTAATATAGGGTGGACAATTTAAAAGCTTAAATATAAACCAGCGGTTGTTTCGAATCTGGCAATATTTATGTCATTCTATTCTGCCACAAAATTCACTGAACGAAATGAATCGATTTACGCTTGAGCAAGGTTGGGATTTTTCGGTAATTTATCATCATTTCAAATCATCTTTTCAGATGAAGCTCATTTTGATTCTGGCGGGTATATAAACAAGCAAAATTGTCGCATTTGGGGCACAGAAAACCCGCACGCATACATTGAAAAGCCGATAGACCTAATACGAGTCACTGTTTGGTGCGGATTTTGGTCCAGAGGCACGACTTTTTTGAAGATACCAATATCTTATACCTAAACTCAGCGTTTCAATTGATTCCAAAAATGATGCAATCATGCCCCACACTGCAGCATATCAAAGAATACTAGAGCTGCGTAGATCCACTATTGAGAGTACACCAAAAACTGCAAGTACAAACAGATTTTATCAAAGACTTTACAGTTAAAAAATAAATTTAACAAAAAATTTCAATTCCACGCTTTACAAAATAAAAACGTTACTAAAGAAAAAAAGATTTGGGCAAAAATTCACCTAAAAACACACTTTTTAAGAATTTAGTCCATATGTATACATTATAACAATCACCTGCTTTCGGTATATTTTCCTTTTAAATATTTAGCGAGAGCCAAATGCTAATGATGATTTTAAAAGAAAGGGAACTGAAACAGCGGCAAAAAATTACATTTTAACAAAAGATAGCAAACAGCACGTGCTTTTGTACATAATGTTTGTTGAACACCTTTATTACAAAGTCCATAGCACTAAAACCAGATTTTCATTTGCTTTTTACACGAGTTGCTTACAAAATTGAATAAAATTTGCAAAAACTTTACAAACCAGTTCATATGCATACTAGTTTTAGAAGCAAAACCATGAA
Source organism: Wohlfahrtia magnifica (assembly GCA_023159175.1). Taxonomy (NCBI): domain Eukaryota; kingdom Metazoa; phylum Arthropoda; class Insecta; order Diptera; family Sarcophagidae; genus Wohlfahrtia; species Wohlfahrtia magnifica. Next base: position 3,245,458 of record JAKWBJ010000062.1, read on the forward strand.
AGAAAAAAATGTCAAAAGGGGCTTTTTGACAAAAAATAAAAATATGCACAAATACTAACGAATCTAAATGAAAACATAATTTTAAGTGAAACTTCTTGGTCTTTTTTTTTTTCGTTATTTAAACGAAGTGGGAGTGGAAACCAATAAAAGCCACTCCATGTTCAGTGTTAATTACATATATACTGAAACAGAAGCAAGCACTGCTATCTTCCTATGGAAGTACAATATTTTCAAAATACACTTAACCAGCTAACCAGCCACCTACTCTAATGAAATCTTAAAAAGATTTTTAGTTTTTAACACCGAAAAGTACAAAAACATTAATTATTGTCGCAGTTACAAAACCGTGGTTAACTGCAATATTTTGCGGATACGTATTACCACTTAAATACACATACAAAGTAGGCTACATAGTAATGTCATCCTATAAGCCTTTATGTGTTGCAGTACACCTATACGTATACTTATCATAGCAAAAAATCTATAATTAAAGGCTATAAATATTCTGCTGTTTATTTGCAAAGAGCATATCGTAATTTTTGAATCAAATAGGGTCAAATTCCGAGGACAATCTCTACGGTTATTTGATTTTGCTTTCTTCCAAAACAATTTTTTTTTTAATTCCACAACTCCCCTTGGAGCATATGGCTCACACAAGATATCTCTGCTTTATTTTACTTTTCTTGAAATCAATTTTAGCTTCTAGTTAAGGAAGGTTAAGGGTCTACTACAGCAGGTGACTAGGTGTAGATTACACTCCTACAGCAATCATCAGCAGGTAGCTTGCTAACTCTCTCGTATCTTGACAAAGAATTTAGTTGCAAGCTAAAAAATCCTACGTGAATCATTTAAATAACCTTCGCAATCAATAGAAGGAAAATCCCATTTATATCTGGTCCTTATCAATTTCGAAAAAACTTTCGAAAAGTATTCTCTACTTTAAATGTAGAAAAGTAATGGGAATCATCGAAGATTTCTACAGAAACGCAAGCTGTCGCAGAAAACGCATAAGCTAGTGTACGACAAGGATGCATCTTATCGCCATTTCTCTTATATTAGTAGTATTGAACATTGTTATGAAAAGTGCAACCATATAGAGGATTCGAGAGCAGAAAAAAGCTGAAATAAAATTAAAAATTCAGCATGAACAAGAAATGTTGGGAAAAATTTTTTCATGGCCCTATGCTCCTGTGAGATATTATTGTTCCAATCTCTCATAACTTATGTCCTATATACCGGTGTACATAAGGGCTGTCAAATGGTTATAAAAGTATTTTCGAAGTCTCACAAGATACATATTAAATTATAATATCATGAGTGCCGATATGCCTAAGTATTTGTTCGATGATTGGATGGAGCCCTTCAAAGAATTAACATGGTAGGTGCGGCTTATCCAAAGTCACTGGGAGCGCTTTTGGCTCGACATTAACTTGTACTGAGTACGGTGTGATCATTACATCCAGGTATTAAGTTCTGTTGAGAGTTGTCAGCATGATCACTAAGTGGGATGATCACTAAGTGTCTTCCAGGCTGAAATCATGGTATTTTCTATATGAGATCAACCTGGACGGTGGACTCAAGACCATTACATATTCTCTGATAGCCAAGCTGCCGTAGGGCGTAGGGGTACTTGGTTTGAATTATATGACATCTAGACTGGTCAAATATTGCTAAGATACGTTGCAAAAGCTTTCGCTTGGAGATAAGGTCTAGTTCTTTTGGGCGCCTGGATGGTAATGAAATAGCGGATGCATTGGCCAAAGAGGGTTCCATGACACCCCATATCGGAACCTTTCTATGCGGCAGCGCTTGCTACCATCCTCAATCTAATCAAGGATTAGGAAAATGCCAGATGATTGGAGTACGGGAATGCTCAATGTGAACTTCTTCACTATAGGGCGACGATCAGTTCGCAATGTGATCTTAATGCGATCTGAAGTATTCATGTATTGCAGGCCAGGAGTTTACGGAGTTTCTCACTGGTCGCTATACGCTAAGAGCTCATCTGAAGGAGATATGGATGTTTGTTTACATCGGATATCAGAGATGTGGCTGTTTGTAGAGAGCTTAAGACGTTTTTAATAGGTTTAGATGGAAATGTTTAGTCTGACATAGGGTCTCACTGTGTGACATATCCACCATTATGGATCTGATGGTATTCATTTGGAAGACAGCTGACCTGCTGAAGAAACTATTGAACGGAAGGGGCATAAAAGATCCCATGGGTTGCAGTGTCCTGGAATAGTGCCTGGTCAATATGACGATAATGATAATAAGCTTTACTCCGTAAAAAAAATCGTATTATTTTGGTTAAAGATATCTACGCATAAAAATAAGTGCAAATTCTGAATCTTACCGTCATATTTTGGTAACAATGCACCTCAGGCTGAAGTTTATGGAGACGCTGTTGAAACTAGAAAAACAACGGCACAATGGTTTGCTTGTTATGGATCCGATAATATTGATGTTAAAAATGCACTTCGCTCTGATCAATCAATCGTTAAAAAAGTCAATGAACTCATGGAAAGATTGAGAAAGACATGGATATTAGCACCGTGGGCATTGCTAGGGAGCTAGGCGTTTATTAACAAACAGTTATCAACCATTTCAAAGTAGCTTGATGTTTAATAAACAGGCAACAATGGCGTGCGAGAATAATATGCGAAAAAGATCATAGACGAAGCAGTGCATTGCAGGCGGTGTCTGGTGGTGTTGTTTATTATAAGCAACTACAACCGGTTCAAGTATCTGAATCTGATCTCTACTGCCAAAAATTAATGAAACTGAAGCAAGAAATTCAATTAAAACGCCCAGAGTTCTTTAACAGAAGCACCACACACACTTTGACTGACTTCGCAGAAGCTGAGGGAGCTTAGCAGAGAAGTTTTGATGCATTCACCTTATAGCCCGGGCCTTGCATCTACATATTATCTTCTATCTTTGCAAAACTCTCTTAATGGTGTAAAGGTAAGTTACGTAGAGGCCTGCAAAAGGCAATTGAATTTATATGAATTAAATTGTTTTAATTATCTATTGACACTGGTCAAAGCCAATGTGCAAGGCTTTAGAAATTCACAATTTCACTTAGAAGACCCAGAAGTTCGACACTGATGTCTTTAATAATGTCTTTACCGCAAAAACTGCTAAAGGTTATCGATAAAAACGGCTCATATTTAATTCAATAAAGCTTGTTTCAAATATAAATAGTGTTTAATTTTGGGTCATATTTTCGCCCAATTTTTACTCGGTTGTTTCTTTTACCATCTACTTTGGTAGGCACATTGTATTATCACCCTGTCGCCTACTATTTAATCCATAACGACTGCTAAGCACATTAAGCAAATTACTTCTTTTAAGCACTTCAAGTGTAACTGATCAGTTAATTCAGTTTGAAAAAACTTAGTGCTGATACCTTGCAATAATTCATTAACACTTTGTTCTTCATGCATATATAAGGTGTACCATCTATCAGTTTAAATTTGAATCAGCGGTTATTTCGAGTCTGGCAATACTTATGTCATTCTATTCTGTCACAAAATTCAGTATATTATCTCCACTTAACGAAATGAATCGATGTAGACTTGAGCTTGGGACTTACTAAGCAATATTCCGTATTTGGGGCTCAGAAAACCCAAAGGTGGTCTTACAGAAGCCAAAGAACAAACTACGAGTGACTGTTTGGTGCGGCTTGAAGAGCGGAGGCATCATGAGCCCATATTTCTCTGAAAATCATTACAGTCAATGGAGACACCTATCGCACCATGGTAACCGGCTCTTCATGGTATTAATGTGAACGATGTTTTGTTTCAACAGGATGGTGCAACTTGTCACACATCTCATACCACAGATTTATTGCGTCAAACGTTTGATGCCAGTTTAATTAGCCGAAATGGTGATGTCAGTACGACACTATACACTCGAAAAAGTTCTCGAAAATTGGTCTGATCGAATGGGGTACTGTGAGGTCAGCCGTGGCAACCATATGAATGAAGTAATATTTAGTTTCTAACCGGAACAATTGTATTTCACTATAGCAAAATAAATTTAACAAAATTTCAAACCGTTTTTGTTTTATTGCATTTTAAAATTTAAACTTTTATATTGCTCACTCTATAGTATGTACCTCTTACAAGTTCTAACTTTAATCTCCTTAGAAGTTAAAAGATTCTTTGACAAGCATCTGCCTTAATTCAAAATACGTAACTGTAGAAATTATATTCCAAATTTCCAGTTGTAAAAAAAACGAAATGTATTTCACTTGGCAGCTAAAACAAAATCAAATTTTGATTAAATAAATTTTTCGCAAACACTCTGCAAATTTAGGAAACGTCAAATATTACTAATTCTAGATGCATGGCACAACCGTATAAAAGTGATTGAGTTCCAATCCCTTTTTCACTACAGCTTGTTTCAACATTCCGTAAAATAAGAAAATAAAAATATTGAACCTATAATTTTCCTCAAGGCTGGAAGAACTAAAGTTTTTTCGAGTAAATAGAACATTTTTAAATGATTTGAATAAGTGATTCAATGATTTTACATCCATGAAGGAAATGTCCACAAAATAATCTTGAAAACAAACTTAAAATTTGAAACGTTAAAAAAGACTTATCCCGACTTTTTTCTTGTTTTAGACAAATTGTCGTTGGTAAAAATAGTAGCCTTATAACAAGAAATAATGATTTATTTTTAGCAGTTTAACATCACTCACCATCAAACTGATACCCAGTCAAACACCAGCCAGTCAATGTGGTATGACAGCCATTCCTGTTTCCAATAAAACATTACATTTGAAAAGAAGTTCACTTTTTTCATTTTTTTAATTTTATGAAAAAATTAAAACGTACTCTTACATTAAAAGTATTTGCATACATTTGGGCTGCATGAATGTATACATTTTATGCTTGTAATTACATGTGTGTATGGCTGTGTGTAAATGTCAACCGCAAAAAATGCATGAGAGTATTTACATCTCAATGATTCTTTGTTTACGTTTGTTTATGAATAAAACAAAAGCCAAAACCAACACAGAAAATGAATGGCAGGAGTGAGTGTGTGTAAGAGAAAGATAGAGAGAAAGAAACCGTAAAAATGGGAAACAAAAACTGTCTTTATTTTGTATTATTTTTACTTACATGAGAGCATCACAAGTATTTAAACGAAAAATTCAAATATTTAACAGTAAATACAGAGGGAAACATAGGAAAGAGTCAATGCAAATAAGTGCATACAAATGCTAGGGGAGAGATGTTCTAATTAAGGTGACCATTTTATAATGAATGTTATATTTTGTTTAATATTGTTACGAAAATAAACAATGCCTTAAAAAAAGATATACACCACATGAACCTTTAAAATTGTATTGTGGAATTTTTTTAACACTGGGTTGTGTCAAATTTGTTAAGGTGCCACTCTGGCAATGCTGTACTTATTTGTGTATTTGGCAGCATTGTCTTCGATCATTTTTGTGTGCTAAATTTTACATTAACGGAAATCGGATGTTGTAGTAAGAACAAGATCATTCGTAAATAATGTCAATTGCATACAAACGGTGGCGCTTTATGCATTAGTTATATAGTTATCGTTTTGCAGTCATTAAGTAAAGTCGTGTTTAGGCATAAATAAATGTGTTGAATAAACGAATATTAACTGCAATTTATTAAGTTGTTGTATTATTTTTTAATTTATTTTGACACAATTAAAAAGAATTCAAACGTTTTAAAAAGATTAAAACGTAACAATATTTTACAAAGTAATAAATACAATATTTATAAAAAGGAAAGAAAAAGAAAGTCAATGTCTACCATGTCCCATAATTGGACATACTAAGTCTCATCCTAAAAACATTATAGATCAATTACAAACTATTATTCCAGTGATAACATATACTTATGCAGAGGGTATTTGTAAAGCGATTTCATCTAAGCACGAAATTTTGAAAAATTGGCAATGCATTTCATTAAGGCTTTTCTATATAAAGTAAACGAAATCTACTATAAAATAAACGAATTATGGGTGGCAAATAAATGTGAAAAAAAGTAAACTTTCTTATGTCTCAACGTGTAATTACAAACTATAAAATGTACTAAGAGGTTCTAAAATTAATATAATTTAAGCACATACCTATCTATCTGGATCAAAATGTATATAATCTCTTTAAGACTTATAAAAAGAGTTTTTTACAAATACTATCATATAGTTATTAAGTCAAGAATGCTTCTTCTAACAACGAGCATTAATACAAAATGTCCGCCAATGCAACTGGTGCCTATTTTTACTAAAGGATTAAGGGCTATCTAAACATTTATTCCATGGATCATCCATCGGTTCAAATTTGAACTAGCGGTTATTTCGAATCTGGCATTACTTATGTCATTCTATTTTTTCACAAAATTCAGTATATTATCTCCACTGAAAGAAATGAATCGGTTTACGCTTGAGCAAGGTTGGGATTTATTGGAAATTTATTTCCAAAACAAAGACAATTGGTCGGAAATTGCAAAAAAATCCAAAAAGAAAAAAATCAAAAGAATTGCAATAATCATCTTTTCGGATGAAGCTCATCTTGGTGGGTACAGTGCATCCATTACGAGCAATTGTCTGGTGCGGCTTGTGCAGCAGACGCTTCATTGGCACTCTTTCATTTTCGCAAGCATTACGGTCAATGGAGACACCTATCGCACCGTGATAACCGATTTCTTTGTGCCTGCTCTTCATGGGATTGATGTGAACGATGTTTGATGGCCATTTAATTAGCCGAAATGGTGATGTCAGTTAGCCGCCAAGAAGTTGCGATTTGATATCGTTAGGCTATTTTCTGTGGAGCGCCGTTACAGACAAGTGTTGCGCCGACAAACTAGAGACAATTGAGTATTTGAAAGTCGAGATTTGTGATGCGATGGCCGAGATACGACCCCTTACACTCGAAAAGCTGTCGAAAATGGAGTACTGTGAGGTCAGACGCGGCTGCCATATGAATAAAGTAATATTTCATTTCTTACACGAACAATTGTATTTCACAGCAAAAAATCAATTTGCCAAAATTTCAAACCGTTTTTGTTTAATTGCATTTTTAAATTTAAGCTTTTAAATGGCCCACCATATACAGTATCATTGACAACTCAACGTCACATACTATTTTGTGGTATGTTAAACATTAATAGACAAGAAGGTCAATTTTGGGACGCTGCAAAACGTCCAACGTACGAGCAGCTTGGAGGTGATCAGTGTGGAGTACACTTTCCAAAATGATCTTTTGAAATAGCGAAAGATGACAAGGCGTATTATGAAAATAAACTGTTATATACTACCTTGATCAAAAAGTCTCCGGAATAACCACCGTGTGGCGGTCTCATCGTTCCGATTTTTTGTTTGTTTTTTTTTTTTTTTTTTTTTTTTTTGTTTGTTAAGTTGATACATCTGTTGTTGATACTCCCTCTAAATCTTAGCGTCATAGCTTGACATTGGCATTTTTTATATTCAGTTTTCAGTATGTCCGTCAGTGCTTCCTGTGATTTTCCTGTGATCGGCTGCAGAAACGCGTTTCTTCTAATGGTTTTTTAACTTGATTGAACAGAATGAAGTCACAGGGACTCAATCAGGTGAATTCGATGGCTGTTAGATGGTATTTGTTGTATTTTTCGTCAAACAATTTCGAATAATGATGGCACTGTGCGCTATCATGGTGCAAAAGTCACGACTTTTCTGCCCACAATTCCAATCTCTTTCGGCGAATTGCAAACTTCTCTTAACGCCCTAATAATACTCTTTGTTTACACTCTGGCCTTCTGGTATAAATTCAGATGAACTACACTGTTGTAATCCATGAAAACCCTGAGCATTTCCTTCTCTTTTGACTGAAAGCGACGTGTTTTTTTTTTTGGTCTTGGCTCATTTGGTGAACGCCATTGACTTACCTGGTGTGTGGATTGCACGTCGTACTCATAAAACCACGTCTCGTCTCCAGTAATAATCCTTTTGATGAATGTGGGATTGGATTCAGACTCGCAAATCATGTCTTTTGCTACCTCAACACGATCAAAATTGTAAAAAAATCGCCAACACACATAGAGATAGATGTATTCTTGGCTATGTAGCTTTTGCAAATGTAAAGCTACGACGCGAAGATTTAGCGGCAATATCAACAACAGACGTACCAATTTAACAAAAAAAAAAAAGAAAAACTCACCACCACACGGGGATTATTCTCGAAACTTTTTGATCAAGGTAGTAGACAGCTCCAAGCTTGAAAACAGCAACCGTAAACATATTTATTTGCATCTAAAGGGCAATACGGAAATCAATGATGGTGCTGGACTGTAAGAATGAATGTCATAACACTATGCGGTCTGGGAAACAAATAAATAAAATAAACTGGCGATTATAAGCGGGTCGGAGGAGCGTGGTTATTAGAGAGGTATATATATCTTTGGCACAGAATTAAGCATAATCAAGACGAGTAGACCACGTGTAACTTCATGTACCTTAACATGCACAAATACGAAAATGATCGTCGATATCTATTTTTAATGATGACTATGTCACTGGTACTTAATTAGACTGTTTTTACTTCACTTATTTAGAGGGAAAAGTCCACATAGTGAAATCACTTTTAAAGTGGAATAATCTCCCATTTCAACATCGTAATTCTAGTGTGCCGCTATGGTATGGTAGGGATGACACTCGCCTATCAAACAAGAGATCCTCTGTTCAATACCAGGGCATACCATCTGATAATTTTCAACAGCGTTATCATGTCATAGCACTGATAGCGTGACTGGTTATGAGGAATTACGCTATTGAAAACTTCTCAAACTAATGCATCGCCGATCGGAGCCAGCGTCAAATTGTACTTTCCCTTCAATGATTCTAAAAATAGAATCGAGAACAGCTTATTGATTGACTGAAGTCCCCTTTGTTCCACTTGGTATGTCGCGGGAATTATGTATCTATGTATGTAATTCTAGACTCAGATTTTACCATAATTCAAAAAATTGTCGTTGTATGTTCATTTTAAATTATTTAGTCTGTAAGTATCACCCGGAAAACGTTTCCTTAAACGTTTTCAAGCAGATTATTTAAATTTTTTTGAGTTAATAAAAGGTGTCATTTCTATATTTTTCTTTTAAAGATGGTCACAGTGTCTTATTTTGTTCACATTAAGCTTATCATAGACAACAACGTTGTTATCATTATTTTAATGGGTATAAACGTGTGTATATGTATGTGAATAAAAAACCATATACACTTATATGCATATGTATATTGATGTCAAGAGTGTTTAGATACTCATACGCTCTCCTAAAAATTACCACCACTCATACGGCAGGAAGGGTATATAACACAATATACTTTTACTATGTAAATATGCCACAAACAGTAATATAAACGGCAATAACAAAACAAAAATGAAACGAAGAAACTATTTATAAACTACACTGGTTCTACAGATTCTTGAAGTGTACTGGGTTTAAGCTGGTGAACATTTCACCTATAGTATTCCCAATTAAATTGACCGGTTTAAAATAACATTTAATTAATTAAAGCCCATTTGCCGGTCTACTTAAGTAAGCTTATAATCAAAATTAAACTAAACTAGTTTTAAAAAGTTAAATGAATTAACTCCAAAATCCCAGAGGTCCACATATTTACCTTTAGATTGTCTAGTATTCGCATAAAAAGAAAATAACCTTCAAGATCTAAGCAGAGACTTCTTGCGAGTCTATTTTTGAAGTAAAAGCGATGATTGTAAATGAGTAGGTGTTAAACCGTAGAATAAAGCAATTAGCTAATTATTAAGTAGCATTGAAACCAATTAATTCAATTCCACTAAACAATGAGGGTACACTTCACTTTAAATGTGCCTCTTATTGGCACCTTCAAGAGAGTTGACAGACGCTTTGTGTCTGTTAAACCAACCGTGGAATTAGTTCTTATGAAATCGGTTTAACACTTACACCATTATCATTCATTATATGGAAGAACAAAGACGTAACTGTTATTACTAATTTATATAAAAACAGTAATAAGAGATATATAGTAAAAAACTTGTATAAAAATCAAACGGTAATCTGGAAAGTAATCTAAAAGTACACTAAATAATACGGAGTTTGAAGAAAATGGGCATTAGCTCTGAAAAAATTAATGTGCAAATTTCACTAACTGTCAATGCTGACCCATTCAAATCAGCATCAGAGTTTTGGGCGCAGTTGTTAAATGAGGGCAAAAAGGTACCTTAGATTTATACAGTACGTTTTCGGTTGTGTTAAATTTATAAGTCACTGGTAAAATTGCTTATATATGCAAGACAAACAGACAGAACAAAGTAATATTTTATAGGAAACATATATTAAAGGCATAGGGTGCTTGGGACAGATGACTCTATGATTAGACTTAAATATGAACTTATGTATGTATACTTGGTTTGTGAGTACTTATTGTCATTTTCTGCTCACTATACCACGCACAATATATAAAACAATGACTCCTCCAGGCCACAAAGCGCACAAAAGAGTTATTTTCTGTGTGTGGAATAGTATTTTGACAAAAAATTGTGAATTATCTTCACTTCGAATTCCGTCAATTCTGCTTCTTTACGTACCTATTCACAGCAAAAATTGGCTTATCAGAGAACAAAGTTTTGAATGGAACTTCAATAACAATATCAATTTATACTTCAGCTTATTTTCCGAACTGGCATCGGTGTAAGTCTATTCATAAGGATATGTCACACCATACTATACAAAAAGCAACAATCAGCTGTTAAATCGGTTATCAAATAAAGCAGTGTTGCCAACTAAATTTCTGAACCTCTAAAAAAACACCCAATAGTACGTAACTGAATCGAGGGCAGTTTTTTCAAACCTGTAAAAAGTTTGGTTTGAAGATTAGTCTATTCAGGCTTAAATATTCGTAAGAATTTTTATCTAAAAGCATACGATCATTTCTTATAAAAGGTGGGCAAATTTCAGATTGGGTAGTAAATTGGCTTTGAAACACTTTTTATTGACAAATTGGGTTTTATTCATACCAATATAAAGTAGAAATATTGGAATTGATAATGGAATATGATGTCGGGAAAACGTCCACCTCTATTACGTCGGCAGACATCTGCTCTTTTCACAAAATTCTGACAAAACTGCGCTTATCTCATCAAGGTAGAGCCGAATTCCATCTTTCAGAGTGTCAGTTGCTTGTGATTTGTTCACGTAAAACACGTCTTTCAAATGTCCCAAGAGAAAAAAATTCAGCGGCGTTAAATCAAAAGAACCAGGCGGCCAATTGCATCTCCAAATCGAGAAATTACTTGACGGGGAAATTTCTCATGCAATAACTGAATTGGTTAGCTGTGTGGCCATTCTGCTGAAACCACACGTAACTGGTAACTGATGTCAATATTAGCCAATTGTGGCCACAAAAAATTGGTTATAATGGTTTGGTACCGCAGATAATTCACGGTGACGGTGTTTCCTTATTCATTTTCGAAAAAATACGGGCCGATAATGACGCCTAACCACAAACCACACCATACTTTCTTTGGATGTAATGGTTTTTCGAGGACTTATTGCGAGGGGCCTCATCACTAAAGATGATTTTGTTGTAAAATTGGGTTCAAAATTTTGTAAAAAGGGCTGACGTCTGCCGAAGTGCTAGTGGTGGATATTTGCCCGACATCATACTCATGACCATCGTTTATATGAGTTCTTACCACTATGCTAGAAAGAAAATTAGGCGCATATTACCTAAATAGAGAAACTTATTATTTTAAAAAGTTGACGAATAATACTGTGTAGAGTGCAATATAGGTCAGTTTGGCCATTTATAACTTTTTGCTTGTTTTACAATTATCTTTATATGTGTCATTTTAATAAAAATATAAACACATACATAAGCATATGTAAGTGTATGCATTTATGTATCTACTTTAACAATATGTAAGTACTCGTATGTATAGGTGTCACTTCTTATTTACAGTCTAGTATTTATCTATACTCGTAAGCGTAGGTTTATTTACATGTGCGTGTATGTGAAAGAACGTTTTTGTTTAATTGTGAGCATGAGTGAGTTTTTGTTGATCATTTTTTTATATTTTTCCTCAACTTTTTCTTTTATTGTATATCCTCTGCCTTTTGTAATAAAGCATAGTCGTCATCATAGTTAGTAGTGGTGGTGACAACAACATACTTAACATAATGAAATACAACCACTCGTATACTACTATCATTTACCTATTTTAGCTCCTTCTCTTGTCATTATTTATTTGTTATTGTTGTATTTGATGCTATATAGCGCAAAGTTTACGCTTTATTCATATAAATTTTATGCCGTTAACATTAAAAGAGAGTTTGTTTTGAGTTCTCTTTGTTATTTTTACGAAATAGCCCTCTTATTTGCATTGGTATTTGCATTATATGTAATATTTACTTTTGTTACAAATAAGAACCCTTTCACTTTTATTTATGTATTCATATAATTTGATAATTTAAATATATTATATACATGTATGTTAGTTGCTGGTATAAATGATGATTTTGGCAGTTGCTTTAATTTATATAAGAAAATAAACTATTTTATTATATAAGAAAAAAAAACTATTAAATTTCAACTGTTAAAATAATAGTAACTAGTGTACATAGCGGCTGAAACAATCAGCCTCATTCTATCGTCTAACATATATATTTTATGTGTGTATAAAATTGTAAAAGTATGTATGTATAAATTTTAAAATATGTTTTAAATGCATTTAATTTCAAATTTTTCATACAAAATTTTCTTTTAATAGATTTCAAATAAATTTTTTATAAAACACTTAATATATAAAATGTATTTAAAAGAAATGTTTTTAAAAAAAAAAAATCAAAAACAAAAATTTTTATATGACAAATATAAAAACGTACAAACGTACATATTTTCTTTTGTTGTTTCATTTGTACCCAACAGACCATTTCACAAGCAATATGTAAATGACCAAAGCTTATCATAAGAGATTTCCTAAAACTTTTTGTAAGCATACTTATTATAAGCTTATTTAAACACAAAAACTGAGCAGTTTTCAAATACTGTTTTAGACCTGCTACACATGACAACACCTTTTCCAGTAATACTTGCTATACATTTAGCTTTTTTTTTGACAATGTGACAATTAGGGTTTTATGCTAGCCAATTAGGGAGATCGATTATTCGACTTTTTCAAAAACCGGTTTTCGAATAATTCGAAAAGTAGCACTTTTTAAAAACCAGTTTTCAGTTAATAATAATTCAAATAACCGGTTAACCGGTTCTTTTATTTAAATAAAATTTTTCTTAATTCTTGAAGCGCAGTGCTGAAACACGGCGTTTTAAAAATAAGCATAAGAAATGTTTTACTATGAATAAATCAATTAGTAATATACGAGTACTAAATTGCCTCGACAAGAAAATTTGCTTAGGTTTCGAGCAGCACTGTATGTCAATTTATGCACTACGTATTTAATGTGTGGCAAACTTCACTAACTAATATATCTTCCATTCGGAAGCGGCGTTTGTGGATTTGTTGGCATTCAATGGGTCTAGTTGATCATTCTCCATATATAAAAATTAATATTTATTTACAGAAGATGAGAAAAGGTTATTTTTGCTCAAAAGTGCATATCTTTTTCGATCTACCTTGGTTTTCACGTTCTTTGTGAGACGTTCAAGGTTATCATATATACAAAAATAATTAAATAAAATATACAAACATATAAATATTAAACTTTTTTAAATTAACCGGTTTATTCCGGTTTACAAAAGCTTTACAAATGTAAGCTTATTATAACCATGATAAGAAAACCATTTTTGTAAGCTTATTCTATAATTAATCTTCTAAGCTTACTTTATATTATAGATAAGCAATATTATCGCAAGGGTTCAGTTTTTATTATTAAACGATATTTAATAAGCGTTTCACAATAGCAATCACAATACTCTTCTAAGCTTAAGGATTATGTTAGTAAGCTTGTTAGAAACTATTTCTAAATCGTTTTTGTTTGTTGGGTAGCTTCACAAAAATTCGCTTTTTCCTTCTATGTGTTAGTAAGAAGTCATTTTACTCCTAAAGTACTGAACAAATTTAAATAAAATTGATATTGTGCAGATCTGCACAGAAAAAGCTTTAAGCCCATATATATATTCTCAAGAGGTGTAAAATGTGTTATTAGTTATATAGATAATAATTTACTTTCAGTACACAACATAATTATTTATTCTTTTGGTCTCATAGATCTAATCATACATATTTTCAAAACTTATGAATAATTGTGAAAATGGTAGGTACACTGACGTGCAAAATTGTAACATGATTTTATACTTTTTCCTTCAGCACTCTGTATTTTTAAGTTCAAATGAACCAAGTGTTTTTATTATACAATAACATAATAACAACAGCTGAGTAGCAGAAAAATATTAAAATAAACACAATTATTAAAGTAAGTATTAATCAACAGGGTGTCCTTTTTTAGAGCCTGGATACCATAAGCATACTAGATGTGTATCTTTTAACAAATGCAACTGATATATTTATCTGGTATCAATGCAACTGATATATATCAGACACCCTTTGTTTGCTGCCACAGCTTTTTCACTTCATTGGGCGATTTGGATACTTAGTGAGAAGAGGTTCTCCATGACTTCAGAAATTCTCAATCCAGAGATTGAGGAGGCCGTATCACTAAATTGTTACTTCTTACGCCAGCATTTAACAATGTGAGCAGTGTGTTTTGGTAGAGATTTTTTCCGGGAATTTCAGAGAATTTCAATTGTTGAAATTTTCCGCTTTCCTGGGTTAAGAAAAATTTCTAGCAGTATTTTTTCTATGTTTAGAAAATAAATTAAGGCTTTTATACTACTGTAGCAAAATTGGCAGCTGCTTTTAATTTCCATGACATCCCAAATAGAATAAGGGGCACTTCTCTCAATCAATGAGCTGCACCAGATTTGATTTTAAGACTCATTGAAACGTAACTAAAGTTTTTGCCGACTCCCAACGGAAGATGCATTACTAAGAGAAGTTTTTCATACCGTTAATATTCATAGCAAATCGCCAGCTACTGTTATGAGGTGATGCTGCTGTTTGTAGTATTTAAATGTTTACTTGTTTTTTTAATAAATATTATATATTTTTTTTATGCCAAACTAATATGAATTCCAAGTCATGTGGGTATCCAGAGGAACGAAATTTCTGATGATTGCGCTACTATAGAGTCTTCTGCCTCTCGTACAGGGAGACGTGTATGCCCCTCTATGTGCGTCATCAATTTTGTTAGATAAATGGGCACTAAGCAAGATGGAACACAGTTAAACCAATATCACCACTTGTAGAGTAACCGGAATGCTTTTGCTTTCTCTTTCCATGGAAAGCACTAGTTTTGGAAGGGGGTCGATGGAGCTACTTTCGGGTATAATTACCGGTCATTGTATGATAGCCCGCATGTCGGAACGCATGTGATGCCTTGGTCATAGCTACTGTAAGAGCTGTCAAGATGAGGAGCAATCGGAGCAGGAACTTCTGTGCGACTGACCTGCTCTATGCAGCTTCGACTGAAACACTAATGTGAATGTCACACCCATGATCTAGACTGTCATAGAGATGTGTCACTGCCGAAGCTGATTTGTCAAGTATCGATTGGCTCAAATGAGAAAACTGATATTTTTGAGTCTTCAGGTGGTGACCATTTCTGGCCATGGGGCCTTCAAGCGAACTTGAAAAATGTGAGCAATCCAGATAACCTTACTCAACCTTGGCCGGGATTTCAGGAATTCCTGAAAACTTCAAACTTTCCTGAGAAACGCAAACTCCCGTAAAAATAATTATAATTTTAAGTCATTTTCTTGCTGGAAAAGTAATTTTTTAGCAGCAAGGCCCAGGTAATATTTTTACATCCTAGTACCAATCGTGCATAGTAATGCGTACTCCTAATACTAGTTGTGCGTACCATTTTTCAACATGTAAATCCAAATAATTATGGTACCACCATCCTGTATTATTTTCTGTTTTACACCATGGGTTACGTTTGATTAAATTTCTATTTAAGGTTATTTGATTTGATAAGACTAAAATTAATCGATTATAATCTGACAGTCGATCCTGATATTAGACCAAGTACTCAAATGCAATCCGATTCTATAATGTAAATCAGACTACTCACTACTGCTATTATGGAATTAAAAGAGAAGCTTATGCTGTAATTAAGGGTGAAGAACGGGGGGAAGTGAAAAGTTTTAAAAAAGCTGTATAACAAAAAAATTTGGAAATATTTATCTGTTACGTTTTTACCTTTTTAAAAACGTTTATTTATATGTTCATAGTTTGCAGTTACAATAAATAAAATACATGTTTTGCCTGGCTTTTATTTAAAATTCTTTATTTACACAGTTTTGTGCACCACTGCTTGTAAGGTTCGATCACAACCACCAGAGGTTGTCCACACTTAACTCTCTTTACTGAACTAGCTCCGACTAAACCAGTTTTTACTTCACGACTAACTTCACGAGTTTTCTTCTTATAAACTCTTTTCACACCGAGCTCATGCCAATTAACTTTCTTCATGCTGAGTTTACACATAAATTGTTCGCTAAGTTTACATCACATAAACTGATTTCTATCCTCATCGATAAGCTTTTCATGTGGCTGAGTAAAGAATAAATCAAAAGTTCTCTCCCTTTTTATATTTCAGGTAGATTATATTTCTTTCCTTTACTTTCTTATTAGTTCTTATTGCGAATGTACTTCTTTCAGTGCTTGTTGTTTGTTGTTGTTTGTTATTGCTTGTTACTTCTTTTCTTTTCTGTCTGTTTTTGTTGTTGTCGTTTATTTTTTATTTACTACATTTCTCCTAATGTTGTTGTTATCGATTTGGTTATTTGTAAACAGCACGTATTGTTGTTTTTGCGGCTTTTAGATGAATAATAAATGACAAGGGTACCCAACCTGATTTTAGCAACAATTCTTTTTCAAAGAGCTTTGAAACAAAAAATATGTCCCACAAAACTCATGTTTTACTATATTTTAATATTTTACAGTAAATGTTTATAAAGATCTTGCTACAATTAACATGACATGACGTCTTTCATTACTGCTCATAGTGTGAAAGTAACAACTCATAATTATTTTGTAAGATATGTGTTCTAAAGTCGCTAAGGTTTTGAAAATAAGAATTAGAGACTTTACTTCATTAATCTGCGTGTAAAATTATTAAAAATATATCAAAATCAGTTTTTATTGCAAATGCTTGAAAGTATTTGAATTTATCCAAAAAGTTGAGCACAATACGAGGTCAAACAATTTGAAAAATAACTTCTAAAAAGAAATCGTGCTGTCAAATTGGTACAGGCAATACTAGAGAAAAAGCTAGTGTATCCCTATCTTACTTTCCTAAGATAAGACTTTAAATTTAGTGGAAATAAAAGGTTGTAATATATTTTCTATTTTTCTAATTTGAATAAAGCGATCAGAGTTAACTTGTACTAAACACAACAAATTCATTAAAAGTATTGAAAAAATACAAAAAAAGGGAAAGACACTTATGATTCATCTAAATTTGATAGATTATATCTGAAAATAACAAAATATTAATTACTTAAGCCACCTCAATACTAGACTTTCCTCGTAATATATACACATATACGTTTAAGATTCTAAATTTAGTTTTTTTTATAATTAAAAACACACTTCTGTTATTAGAAAATTTTTCGGTATGTACAAACAAGCTTCAAATTGTAAACTGATATCTTCCTATATTTATCGTTTTTGTATTTTTATTTTATTAAAAATAAGAACGACAAATATCAACGAAATCCCTGTTAATCATTTTACCAACCTAATGGCCACATTTGGAACAAAATCTAATTTTGGCTTTCACATTCAATACCATAAAAAATAACAAAAACATGCCATTTTTATATTTGACATTCGAATAACAGTAAAAACGAACGAGAACAACAACAGCTAAAACATCGACTAAACAAAAATAAAAACAAAATGAAAAACATTTCAAGCGCTGAGTTCATTTTGCACAATTTGAAAATGAAATGAAAATGAAAGAAAAAAATCACAAAAATATAACTGCCAATAGAAAAAAGTTTAAATTGAGAGAGTTTAACAACAAAATAAAGTTTCATTTTGATGGGCGCGGAGTAGATGAAAGCAAAAAATATAAATTTAAACAAACATTTCAGCACACACACACATAAAAGTGCAATAGAAGCCTTAGTGAATTTTTGAAGTACCCTAAGATACTCAATGGAAAAAGTTCGACTAGCTTTTCAACTAAACATTCACGACTCAAAATTACCTCATATTTGCAAAAATATGGCACAAAAATAAAAAAAAATAAAAATATGTAAACTGTCTTCTGAGACAGTATAAGTTAAAGTGGAACTCAATTTGTGTATATAATTACAACCATATTGATAAAACAGTTTTTGCCTCTCCTGAACATTTACAAATTTTAAGTTTTGACTGTTCATGATTTAGTGTACGATATGTATTTTTTTCGATTAGAAAACAGCTCTTTTATTTTGAAATAAAATTGTTGAGGAAAAAATAATTTGTACAAAAATTTTAAATAAATTGACATACAATTACATATGGATAAAAAAAAGTGACAGTACATACGAGGGCGGATTGACATTGAAGCTACCTAGCGCTAGATGGCAGCACAAACACAAAAAATTTTTCTTTCTTAGAAATTACGATCTGTCAAACGTCAGCTGTTAAAATTTTAGCCAAATTCATCGATTAGTTTATTTGTTGTAGTCGTTTGAAGTAAGCAACTTTTGTGTTTCTTGGATAATGGAAAAAATGAGTGATTAAACACTATTATTTGAAAGTCAAAACGGCGAAGGAGATAAAAGAAAAGCTTGATAAACATTACGGCAAATCTGCTCCGTCAGATTATATGGTAAAATATTGGATTGCTGAACTTAAGCGGGGCTGAACAAGTACTGCAACAATACCATCAACAGAAAGACCAAAAGAGGTGGTTACTGAAGAAAATATCAAGAAAATCCTCGATATCGTTATGAATGATCGCCGTGTCAAAATACGTGAGATTGCTGAAATGGTAAACATATCATATGTACGTGTGTTCAACATTTTGCATTAACATTTGCAAATGAAAAAGCTATCGGCAAGATGGGTGCCGCGTTTGCTCAGTGTTGAACAAAAACGAGTTCGGCAGATCACTTCATAGTGGTATTTGGATATGATAAAGCATAATCCTGCTGATTTTTGGCATAGATTAATAGCTGTTTATGAAACGTGGTCCACCACTACACACCTGAAACCAAAAATCAATCGAAGCAATGAGTGGAAGCTCGTGGAATCGTTCCGAAGAAGGCGAGACAGCGAAATCGGCTGGCAAGTTTATGGCCACTGTATTTTGGGATGCGCACGGAATATTGCTCGCCGATTATCTGGAAAAGGGATCCACAATCACAGGGGAGTATTATCGTGCATTATTGGATCAATTGGTTGATGCAATCAAGGAAAAACGACCACATTTAAACAAGAAAAAAGTGCTCTTTCTTCAAGACAACGCACCGGTCCACACAGCATTAGATACGATGCTAAGACTACGAGAAATCCACTTCGAATTGGTTGATCATCCACCTTATAGTCCAGATTTAGCCCCTAGTGATTTTTTCCTGTTTCGAAACTTGAGAAGATGGCTCGCAGGAAAAAGATTCATTTCAAACGAAGAAGTGATTACCGAAACTAATGCGTATTTTGAGCAGTTCCCAAAATCGTATTATTCAGATGGTATAAAAAAGTTGGAAAATCGTCTACTAAGCGCATTGAGCTAAAAGAAGACTATGTTTAGAAATGAATGGTTTTTGAAAAAAAAATGTTTTTTCCTATTTAGGTAGCTTCAACATCAGTCCGCCCTTGTACATATGCAAAATACATGTCGTCTAACTGATGATTGGACATCTGACAACGAAATACAGTGTTCTACTGAAACAGCTCGATGTTGCTTTAACAAAATGAAGAAGATTCTTACCAATCGAGGGTTGGACGTTAATTTAAGACTACGACTGGTCTGTTCTCTATGAGGCTGTGAAACATGGACATTACGAGAAGCTCATATGAACAGAATGGAAGCTTTTGAGATGTTGATATATAGGAGACTTTTAAAAATCTCTCGGTAGACAACATAACAAATAATGAAGTTTTATATCGCATGCTGACAGACAGAAAACTTCTTCAAACCATTGAAGACGAAAAGTTGTTTATTTTGGTCCCATTTTGATGGGTTACATATATCAAGTACTAAAGCTCATTGTTGAAGGTCAAATCGAAGGTCGAAGAAGAATTGAACTGGGTTAGGGACAGCAAATGATCTAGTTCATCTCACAGCAAATAGACAGGAATACCAATTTAATTAAGCAAATTGCATGAAATGTATTGTAATTGTTGAAACGAAAATAAATGTATGCGATCGCTTACATTCTGTAAAGGATTGCAGCGTAGAAAGAAAGAAAGATCAGGTCAATGAGCTTAGGCCTTTGAAAATTTCCCGCCTCTCAAGAGGCAGTTGTCAGTTGATTCCTGTTAAATTTGAACAAGCTGCTTCACTTTGTTTGAGTTTGTGAGCTATTGATGGGATAAAAGTGAATTTCTTGTGTTCATTAACCATTACTTTTTAACAAAAAACACAATTTTTTACACCAAGCTTAAGTTTGATTAATATTATGGAACCTCTGTACAATCAATTTTATTTTGTGAAAAATGGTTTATTGAGTTTCGTTGTAGCCGTGCGAGCTCAGAATATTCAGAAATTCTGAATGCTCAACTGAGAACTCTAGTCCCGAAGCAATTAGAAAAAATTTACGATATGCTATTCTCCGATCGGAAATGCTAGTTATTACAAAAGCCATAGGCATCACACATAGCTCAATGGTTTTAATTGTGAAAGATAACTTGGGTATGAGATAACTTTTCATATAAAGGATGCAGCGTTGGCTTACAATCAACCACAAACACAAACATTTAACAGCTTCGCAGAAGTATTTGGCGTTGTTCGACATCAATATAGACAAGTTTTTCTACGACAACACACCGCATATCAAATAGCAGTTACGCTTAATTAGCGTCAAAAAGGCTAAGGTAGCTTTGTTAGCCAATTAAGAATTTTAAGCCAAATGACCACATTTGGCCAAGAAAAAGTTTTTTTCACCAGAAAAATGAAAGAGTGCAAACATGAGCAGTTTACATGGCAAAAATTCATGAATTAGGCTAAAAATTGCTCCCTCTTTCGTTATATTCTTCGGACTTAACCTTGAGTGTCAATTTCTTGATTCCAAGCCTGAAACAATTGCTCAGCGGAAAGATATTTTGATTCCGAAAATGAAATCATCTCACAAGCAATAACTTCTACGAATTTAATTTTTTGGAAGGAATAAAAAATTTAAGAAATGTAAGGCAAAGTGTATGGAACTCAGAGCTGACTACGTTGAAAAATTAAATGATTTCTTTAAGCAAAATATTCTTTCAAGCAAAAAGTCACGACATATTTTACCCATTTCATTTATAAAACCAAATGTAGGGCCTTAACAGAATGCATGAAAAAAATAACTTGATAATATTCAACAAAAACTCAAAATAAGTTACATTTTTCGATATTCATTTGTTTGTGTTTTTATTTGTTTGTAACAATTTGATTATCTTCCACGTCTTTTTATTGACTTTTTTTCTTTTACTGGTGTTTTTAGTATAAATTGGTGCACGCGATGTTTTGTAGAATAAACGACTGTATTTGGTTAACTTTTTACTTTTTGATAGTTTTTAGCGGTAGTCAAAGTTGAAGTCATGGTTATCACATCACATCACATCACATCACATCACAATCGGATCACACAACAAAAAATAACTGTCACAACAAATTAACTCAAATTCGACAATTTTATTTTATTTTATTTTATTTTTTTTTTAACAGAAGAGTATTAAAATATAAAATAAATTTTCAATGGTAGGGGGAGGGATAAATTTCCAATTACCTGCGCTCACAACATGCATGCAGAAGAGACACGCGATAATTTGAGGGTGTGCTGTATTGAAGGTATTTTAGTTTCTTTTTTTGGTTTTGTTTTTGCTTTAATTTTATTTCAAAAATGTTGTTAAATTTATTAATTTTTTTAAAGGGCATTATCTCTCAGCAAAAGGACTCCTGTGGTAATAAACAGAATCACGTGTAATATTGATTTGAATATTTCGGTTTTAGTTATGAATTTCCTGAAGTCTCTTAAAATTAATATATTTTCCAAAGTTGGTAATACTGCGTGTTTTTTATACAGATAGAACCATAAGGTTGGCATTACTTTTCAAAATGACGATCGATTTAACAGCTTGTAAGTGATTTATTCTCAGTTTGGTTTGGCAATTCATCATGAATAGACTCACGCCCGGCGTAGATTCGCCAAATGGGCCCAAAAGGAGATTAACGTTGTTCCCGATTTTCATAAGCGAATTTTGTTTAGCGATGAGCGCACTTCTGGTTGAATGGCTACATCAACAAAAAACACCGCCGCATTTGGAGTGAAGGTAATCCTCAAGTCTATGTGCAAACACCGTCACAACCAGAAAAACTGACTGTTTGGTGCGTTTTATGGGCTGGTGGAATCATTGGTCCGTACTTTTTCAAAAACGATGGTGATCGATATAGAGCCATGATTACTAACTTTTTCATTCCTGAATTGAATAACCATTATGTCCAGGAGATGTGGTTTCACCAAGACGGCGCAACATGTCACACAGCTCGTGCCAAAATAGATTTATTGAAAGACACATTTGGTGACCGCCTAATTTCACGTTGTGGACCTGTGAATTGGCCTCCAAGATTTTGTGATTTAACATCGCTAGACTACTTTCTGTGGGGCTATGTAAAGTCATTGGTCTATGAGGTAAAGCCACAAACGCTTGACCATTTGGAAGACAATATTCGCCGTATTATTGCAGATACACGGCCACAAATGTTGGAAAAATTCATCGAAAAATTCATGGAAAAATTCATCGACGTCTAGATTGGACTACATCCGTGCCAGCCGTGGCGGTCATATGCCAGAAATCATATTTAAAACGTAATGCCACAAAATTATCTTTCGGATAAATAAAATTCATGTCAATCAAATAATCCATCGTTGTTTTATTGCAACTTATAGTTCTATACCTCTATAAAACACACCCCTTATATGGCTAAATATAGACTCATGTAGGCTGGCTACGTTAACGTAATTCTCTTTTAATAAGAAACGCATTAAGCGACATACCATATAGGACCTAATAGGGTATATGTATGTATGTCAAGGTTGCTGACGAATCGACATTCTCTCTTTCTCTTTTTTTTTCTTTAAATTGAGGTCTTTTGGCACCAATGTTCATATCCTCCGCTATCTCTCTTATGGTTAATTACCGATTATTGACCAACATTTCTTTTACTTTATCAACGTTTTCGTCGGTTTTCGGTCTGCTACTGTGTTCATCATTTTAAATTGACTCACGACCACTTTTGAACCACTCGGGCCACTGGTAAACATCAATTTATGGGCGATACATTGACGTCCAAGATATATACTTTTTTATTTTAATCAATTTTTTACTTTGTCTAGCTCAACTATCCGATGGCGCATTTGCGAATTTAAGTGAAAACTCGTAATCCAAATCGCCTCTAAACACTGGAACCGTTAGAAGGATATCTTATCTTATGTGCAATAGGAGTAAAAAATAAAAACAAAAAGTTTTTATTGTTATTAAAAGAAAATACGGTACTTTATAGAACTATAACTGCACTTGTAAGTACCGTCGGGCAATAAATAGTTAATGGACACCAAAGAAATTTCATCACATGTCAATAGTAATTTGCCTTTGTCAGCGTTTGCCACGATAATTTACTATGACCTTTGCCATCGGGTAGTTGTTATTTAGGGCGTTAACATTTTTCGATGTTGCACTGCTTCTGATTTCTATTTTGTTATTAAAGTATAGAAATATAAAACACCGATGTATAGGTTTTATTAACGATGTTTTTCGACATCGATGTTTTTATGAACAATATTGCACTCCTAACTACAAAGCGGACAAAAAACGTTAGCCTCTATCATTGCTTTTTACCATCGTGCACATACACATATGGGCTTCTTTTTTCTGTTTTTTACTTTATTATTTTTTATTTAATGTGACAAGTTTGTCAGTTTTCGATTATTTCGTGTTAGCAACACTGTAAAAAAATGTGTTTCGAAAATCCCGTTACTTTTCGTTAGTTTGTGAATTTTGTGTTAAATACATTTAATATTTAGCAATATTTTACATTTTTAAGAGAAGGTTTGTTAAAACAGTCTTCTCATAAATATTAATGTAAAGTTATACTAAATAAAATTGTCTTAATAGATGGGTCGAATAAAGGACTGTACTCCAGAAGAGAGAAGACTGATGCTGAGATTAAGAAACGAAGGATTTAGTCTTCTAGCAATATCTTAATTAATGAATAAATCGTTATTTTTTTCCAAAATGCCCTTAAGCCCAAAACACGTATGGAAACTCGCCAACGACAGATTATCGTATTATCATTTTCGCCCAAAAAAAACCTTTTTTACAAGACATATGTAATTTTTGCCAATATAGGCAATGTGATATCTGCTCCAACTATCTGACAAAGACTACAGCGTGCTAATTTACCAGGGACAAAAATCTAGGGGTCAGACTGGGTCCTTCGCAAAAAATCATTTGAGTTGTTGTGATTCAGCAGGTGAGAAGAAGTGACATTATATCTTGTGGAGCGACGAAACAAAAATTAATTTGTTTGGAAATGATAATGGACGTAATGTGCGTCGATCCCCGGGTAAGAAATTTCACACCCGTTACACGAAAAAGACAGTCAATCATGGTGGTGGCAACATTATAGTATGGAGATGTTTCTCTTGGTATGGTGTTGGTCCTATTTATTGTATTACCGATGCTATGACACGGTTTAAACTCAAAAAATATTGGAGCACACAATGTTGCCATACGCTAAAGAAAACATGCCGCTTAGATGGGTTTTCCAGCAGGAATAGGATCCAAAACATACATCCTGCAATGTGAAAGATTGGTTTCGTGAAAATGGTTTAACTCTCTTGGACTGGCCAAGGCAATCACCGGATCTAAATTCAATTGAAAACGGTTGGGGAGAGTTCAAACAAAGATAAAGTAAAAAAATATAACAAAATAAGGACCAACTTTGGAGTTTCGTTCAAAAGACGTGGTACGATATCCCTTTGGATACTTGCCGTAAATTAATTAGCCGTGTGCCAAGCAGATTATACAATTTTTTTTTTAAATAATGGAGGATACACTGGGGACTAATAAAACTAAAAAAATATTACAAAACTTGCTTAAAATTATTGAACTACAACATATAATTTAATGATTTACGCAATATTCTTATTATTTCATCCACTAATTTTCTGAAGCTTTTTTATTTCCATTTCATAAAACACTTACTTTATGTAGTTAGGACGTAAGCGTTTGTGTTTTATATTTAATATAAGATAAACTAAATACATTTAATAAAAAAATAAATAATTAAAATTTAATATAAGATGCAAAAGAAATTCATGTGCATATTATTTTGGCCGCATATAAATTATTCCATATGAATAACTAAATACTACCAAACTCTTCAAAAATACGAATCCTTTTTCTTCGAAAATGAGTTGATAAAATTTCGTCAACACCTACTGAATCTAAATGATCAAGAAGGCGAATGATTGGATCTTGTTTGCAAAAGACCAATATTCCTGGAATACACCATGACAATTTATGACTGCATATCTTGTGACGAAAATATATTACATATTAATAAAACATATTTACTATTTGCTTTTGTATTTGTTTATGAAAAAAAATTAATAAATATTTTAGGACAATTCTAATAAAGAGCATTTTATTTTGTCATTTTTTCATTGAAGAAGAATACTCGGGTATCCACTTTACGTGTTAATGTAGGTAATTTTTAAAACTTATAAGTACGGAACCAGTGAACGGAAATGACCACTTGTATAATGCAAAATTATTTAAATATCTTAGATTCGAAGTTTGAATACTGTACCGGTAATAGTTTCGAAGCCAATACATAGATTAAAAGTCGCTAATAGATATACGAGTACCCGCTTATGCGTTCCAGGATTAATTAAATTTAAACTCTAAAATTTTTTTATTAAAACAATAATATTTTATTAAAGTAAATTATTTAAATGTTTCAAGACTACAGTTTTATTTTAATGATTGCACTCTAAACCAGAATTAATAGGTAAAAAACATAAATACTTTAAAAGGAATATTTACAAAATTGTTTCACTACTGTTCTTCTTCTTCTGACATTAATAGAAATGCTGCATTGTCCATAATATTATGACGAATATTTACAGGTAAAAATTTTACTCCATAACGCTCGCCTTCTTTCATATAAGTACAGGCAACAGCAGGCAGTTTGCAGGTTGGACTCCAAGAAAGTCTTTTTTTTCCACAATATGACTTGCAATCATTATGCATACAATATGTGTGTATGATATGTTTTCCCTCTACCTTTTCGAAACATAGCCTACACTCGTATGTTTTATTACATACAACCTCATGAGGATCTTGATTTCTGATTAAACCCATAATGATGTTGAAACCGAACGTAGATTTTACTATCTGTAAAGACAAAAAAAAAGAAGAGGAGTACAAATAAAAATGCCTTCAGTTTTAGCAAAAAAAATAACAGTTATGAGGCACTATAATTCTAAGTTTTGTTATTTAATTACTAACAAACGCAAGTTAATCTTTTAACTAACAACCGCTTTTTCCACAACTTCTTCAACACTTCACCATTTTTGCTTTTCTGTTTTCTAAGCTGCGAGGGCGGATTGATATTGAAGTTACCTAAGTAGGAAAATAACATTTTTTTTTTCAAAAACCATTAATTTCTCATCATAGTATCTTTTTAGCTCAATACAATAATTTCTCATCATAGTATCTTTTTAGCTCAATACACTTAGTAAGACGGTTTCCAACTTTTTTATACCATACGAATAATACGATTTTGGGAACTCCTCAAAATACGCATTAGTTTCGGTACTCACTTCTTCGTTTGAGATGAATCTTTTCGCTGCGAGCCATTTTTTCAAGTTTGGAAACAGGAAAAAGTCACTAGGGGCTAAATCTGAACTGTACGAGTATATTGGTATATTAACAGCCGATTTAATAATACAAATCTAGCAAATGTGTATCATTTTTAATACACTTGTCGCTATATTTGCTAATCTCCGATAAACAATCTTCAAACACTTACTAAGTTAATTTGGGTTAAGTTTGTGTCAGCACTTCAAAGTCAAAGGTAAAGTTCTTAAGATTTTGTATATCATTCAGCTCACTTGAACTATCAATTAACACTTAGTGTTGCGAATACTTTGACCATTAATTTAAAACTGATGTATTTTTAAACTTGCTTTGCTTTGGATTCTCTGAAGAATTTTCATTACATATCCTTTCTACCTGCCAAAATATATTTGAGCAAATCAAACTAGAAAGTATTCGTGTTTTATGAGGGCCATAAATACATCACATCAAGTAATTAGTTAACTAATATTCTAATCTGAAAAGCATTTGGGAATACATCCTAATAACAAATTAATTAAGGGAATTTCCCTTATTGTAATACAATTATTAGTGTCCCGCTAAGGATGAATTTCCAAGAAAAAAAGTATGGCCTAATATATAAAAATGTATGTGTGTTTGTATGTACGTTTGCTTGTGCAAACAACTACAGACAACTAAACGGCTTAACCCATTTTCTTGAAATTTTTACACTATCACTACCTATATCTGTATCAAAATTCAAATTGGGCGGTACCACGTCAATACAAAGTGTATATATCTTCAAAATGATAACAAAACGAGTATAAATTTGATCCAAATAGCTTCATAGTCAATACAAATCGTCAGTCAAAAAGTGGGCATAAAAACTAAATATTTATTTCATTATATGTTCAGAACGGTTAAAGTCATAGTTTTAATATATGGTTTGAATGATTTCATAGTCAATACAAGTCATCAGTCAAAAAGTGGGCGGAATTAAACAAGTAGGTGTGGTATCTCCCATACAAAGTAAATTTTGATTTCTGTATATCTTAAAAACGGTTAAAGCAAAAGCTTCTGAATTTGGTCTGAATGACTTCATGGTCAATAAATATCATTATTAAAAAAGTGGTCGATATTGAACAAGTGGGCGTGTTACCTCTCATATAAAGTAAATATTAATTTTTGTATATCTTGAGAACGAAAATAGTAGAAGTTTCTTAATTAGGTTCAAATAACGTCGTCAGCGATACATATTTTCCGTCAGCAACTAGACGAGATTGGATAAGTGCACCTTTCATTCATACTAAATATTGAATTTTGTGTACAAAACAATTAGTCAAGCTTCGTTATCTACCTACAGCAGCTAAAAAGCGGGAATTGCAGAAAGCACACTCTATAAAAGCCATCTATATCTACGTATATAATATTAT
Organism: Wohlfahrtia magnifica; assembly: GCA_023159175.1. Classification (NCBI taxonomy): domain Eukaryota; kingdom Metazoa; phylum Arthropoda; class Insecta; order Diptera; family Sarcophagidae; genus Wohlfahrtia; species Wohlfahrtia magnifica. The sequence goes on from JAKWBJ010000062.1 coordinate 3,274,000, forward strand.
CTGAAATGCATCAACCGATTTTATTTTGCAAGACCTTAAACGAAGCTTAAAGACAATATAGGCGGTTTTTGTATGGTGATTTTTGGTTGGCTAATTAATGACGTTAAAGTGAAATCCTTTGTATTGTATAAGTTTTATTTGAAAAGGAAATTTGTTACAGTTTTTAACCTCTATATGAGTTAGAAAATATTTCTAAAACTGTGTATATAAAAAGTATATGTAGAAGGATTTCATTTTGCGTGTGGTTTCACTATTGCTCAATTGAGCGGTGCCATGCTCATATTAAATTTAGTAAGAGTCTCTAAATTTGGCCTAAATAACTTTGTGGTCAATACAAATCATCAGTCAATAATTGCGCTCAATTGGATAAGTGAGAGTAGCACCTCCCAAACAAAGCAAAGATTGATATTTTTATATCTTTGAAACAGTGATATTGGAAGGTTCTGAATTTGGTCTAAATAACTTAGTGGTTAAAACATATCATCAGTTGAAATATAGGCGAAATTCAATAAGTATGTGTCATCTCCCATACAAATTAAATATTTTTTGTTGTATATCTTGAGAACGATTAGAATGGAAGGCTCTGAATTTGATTTAAATGTGGGCGGAATCGAATAAGTGGGCACGGTACCTCTCATACAAATTATATAATGATTTTTGTATATCCTGAGAATGGTTAACGTTGAAATTTCTAAATTTTGTTTAAATAAAGTGGCAGTCAATACAGACATCATTTAAAAACAAATATGGAATTTTGCATATTTATAGAAAAGGTAACTTTATCTATCCACATCAGTCAAAAAGCATGTACAACACAAAGGCATCCAGCAACGCGGGAGGGATTACTCTAGTGGAATATGGAAATGAATATGTGTTTGATTGAAGACTGTACACCGCTAAAAAGCAGAACCTAGAGTGTCTTTCTGGAAGGAATTATAGGCTATCTTGAATGGCAAAATGATTAAAAAGGGGGAAAAAATTTAACTAAGATTGCATTTAAGTTAATAGTTAAGATGGGGTTAGCGAAGCACGCCGGGTCTTAGCTGTTATCTAGATCTAGGTCTTTAAAGACTTTAATATACCAAGTGTTTTTTAGGGGTTCATAACTTTGAGTTTCAAATACTCCTTTATGACAACCGACTTAGCAGCTGATAGTTGCTTTTTGTTTAGTTTAAGGCGACATTTCTTTATGGATCGGCTTACACCAAAGCGACGCTTACAAATTTGGCTGAAGCACAAATTGTTATTCGTTTTGAATTTCCATTCAAGGTTTTGTTCTCCGATGAAACCCGTTATATGCAGAATTGGCGCATTTGAAGTGAGAATAGTCCGCAAGCTTTTATCAAAATACCAATACCATCGACAGGAAATTACTGTTTGGTGCGTTTCGGGGACTGGTGGAGTCATTCGTCTATATGTCTTCAAAAACGATAGTGATCAGAATGTTACTGTCAATGATAAACGGTATAGGGACATGATTAGAAATTTTTGTATATCTCAATTAGCTGGCATTAATCTGGCTGACATGTGATTTCAACAGGATGGAGCCACATACCACACAATTCGCTACAATTGACTTACTCAAAGAAACTTTTGATGAAAGAAAATTTAACCTTATGGTCAAATTAATTAACCACCAAGAACGTATGGTTTAAGCCCAATGAATTATTTTGTTTGTGGTTATGCAAAATCACTTGTCTACGTCGATAAACCAGAGACAAGTGAACACCTGGAAATCAACATTCGAAGAGTTGTTGATGAAATACAGTCGCATATTCTGTGAATATTTTGAGAGAATTGGTGCTCCAGATTGCGCCTTATACGCGGCAACCGTGGCGTTGATACTAGAAATATATTTCTTTGTTTATTATGAATTCAACTTGTGTAACTTGACCGTTTGAATTTGGAATCTTTTCCTTGCATCGTATGACTGACGGAATTTCTTACAAGGCATCGTGAACTGAGAGCTCATATGAAGAGGATGGGCATCACAGATAGGGATGTTTTTAGACTGTGCTCACAGTCATCAGAGACAACATAACACATATAGTATCGTGTGAATGTGGGGTTCTTGATAGGATATCACAGGGTGACATATCCACCATTATGGTTTCTGATTTGCTGGTGTTCATTAGAATATCAGCAGATCTGCGAACGAACTATAGACTGGAATTGACACAATAGGTCCTATGCGTCACATGGTCCTGCAATAGTGCCTGGTCAAAATGATGATAATGATGATGGTCCTTTGGAATGTATTTTCCCGCAAAGATGTTCTAGAGAAAATTACCGATAATAATAATCAAAGCATTGTACACAAATGAAAGTTGTCGTAACTTACATGATGGCAGATTCAGTCGACGATCTCCTGGTAAAGCTGGTGATAGTTGTGATGTGTTTTTTTTTTTCTACCCCAATGCAACATTATCCTCAACTGTTTATTACAACGAGCCCTTTCCACACCATCATTTATTACCTGAGGAAACCTCGACGACGCAGACGACATTTGTCTTCTGAGTCACAGACTTTGGGACGTACATGTGCAGCTGGATTCTGTACAGGCATAACATACAGATCCGGCTTGCAGATAAACATCGACAAAACGAAAATTGTATGCATCAACACTAATAATACAGCAAGCACTCGTTACAGGAATCATTAATATATGTATGTATGTAAATATAAATAAAATAATTATATAAATACAATATAAATAATTAATTATCTGCAGATTTCATCAAACACTAACATGGATTCTTTAAAAATTTTTTTTAATTTATTTTTTTTCTTTTAAATGTCACATATCATGCAAAATATAAGGGTGAATTCAATATATGTATATACATAGGTATGTATGTACTCAAAATGGTATACAAGTATAAGTTATTATCATTACCAACAATTTCTAACAATTTATTATTTTTGGTTTCAAATAAATTAGAAGATTTAATTAATAATAATGATACTGTTTTGGTAACCAAATTAACACATTAAATTTCATAGAAGCCAACACTTGTATTCTTGTGCATTCGAATGTGAACTTTGTCGTCTTCTTAGTCAAGGTAATAAATTAAATTTATTTTTTCCTTTTTTTCAAATGCAAACAAATATTATAAAATAATATTTAACTATTTAACTGCCAACAATATTCATTAGAAATATCCTTACATACATATATAATAGATGCATACATATGTATGTACAATATTCGATACACATTTGTCTTGGCTTAATGATTATTAAGCCTGTCTGTCTTTTGAAATATAAAATTAATGAAATTTGATTTGTATACAACATTGAAATTATTGGATACATACATACAACTACGTATACATACTTAAAATGAATACAATTAAATGCATAAGTACTTACATATATACATACATACATACATGACTCATACAAATATTTCTTCTATCAGCAATTCACATACATATTTTATAAAAAATTTTTGGTTTTAACTGTTCGTCTATTGTAGTACGCAAATGTTGTATACAAATGTTGCAAACAACATTTATTTCCTCCCCCTTTGGTTTGTGTGTTAAACTATTTCCTAAAACGAGAATCTATTATTACAATTATTTTCTATACAACTCTTCATGGACAACAAACAATTGCTTTATTAAGACCACAAATAAGCAGAATCTTAGCTAACGGAAATGTGAATACTTTCAGTTACTGGGGGATGAATATAAGATTTACTTTGAATATACCATATAGCAAAATCTGTCCGTCTATCAAAAAAAATAAAATAAATAAATAAATAAATAAATAAAATTGGTCAATAATTTGTTCGCATTTTAAGTAAAACTTGTTAGGGCACATTAGACCAATAATAAACCATTTTTAACCGATGTTTAAATTGTTTAAAAATTATATTTAAAGTTCGTTTTTGTTTTTATTTGCTCCACGAGGACAAAATATTTCCATCTTAATGTTTTGCTTGCTACTGCTTTTATTATATTTTTTAATTTATCCATTATATGGGATAATCGGTAAAGATCGATTAATAATTTTACCAAAAATGAAACATATTTTTCTTACACATCAAACAAGTTTTATTAAATTAAGTATGTGCCGCTTTGCTAAATAATCGTTTGTTATTTTCGGGGTTAAACCATTATTCCATAGATGTAGAACTTCTGAGTTTTCTGTGCGAAAAAGTGATCCAATTGCGTTTTTCAGAAATCGAAACAAATGATAAAATGAAGGTGCAAGCTCCGTACTATACGGTGAATGCACCAAGGAAGGCAACAGCTTTTCTGTTGATCAATTATAGAGTTTTTTATTGAATTGCTTCCTTCAATCTCGAATGCTGGCACTAGAGATCAGAATCAATCATTTAACCAGGTTGTAGAAGTTAATAGTGAACAGTTCCCAACAAATCTCACCACACACACACACAGTATTAATTATCTTGGTGTCAACCGATGCTTTGCCACCGTCTGCGAAGTTTCACTTTTCTTTTTTATGATCGTTTTCATACATTATTATCATACGTGATCCACTTTTCATCGCTCGTAATTATTCGCTTCAGAATTTTTTCAACTTCGTTTCATTTTACCTGTTGATTCATATGGCAATCAAACATCGAGCTTCTTTGTGAATTCAGCTTTTTTCAAATGATTGATAACTGTTCGGTGATGAATAAATGCACAGTTTACCAACAACATCCACGCTGCTTATGTCCCGACTCTTCTAAATTTTTTTCATGAGTTCATCGACTGTTTTATTGATTGGTGGACTAGAACTCTCTAGCATCAAAATTATCGAATCGAAAACGATTAAACCTTCTCACTGCTGTTTTCTAGTTACACCATCGTCTCCGTAAACTTCACAAATTTTTTCAGCAACGTGCGACGCATTATTACCTTCTCTATTATAGAAAAGCCATAGAGCATATTGTATTTCCACAAAGCATCCATTGTTTCATTTCCGTTTCATTAATCAATTTGATTTTTCAAACTAAGTAGATGATTAATCCACTGTAGTCCCTTCCAATTGGTTGTGTAGTGGTGAATATTCTTGCAAATTGTTGGTGTTATTTATTTAGCATAATAATTTGTTCCTGATCATTCATCTGATATTTGCCATCATCGCCACAGGTAATCTGGATGGTAAGGGGGCTTCTTCTTTACTTTTTAGATGAAGTTGTCTGGAAGGAAGTTCAGGCTTCTTTATTAAACACTCGAAACCACAATTAAATGTTTTCATGTCTTCTGCTAAGTCTTGATCCTGGCTCCCTTATGTTGTTATTTGTGCTCTCTACACACTACACCACGCCATCCCAGAAAATAAAAATAAATACATTAATTTTTGGCATAGATAACTTTTCAGAGAATACTGCGATTTTAGTAATGTCTTCTAACAATGTGAAGCTTAAAATGTCACATTTCAAGCAAGCTACAGTATTGTCTGATACTATTAATATTACCTGAGATATTATATCTTGGAACCATTTACCGACAATTTATAACTGAACTAAACCGGACACCCAATAATTAGCTTACCTCTACGGTTCTATGCCAAGGGTTCTTCGTTCTTTCTCTGTGTCTACTTCCCTGTGTGTTCCATTCTAACCCTCTTTGTTATGCTTTTATTTTATTTATTTATATACCCTCTTTATATACACTTCCTGAATTTCTTAGTTGGTCCAAATCCAGAGCTCTTTGTTGCTTATACTCTTTGGCCATAACATTTCATATATAGTGTTTCATGTTTCAGTTCTATACAAAATGGTGTAATAAACGCATGCATTGATGGTGAATATCATTTGTTGATGTATTCGGCTAGACGGTATTCCTTTTTTCTTCTTGCATAACTTCGCCATTATTACTACAAAGGGAAGTGGCGATAGATAGCATTCTTGACTTCCACTCACATTAGTAATAAACAGTTCTCTAACTAAGCTGTTTTTTAGTATCTGCAGATTTGCGTTTGTGTACATTTTTTTATGACGTTACTTATTTTGTGAGCATATGTCTTTCATAAAACATCTCCATCTTCCACGGTTCATCTCTGTTGTGTTTGCTTCTTCCCGTGTAAGAAAATTATGTTTTAGTTCCTAGATGATTGTGCACTCTACAGGTGTTTCTTAGACTACCATAATTTTTTGAGCGTTGTCGTCGTCTGAATATATATATGTGAGCTTCTTCATATTGACTCGTCGTTCGAACGCCGCTGTCGCTTTATTGAGTATGCTTTCTACGTCGCTGCCTTTTGTAGTAATTCCACTTCCGAAATAGCAAAAGTTATCTACATAATCGACTAGTTGACCATGTATCATGATGTTTTCTGTGAAAGTATTGTTGATTCTTATGGCCTTGGTTTTCTTGACATTTATCTCATGAAAGAATATTTCAAGGAAAAACACCTGCAGTTTTGACTGCAGTTGGGAGATCTTATACGAGATTGAGATTGGCGTAAGTGACTCCATATTACTACTTTTCGCTTGGAACAGAATTTGCTCATTACGTCAACCAGCACGATGTACAGTGTGTAGTCTAGTACAAGCTGGATGGACAACATATTTGGTGACGTATTTTAATTTAAACGCGTTTATTAATAGCTTTTGTAATTATTTTAACTGTTTTCAGAACTAGGTTTTACCGAGAATGAAAACGCGTTTCAGCAGCCATTTCTAAAATTTTAAAAAAACACCAACACATATAGAGATACATGTACTCTTGGCTACTTAGCTTTTGCAAATATCAAGCTATGACGCTAAGACTTAGCAGGAATAGCAGCTACAGATGTACCAACTTAAAAAAAAACTCAAATCGGAACGATGGGACCGCCACACGGTGGTTATTCCGAAAACTTTTTGATCAAGGTTGTATACACATCATTAGGAAAAACACTTAACCCATCAACTCTATTTCTATTTATATTATATGTGGGCTCTAAAACTAAATCTAATATCTCTGAAAGCATGGGTCCTGTCTTTTTTCTAGGAATCTCCCTCTGAATGGTAATAAAAGGATCAGCCGTGATAAGCTGCATGTTAAGGAAGTCGAGGCAGTTCTCGGGTATTATTTTGTCGAGACCTTCTTCAATCTTTATTGCAAGCTTCTTTAATTCGTTAAAGAGATGTTTGAATAACATACTTAAATGCAATGACCTGTTATCTTGTGAAAAACTCCTAAACTTGTTTGAATTAATGTTGATGCCTGAAGACAACGCTCTGAGTATAATGCCAATTTTTTATTTTTTTTATTAATGTCACGTGTGATCTTGTAATTTCAGCACTCGGTTCAGAATTCTTGAGCAAGTTACGAGCGTTAATTCTACCGTTAGTGTCTCCCAATTCTGGTTTTGGTTTGTCCACAAATAGTTCCGTTTCATCTTTAAAGCACTCTTCGATGCTAAAAGAACGCTCTTTGCATTAGCTTTGTCAGAAGCATCTCCTAAATTTTATTTTGTATTTCCGAAGCTATTATGAAGCAGACATTCTTCTTCTTCATTCAGACTTCTGTTAAAATGAAAATAAATACTATATGAGCAGATTCTTGGAAAAAAGTTTAGGTTTATTTCTAACTACAGTAGTGTGTCATACGCTTGATAAAAAGATTGGCGCACAGAAATGTGCTGTGTGTTTTGAATTTCAAGTTTAATAAATTCTTGCAATTCTTTTTTTTTTAATTACTCAATTTTCTAAGTAACAGGTTGAAAAATACAAAATATAAAGGTGTAAAAAAACTACTTTCCCTTGCTTATTGAAACCAGCACTAATTCAACACTTCATTACAGAACAACACGTAAGACATATTCGCATAAGTAGTGCAAATGCAAAAAAATTTTATGTATTTAATTTGAAAATATTTTATTCTCACCCTCATAAATGTTTTGGCACATTAATTCAGACAAAACAGTAGCTATTATTATAATTACCTAAGTGTGCTTTAATTAGCTGTGTTAACAATTTTCAGAATTGGTAATGTTGTTTTCGTCCAGCTAATTTGTTCTAGACGACACACTGTGCGATGGTAAATAGCTAGGTGATAGTGAGCACTCTTGTTTTACTCCAGAATTGGAGCTTTATGCTTGGCTGATGTTCCTATTTTGAATAACTGAAAGTTCTACATCCTCTAATTATTCGAATTATTTTCTGGGGTATTCTTTTTGCTATGAATGTTTTCCATATATTAGTCAGTCTGATGGTAGTTGATGTCACAGTCCATATAGGTCTATAGGATGACACATAGACACATGATTTTTATTTAGTACTAACCAAGGCACATTTAAGAAGGTGGTGTTGCCGGTTCGGCTGACAATTTTTTTTTTTTTATTTCTATGTAATTTAGTGATTCTTCATTGTCAATAGTTATATTTAGTTTACACCTTATCCTGATTTTGCATGATTTTTTGCAAGGTATTGCTAGGAACTTAAGTAAAATGTACAAACAGGCTCAATTATATATTGTTATGAATGTCAAACTTTTTATTATTTTACACCCAATCCTTTACTTAATCCATTTTTTGCACGATATCGTTTGGATTTTATCTAGAGTGCAAGAATAGGATTATGTGTATTTTATTCAAAATATAATTTATATTAATTTTTTTTGACATTCTAAATTCACAAAAAAGTAACAAATATATGTTGTTTTTGTTGTACAGGCAACACTACCTTGTTCAATATGCCTTGGTACTAGCCTTCAAACGATAAATATGACAGCAATCTGACTATTCAAACAACTTTTGTTATTGACTGGTTTCACTAGGACAAAACACCGTGTCACAAATCGATGAAAACGATCACAAAATTGAATGAATTTGACTTCGAATTGCTTATCCACCCACCGTATTCTCCAGATTTAGACCACAGCAACTTTATCCTGCTTTCAGATCTCAAGAGAATGCTTGCTGGAAAGAAATTTAAGTCCAATGATGAAGTAATCGCTGAAACTGAGGACTATTTTGGCGGAAAAGAGAAATCGTGCTATAAATGTGGTATCGAAAAGTTGGAAAATCGCTATACTCATTGTTCGCATTTGAAGGCAACTATGTTGCATAATAAAATCGAGTTTTGTCAAAATTTTGTTTTTTTCTTACTTCTCGTACGGACTTATTGGATGACCTAATACATAGGTTTTATAATTATATTTATTATTCTTTTTTTGCACACCTTTTAACAATAGAGCTACCCAAGTTGCGTTTCTATTGAAGGTATCGAACAAAGATGAGTACTCCATGAATATTCGCTTGATTTCCACGACTATCATGTGAACTAATTCCAATCTGTTCAGCTCCGAACAATACGTAGAGTTTGGTCTCCGCAAATTTGATCACCCGAGTTCATACAATGCGACTACTATCCATGTGTCAGTGGCAGGTTACACGAAATTGTTGTACCCAGTTATGCCGTAGCACAGAGAGTTCAAGATAATTTACAAAATAATTATGACCTTAAAGCCGTAATAAAAAGAAATTGCCCCTTTTTAACCTTTTCCTTTAGAATAAAAACAATGGTTATTTGACCCCCATGGTTGGCCATTTCTGTATCATTTTAATATCGAAAATGTTTATTAGAATAATTATTATAATTAATGCATATCGACTATGGCATCCAACAACACAATTGTATTTCATTTGTGATATTTCTTCTTAATAACCAAATACAACCAAATGCTATAGTAACTATAGTACATTCCCACAAAATAAAAACAATTTCAAAGTGAAATTGAAGAATTTTACAGAGATTATCCATCATTTGTAGAATATCATCTTCATTACAGCAATTAAAGCTCATCATTATTAAGAAGACCATCATCAGCATCATGGTCTCTTTTTTATTGTATAATTATCATTTACGTCATCATTGACGTCTTTAATATCATCCTTATCATAAATGAATGATTATATAATAAATGAATCAATGCGACTGACCGACTGACTGACTCAGTAACTATGTTCAAATACATGAATGAATGAATGAATGAATGAATGAAATACTCATACAATTTGAGTTCTGTTTCATTAATATCTGCAACTCTGTCATATTTGAACATTTAAAATATCCTTTTAATTTACGAGTGTGGATAAGTTTTGTATATCCATTTAAGTGCGCTCAATGTAACATATGTATGTATGTATGTACATATGTTTGTATCTCTAAATATTTACCTGTTAATTATGATAATGAGAACATTTGAATAAATTATGCAAATAATAAAACGACAACAACAACAAATACAAGCATTATTGCTAGCTTATGATATTGTATTCAAATAGAAGAGAAAGTGCCTTTAAAGGAATGTCTCAGGATTTTAAATAAATTTATTGTTAATGTGAAATCTATACACTCCAGAATAAAAAATAATTACACTGCTCAACAAAATAAAAAAAATTTGTGTTTCCTGGGATTTTTTTATTCGTTTCTGTATCAAGCTGAAGGCACATTTTTCAAATAATTTCATTCATATGGCTGCCTCGGCTGGCCATGCAGTAGCCTACACGATCGGTCCAATTTTTAAGCACATTATCGATTGTGTGCAGCTGTATTTCACCAATGGCTTCACGAATATTGTCCTTTAAAGCGTCAATTGTCTCTGGCTTGTTAGCGTAACACTTATCTTTGACGGCACCCCACAAATAATAGTCCAACGACCCAACCAAACATGACGCAAAACATCGAGTGTAGCTTAGGCTGTGTGGCACGTAGCGCCGTCCTGTTGAAACCAAATGTTGCTAATATCCTCCTCCTCAATTTTTGTGAACAAAAATTCGTTCAACATGGCCCCATATCGATCACCTTTGACTGTAACGGCCACTCCTTGCTCATTTTCGAAGAAAAATGGCCCAATTATGCCTCTGGACCAAAATCCGCACCAAACAGTGACTCGTCTTAGGTGTATCAGCTTATCAATGTATGCGTGCGGGTTTTCTGTGCCCTAAATGCGACAATTTTGCTTATTTACATACCCTCCAAGATCAAAATGAGCTTCATCTGAAAATATAATTTTTTTGGCAAAATCGGCATCTTCTGTAAGTCGATCGCAGGCCCACTTAGCGAAGCGATAAAAGCATATACACAACCATATTCGTTCCGCGGAAGGATAAACCTAATTATCTGTCAAATCAGACATGAGCTAAGTGCTACCATTCACGAAATAAGCACTAGTTGAAAAAAAACGTTAGATGGCGGACCCTTTTTTTAGTTAGATTTGGTTTTTTTTTGACAATAAAATATATTTTCTATTGTTTTATATATGGCTTCGTTTAGAGTATGTTGTGCGCTTAATTCAAATTTTTATATTTCTATTCTATATTTATGGTAAATATATATTTGAAAAATATCGAAAACCTATATCGGACTTTGTGAATTTGAGCGTAACACTCCACTTCCTGCACTCGCATTTAGAACGATTTCCACAAATAATTCATCAGAATCTTAGTACAATTGAAGAGCGTTATCAGGGAAGGAGTTTTCAACGAGATCTATCTAAAGCCACTCATTCAAGGAAATCTTATAAAAGATCATTTGATTGCGTTCAGTACAAATTTTGTATTAATTTTTTGTACTTTTTGCCAAAGTTATCAAACTGCATATTTCACAATAATATGCTGTCAGCAACTTCCCAGAATTGTTTTCATACTCAGGGCCATAGAAATACCCAATAACACAAAAAAAATAAAAAATTAAAGGAAACAAAACTTGTGTTGAGCTGTGTTATTATACAGCTATCGCCAGCATGTAGTTGGCATATAACCTACATGCTACCTAACACCCCAATATACATGTTGTTTTTTTAGCTGTATGAGAATCATCAATATCGATAACTATGGTTTAATAGTCCAGAACAACGCTTTAAAATTGACGAAATTTATTTTGAAAAAATAAATCTGTTAGCGAAGTCCTAAGAGCACTACGCTCAAAGAATTGTGTTTAGTGATGAAGCTACCTTCTGATTGCATGGCTAAGTCAATAAGCAAAATCGCCATATTTGGAGCGAAGACAATCTTCCAGTCGGTAAGGTATAGCCATTACATCCATTAAAATTAACTGCTTGGTGCAATTATTTCTTTTTTTTTCGAAATGAGCAAGCAAAGAGGTGCCATTATATTTGTTTCCAGAAATTAATCAGCTAAACACAACGACATTTGGTTTTAGCAAGACGTCGCAACTTGCCATACATCGCGCTTAACAGTTGACTTATTGCAAAACAGATTTGGTGATCCTGTTCACAAGCACTCTTGTTAGTGAGATTTAAATCCTATGGATTCCTTTTAAGAGTCCATGTAGCTCATAGTCGCGGCGGTCATATGGCAGAAATTACATTAAAAAATAAATACCTTCCAATTATCTACAAGATTATAATAAAAAAATTGCATTTCAACAATCACCAAAACACGAAACACAGATTACCAAATTTGCAAAACGGAGAAAATTTAGATTCAAATCAGAACGCAGAATAGGGGTAAAAATTTCTGTCTTGTATTATAGATTTACGTTCTCAAGCTCTCAAAAAACATCATATACACGTCTGCCAACAATAACTTTCAAACTATAACAGTTACAAATGATAAAATTATTTCATCAAAATGTATACCCGTTTCAGAAAACTTTTGTTTATATATTTATTTATAAATTAGAATACAATTAAAAATTATATTATAATTATTACGAACAAAGTAACTAAGACCAAAATGTTTGACGTGTTAAACAGAGTCTCTGGTACTTAATAAACTGCGTACTAGCCTATTAGGACACCCTCAGAAAATATTTTCATCAAAAAAATCATATATAGCGATGAAGCCCACTTCTGAATAAGTGAGTCCGCCACAAAATATTAAATAATAATAATAAATTTATATCGTAGAATTTTCAAATTTAAATCTATTTGAAAATTGTAAAATATCGCTACGTAGCTTGTACAAATGAAGAGCTATGACGCCAAGATTTAGTGCGAATATCAACAACCGATGTACTAAAAAAAACTTGAATCGGAATGATGGGACCGCCACACGAGGGTTATGCCGAGAACTTTTTGACAAGGCGGTATATTTATAATAAGCTTTGGTGAACAATGGATGTCATTCAGCAATTTTTTTTTAATGAAACATACGACATAATGTTTGAAATACATCGAATATTTTGTTTCTATTATAAGTTTTCAATTATAGGATATATCGAGTGGGTCATCCTATAGGTTTAAATTTGAATTAATGGTTATTTCGAGTCTAGTAACACTTATGTCATTCTATTCTGCCACAAAATTCAGTGTATTATCTCTACTAAGCGAAATAAATCGATTTACGCTTGAGAAAAGTTGGGATTTGTTGGAAATTTTTTTCCAAAACAAAGATAATCGGTTTTGAAATCATCTTTTCCTATGAAGCCCATTTTCATCTTGGTGTGTACGTTAATAAGCAAAATTGTTGTATTTGGGGCTCAGAAAAACCCAAACGTAATCTTACAGAAGCCAATGCACCCATTACGAGTGACTGTTTGGTGCGGCTTGCAAAGCGGAGGCATCATTCTACGTGACAATGTAAGCGTAAGCAGAAAAGTTCTTTGGTTAAGTTAGAGAACTTCACAGCTGATCCCCAAGTACATGAACTTTTTCACTAACTCAGCCTTAAGTGTTACTTGTGGCAACAATATTTGAATTAAAGTTAAGGGAAAATATTAATAATAAATACACAGTATTGAAATTAATAATAGAGACACTTTATTTTTTGCGGTATATCATAAAATTCTGATGTATTAAAGTTTTTTGATGGAATAGTAATCGTTATATATAGCGAAAATTGTTCAGACCATGAAGTGCTCTAAAACTAAAGTAATTAGTGAGGTCCAGGAAAGAAAAGTGCACAGACTATGAGAAGAAAGCGTGGAACAACTGTCAGTTTTGATAAACTTTTAATTCGTACTTCAAAGATTAATTCCTTCAAGTCATCAAAAAGCCTCGATTTTGAATTTATTCTCTTGTTTCAAGTCTCACAATAAGAAAAAATACTTATGGAAGCTAAACTTATGGGTAAGGGTCCCCAAAATGTATCATTTCTCAGCAAACGGAAGCAACACCTGCACCGTAATAGGTAGAACAACATGCTATGGTCTGACGAAATGAAGATGAATTTGTTTGGGTTAAATGCAAAATGTAAGAATATATTTTAGTTACAATTCATACCTAATTTCTGTATAATAAACAAAAATTTAAGAGACTGTTAAACTGTGTTCCTATGTAACTAAGTATATGGCTGACAACCTGCGTCGAATGAATTTTTGCAAATGTGACTTTGACTACATTTAGTGGCCTCCGTATTTACACATAGAATTTGATGATAATATCGATAGTGAAAAAAAATAACGATTGTCAGCCAAAAACAAAACTATCCATACCATCGAAAGTACTATCGATTGTTTTGCAGCTCTACGCAGAAGAGGTGAAATGCATATGTTTTTAATAATCAATAATATTAAAAATTATATTTACTTATTACCTACTTAGAGTGGAAGCTTGTTATATTTTGCTAATATACAAGTATGGTATGTGACACAAACTCTGCCTAGGATTTATTAATTTTTTTATTTGCGTTATTACATATTCTAGCATATCTTTTGAAAAATTTTAATATGCATATTGATTTATGCCTGTGCATTACACGATTTAAATATTGCTGAAACTGATGTTTAGTAATAGTGTGAAACTAAATAAAAAGCCTCATTAACTGTATTATTATGAATTCGTAAATTCATTCGATTACTTTCTTTTTCAATATTTCAAAAATTCACGCATATCCATGTTAACACACATAAACAGTGTATATGTATTTATAAACACATTAACAAAAATTATTTATAAAATCATTTTATTATTAATTCATATGTAATTGTGTGTATATAAGTATGTATGTGTTTGCATAAATATCAACAAAAAAAAAAATCAAAATGAAAATGAATTTGTCCAGTTGACCAAATAGTTATATGATGAGTCGTTGCATGAATTGGCATTGATCCATCCACATATGTGTGTGTTTACACTTTTTATTAATATAGACCTATCGTGTGTTTTGTAGAGGTTCATAACTTTGAGTAGGCTTTATTTGACAACCGATTTAACAGCTTAAAGTTGGTTTGACATTTCATTTTGGACAGTCTTACACCAGAGCCATGATTGCAAACTGAGCTAAAACAAAAATTTATATTGATATTGAATTTCCATTCGAAGTTTTTTTTTCCTAAATCAGCAGAACTATCACATTTTGAGTGAGGATAATTCACAAGCTTTTGTTAAAACACCACTAAATCTATAGAAAATTACTGTTTGGTGCATTTTATGGGTTGGCGGAGTCATTGGTCCACATGTTTTCTAAAACGTTACTGTTACTGGCGAGCGGTATAAAGACATAATCAGAAATTTTTTCGAACCTCAATAAGGTTGCTGACATGTGGTTCCAATAGGACGGTGCCACATGCCACATGGCGCTCGCTACAATTACTTTACTCAAAGAAGTTGATTGGCCACCAAGGTCGTGTGATTCAACCACATTGAATTATTTTCTTTGGGGTTATGTCATGTTACTTGTCTATGTCGATAAACCAGAAGCAATTGAACATCTGCAACTCAACATTCGAAAACTTATTGGCGAAAAAAGGCAACATATGTTGCGACTACGAGTATGTGCATAACATTATTGTATGAAATTTATATTAAAATTATATTTCTTTATTTCATTATGATTTAAACTAAAAGTACCCGATATACTAATATGGACGGCAAAGCATGCGAGCATATGTATGAAGTCTACACAAAAGCAACTTAACTAGCACAGCTAACAAATAATAAAAAATTTTGGGGCTCTCGTTTAAATGCAGTCTACCTTTGAGCTCAGAATATACTTTACGATTTTCGTCCAAGCATAATGGCTTAGGTATGTTTTATATATATAATTAAAAATATAAAGAGGGTGTGACGAATACTTTGTATAAAAATAGCAATAGATCAAGAAAATATAATTCGACCCAAAATATATCAGCCGAAGTGCCATGAACTAACATCAAGAACAACCTACTAACAACGAGGAATTTTGTGTTATAGTTATAACGTCTGGTTTAAAAACTTGATTGACTCCATGCCAAAGCGCAACTCTGCAATTACTGACAATAAAAGTCATGCAAGAAAATATTGATATATTTACTGCATTTTTTTATTGTCAATTCAGAATAATGTTTCAAAATTTTGACTCTTAATTTTTAGATTTTTATATTCATTGCAAAAAGCAAGACCCGCAAATTAGCATTCGCCATATTGATGATTCTTTGGTTGAATTAATTTTATTATCACTATTTTAAAATAAAAAATCATTACAAGGTGCTAAGGCTGAAGAAAAAAAATTTAGAAATTGGTTTAAAGCCCAACTTATAACTTTAATTCCATAGTGACTAAACACGTATAAATCCGTGCATTGCCATAATGGAACAACGGATTTTGCTTTAAATCAAAAGCTCTCAAAATAGTATTCGGTGGTTGTTGTCTTAATCATTCAGTGATACTCAAAACGAGTATCACCACAAGCATTTTAAAACATTATATTTATGATGAAAGGTATACCTAATTTACTCAAGGAAACTTGAGTCAGTTATAAAGGGGCTCAAAAACTAGTTTTTAAAACAGTGCTAGCTTATAGATTCAAATATTCATTCAATATGTAATGCACTAACGTAATTGAGGTGCCTAGATATTGTGATATTGATATTGTTGTGGGGACTTTAATTTTTCAATCGGCCAAAAACATTACACTAATTTTTCGACTACATATTGTTACGAAAATAAGAATGCCTAAAAAGAAAATACACCACATAAATACCTTTGGGACTGTATTGTGATATTTTGGTCTATTGGGTTGTATTAAGGTTTTACTCTGGTAATGCCATACTGATTTGTATATTTGACGGCATTGCTAGTTCGACCATTTTTGGGTAACACAATCTTACATGTTTAAAATTAAAGGACTGAAAATAGCGGATTTAAGAGCATTTGAGATATTTCCGAAACATTCCAAACTGAAAGCAATTACGTATATAAAGAGATTGCTTTGCCTACGTGGATATAGTTATCGTTTTGCAGTCATAAGGTAAAGTCGTATTTAGGAGTAAATAAAAGTGTTGTATAAGCGAATATTGTAAGTGCAAGATAAGTGTTGCATAAGCGAATATTATAAGTGCAAGATAAGTTGCTCTATGAAGATAAAGTTTATAAAATAAAAGTTAGGAAATAAAAATTGTAAAACAACAACAAGGTTGTATTTATTTCATTTTAACGAAATTAAAAAGAACTCAAACGGGTTAAAAATCTAAAACGTAATAATATTTTAACCTGACGATCTCTCATAGTCGACCTTACATTATTGTATCATTTGTACGACCACAATGGTAATCCGTAAACTGAATTTAAAGTATTTAAATTATTGATTTTAAAAGTACTTCTTAACTTTTCGTCTGTATGTAATATGAAGGAGAGTGTCAGCGATTACAAAGCCTTTATTGTATGATTGTGAGTTAACGCCTATTACCAAATTCTGTCTGGAAGCACCCCTAACAATGTCTAGATGGAAATTGAACTTCCTAATGTTCGCTATACAATAGTTAGGTCTCTGGTCATTTCTTTCCCAGCATGGTAATATTACAGAGTTATGTCTCTGTCCTCTTACTTCTTTTCTTTTCTAGCTGGGCAATAGGCTATTCAAGTGGTAGGTAATCCCAATTTACAATAACAAATCAATCAAATGTGTTTGGTACAGGTCACCTGTGATCATTTGAAGCGAAGTACTAATATTCCCGAATTACTCGTATAGTTCCCGTTGTTTAGTCGGTTTGTACGGTCTATAAATTTTATTTAAAAAAATTATTTGAACGTTTATTGTGAAACATTGGTACAATAAAAATTTATTCAAAATTTTGTCCATAGTTAACTATCATCTCTACGCAACTTTTTATAAACATACATTCGATGTACGTATGGGTTATAAGTCGGGTAAGACAAAATTTCTCAACCACTATTTCTTAAATGGCATTGTTATGATTGAATATCAAAGTTTCATTCAAATATGCTTAATTCAAACGACCGAAATGTGTTCAGTAAATGTCCTCTGTGATTTTTGACCCAATTCTAGTAACTCATACTCTCCTGTTTTTATTTCAATTATACCGTGGCACCACGGATTTTTCGAGTATGGATATTCAAAATTGACGTTAATTTAACTGTTTAGCTGAGCTTCAAGTTTAGGTTATCGCAATGTATTCATATTCAAAACTTACCAATCAGCGTGTGTTACCCAAATTCCATATTTTTGGATGAATCCTGATGCTTGCAAACATTTAGTTCTTCTTAAGCCGAATTCTACCAGTCTAAGAAGCAAAAAAATTTTAAAATAATAAAATTAAAACTTTTACCTAAAATAGAATCAATATCTAAGACATCTTTCGTTTTCATTTGTTTTTATTGGATTGTTCAGTTGTAACTATAAATTAAAAAATTATAATTGTAAATTCGCAGCGTCCACGATCTTCATTAAGTAAAGCATTCAATTAATAATCTTCAACTTTTTGGCTGACTTATGCGGTCTTTGCTCTACGTGCAGCGTTGTTAAATGTGCAGATTTACCTGTATTTTGCAGTTTTTTTAAGCATTGAGCAGTTTTGAAGTTTCTTGTTGGGAAATCCGTTGTTCTCTTAATTGAGCAGAGTTTGCAGTTTTTATCATTTAAGTTTTTTACTTTCAATTTTATTTACAATTTCTGAAGTAAGAATTTCACTCCATTTGCTTAATATTACTGTGGTGAGATTTACTCATACCTTTTTTAATGCGACAATGTAGCTATCCACTTTTTTGGCAACTGATCATTTCATCATGATTTATGCACATAAAATTTAATTTCTTCTGTTATGCTTGAATAAAAAAATATACTCTGGTATTAACTATGCCGTAAGTTATGTAAACAGAAATCGAGTGAAAATTAAATCGAATGGAATTTCAAATTGCTATATAGTAATTGTCCAATCAGACAAGATTTTGATATTTTATCTTATAAACTCACTTATTTGAACTGGCGCACATGTATTATCTATGTATGGTATATTTTTTAAGTATGTGCAGTTTTTTTACTTGCAAATCAGTTTTTTTAATTTAATTTTTCAGTTTCCCCAAAAAAATATGGCAACAGTGCTTACATATCAAAATATGCACTTGTGAAACGTGAAAATCATCTTTCAAATGTCAAATTTGATTGAATATATTTAGGATAAGATTCAGCCAAATGGATTAGTAAAGGGAAATTTTTCGTACCAAAAAAAAAATATTTTTTGTTACACTGTTTCGTCTAATGCCTAACTGAGAATAAATGACAGAAACTTACCCTCCAAAATTCTATATTAGTTATTAATTACAAATTAAGTGTGAAGTAATACACTCACGTGGCCACTTGTGATATTTTATAGTGACGATTTACGTATATAAAGCGCATGATATGAACAATAAGTAGATATCGTCATATGAAATCCAAAACTCCCTAATTTACAAAAAATTCAAAATCCATTTTTTGATTGATTATGATACATGTTCCTATGAATTTTTACATTTTTACAATTAAAAACAATGTTCTTATTAACAATATTCTAAGCCAACACTGGACGGTTTATTATTTCATTTTAAAAAGCTTTTTGCTTTTCCTGTAAAATTTTTGAAATGCAACTTAGAGCTTTTTAGATTTCATACGACGATATAGATATGTACTATAAACTTGTATTTGCATTTATACTCATATCCTATAAAATTTCTATTAATCAGTGTATTATTTAAAGCATATTATCATCATATTGTTGTATGTTTATTGTCACATTATTCTTTTGTATTGTACTATATAATGTTTGCTTTTATTTATTCCTATACAGTTTATTGTTTGTTGTACTATATACGAATACATAGTATTTTATTGGTGTTGTGCGTGTTGTTGCCATTCAGTTTTCAATTTAATTTTATGAATTTAGCATAAACGTTCATAAATTGTCGAATTGAAGAATTGAATGCAGATGCATATTAAATGAATGAAAATATTTTATGTATTGATGTTTAAAATAAATTTAATTTTCAAATACGATTATATACTTTGAATTTGTTGTTGTTGTTTGTCGGTGAGTATATTCATCTGTTAATCAGGAATTATACAATACATATGTACGAGTACATACATATATTCATAATTTATTCATTTATCCACCTTAAATTCGTTCTACATTCACACATATATTTTCATATATTTTATTGCAATTTCTATTAGCAAAGTGCTTCGATATGTTGTTGACACATTTTCATTTTTATTTGACTCAATTTAAAGAAAATATTGCCATAGGAAATGAAAATCCTTGAAGTTATTAGAAGAAAAAGATATTAGATTTTCTTAAATCTCGTTAAGAGTGCTTTGATCCCATGTAGGATTTAATTAAATAAGACATAAACAATTTTTTTTTTAATTCTTAAAATTATTAAACGCTTGTTTGAATACTATATTTATAATATGACTAATAAGTTCAATATTAAATTTATTTTATAAGTGTAAGTATGTCTACAATTTATGGTGATATAAGGGATATAGTTCTAATACCACAAATATTAAGATATTAAGTTACATTTAATGTAGGAATTTTGAAGTTATGTAGTGTATAATTTGAAAATTACGAGAGATAGCACATCTTCTGTTTTCAATGATATACTCGTATATATTATTTTAACAGCTTTTTCTTTCCTCCGTCACTCCTCTAGGGAGCATATTGGCGTACCACAAAGCATCCATTGCTTTGTTTCAGTTTCGCTTTTGTTGTTTTTGTGCATTCCAATGATTTCAATAGTACGTCATGGCCTATAGCGCCGATGGCTGAATGATTTTGCAAAAACGCTCATACATAATAATATCAAAATTGTTAGTGATTTTTAAGGCAAGCTTTTGTTTGGGTTATGTCCCACAAGCGAGGCGGGAACCTTCCAAAGTCATATAGATCTATCAATCTCTTATTCCTTCTTGTTTTGACGATGGAAAGGCTGATTGAGTTAATACAAGGGAAAAGCATCTTGTGGAACGCCCCCTTCATTCGAGTAAGTTTGCGTACGTGAAGGGAGGGTCCACCGAAGATGTAATTTGGTCTCTTCTGGATAGTATTGAAAACGCATTCTCTGATAGAGAAATGACTCTTTTTGTTTCAATACATTCGTACATATTCAGGCTTTGACTCCATTGCTAGGTCATTAAAACGAAATGGAGTGGAAAAACAATTATAGCTCGAATCAGTTCCATGCTTAGGAGCAGGATCATCAGCCGGTTTCTTGGTGGGGATAACATGATGACGTCAAAAGCTCTCAGTGTAGAGTACTTTCTGCATTGTTATGGACGGTAGTAGTCGATGGCCCACAGGGCAATCAGTATAATTGATGATGCTGATGACCTCGTTATAACGGTCCTTGGGAAATATGAAAGGACGTTGTGTGATCTCATGAAGACGGGCGAAGTATTAAATTGGTGCACGCTGGAAGGGTTCTCGGTGAATCTCTTAACAGCGGATGTCGTACATGTGACTATATTTTTCTTACGGGTACCACCATCGACTTTTCTAAAGAGGTTAAGTATCTAGGTGTCATTCTGGATGGCACAATTGTTTAGACAATCGTAAAATTGGAGGAAAACTTTAGGTAATTCGCTCCTCCTGCGGCAAGACATGGAGTCTTTCACTGAAAATGAATTATTATTTATGCGGCGATAGCTGGGTGAAGAAAAGCTGAGGAAACTACCACCATGAAAAAATTAGGCAGGGTACAGAGACTCGCCTGCCTCGGTATAACTTGGGAAATGAGAACGTGTCGAACATCGGCTTAAAGGCCTTGATTGGCTTAACACCGCCTCAAATATATGTGATGAGGGTGGCTGCACATTAGGCGACAAAGTTCTTTGCCAAGGGATCCTAAAATGCGTCGGAAAGTCTATCCATTCTACGCACGATGGTAGGAAAAATATCTTCGTTCCTGAATGTTATGTGTATTGATCTCTGCTTTGGTAGGAGATTCAAGGTTGAATTCCCAGACCGGGATTGTCGCTCTAATGGTGGTTTTTTTCGGAGTGAGTTTGATCTAAGCTATCGATGGCTTCAAAACGAAAGCTTGTGTCGGTGCTGGTGTTCATGCACCCATCTGAAACTTGCTGAGTGTCTTTCATTGCAGTAATACGGAGATGAACTTAATTCTCTGACCTCCAAGCTGCCTTAAGAGCCCCTGGCTCGAATCGTATGACATCTGAAGTAACTAGGATATGTTGCAAAAGCTTTCGCTTACAAATAAGGTCCAGTTGTTTTGGGTACCTGAACACTGTGGGATAGATGGTAATGACATAGCGGATGATGTCTGTAGTCTGTGCTCACAGACATCAGAGACAGCGCAACACTTATTGTGTGAATGTGGGATTCTTGATTGCTAGGTGGTGGTTTCAGATCTGTTGGTGTTTATTAGGAAGGCAACAGATCTGATGAACAGATTATAGACCGGAAGGAGCACAATAGATCTCGTGGGTCGCAGTGCTGTGCAATAGTGCCTAGTCAATATGATAATAATGATAACTGGCACAGTTAACGCAGGATAGTTGTGATCCAAAACCGCCTTGGTCATGTCTCAGACTTGGTGTTACATAAGCTGATAGTCGTTTATTGATGATTTGCGCAATTACTTTGTTGACCATGTTGAGTAGCCTGATCCCTCTCCAATTCGTGCGCAAGGACAGTTTGCGTTTATTTGGGAGCAGAATGACTGTATCTTCCTTTAGTTTGTAAAGACATAGATTCACTAGCTCAAAAACCCCAGTATGAGGGTTTTCAAAATTTCGGAACTTAGCATACAATCGCCATACAGCAACTCAGGGATTTGTTGAATTCTAGATTGCGATCGTGAGTACCATATATGGAATACTTGGGCATGTAAAATCAAATTGAGTTTCTCCATGATGTTTTAGGCAGTTACATATCCCTCTTGGGTATTAGGCGTAGTCTATGAGGAGCAAAAAGGAAGGAAACGTAAATAAGCAATATTATAAAAAAAACTTTTGTTTTTAATAAAAAAAATTATCAATAACAAAAAAAATACCTGTTAATTGATGCCCTTTTTATGATAGGCTCTATCGAGTAGAACAGTGATATGTTTTTGGCATTTGCGAAACACCTCCAAAATCCCGAATTACAGTTTTCTAAACCTTTGTACACTTATAAGCTAATAATTTAGCTGAATATTAATATATTTTAGGTTACTTTTCGGATTTGGAAGAAGAGAAATAGACCTTTCATATATACAGTGGTGGTCAAAACATTTGCAACTACAGCAGTATTTTAGCTCTGCAATTACCCATTTCTCTCCGATTTGTTTTTAATCCATGATTTTTGGTATTTTTATAACTTTTTTGATTGCTTTGTTATAATAGCAGGAAGAAATCATCTTCTGTTTAAAGACAATAATAAAAAAGTAATCTTTGAGCAAGAGAGTCTAAATATTGCTGTTCAAAACATTTGCAACTCTCACCTCTTTTACTCTATATGAACTTTTTTTTACTTACAAACCTTTAAGAATGACTTTAATTTATTAAAAAATTTCACATTAGTAATTCAGCTCTTCAAGATATAACATTTTTGGTAAAAGTGACACCCGTGCATTGAATTTTTAGAAAAATGGCCGGCAAAAAATACAATTCTTAATTAAATTTCTGAATTTTGCATGATTATCGTAGCGGAATTTCACACAAAGACATATCACTGAAGTATTCCATTCCAAAATCAACAATTTTTTTAAAACTCAATAATGGCAATATCCATACGTGCATAATGTAGTAAGACCTCGTGTAGCAATAGTACACGAGGACAGAAAAATCAAAAAATTTTTTATGAAATATCATAACATAATACCAGGATTAATGTTGGTATTCCAACTATTAAAATAACAGCCATGTAATATGGTCTCAGAAGGTATAAGGATGCAAAGAAACCCTTATATCCGTAAGGAACAGAGAAATTCGTTTTAACTTTGCATAAGCACATGCGAATCTGATTCCACAGCAATGCAGAACAATATTGTAGTATGACGAGCTTTCGCGGATTTAAAGGAAGAATTTGTGTCCGAAGACCGTTTGTAAATGTTTTGACCACCACTGTATATGTATATACTTGTATAGAGAGAGAGAGCCTCTCGTCATCATGCTGAACATATGGTTTTTAGTCACCTGTGTGTAATAATTATAATATAATTAGTAATTGTATTCCAATATAAATTAATAAATAAAGGGTCCGCCATCTAACGTTTTTTTTCTACTAGTGCTTATTTCGTGAATGGTAACACTTAGCTCATGTCTGATTTGACAGATAATTAGTTTTATCCTTCCGCTGAACTGACCAACTGACCATCCAATGCGTTTTCGCTTCGCTAAGTGGGCCTGCGATCGACTTACAGATGCCGATTTTGCCAAAAAAAATCATCTTGTCAGATGAAGCCCATTTTGATCTTGGCGGGTACGTAAACAAGCAAAATTGTCTCATTTGGGGCACAGAAAACCCGCACGCATACATTGAAAAGCCGATACACCCAAGGCGAGTCACTGTTTGGTGCGGATTTTGGTCCAGAAGCATAATTGTGCCATTTTTCTTCGAAAATGAGCATTACAGTCAATGGCGATCGTTATCGGGCCATGTTGAACGAATTTTTGTTCACAAAAATTGAAGAGGAGGATATCAGCAACATTTGGTTTCAACGTGCCACACAGCCGAAGCTACACTCGATGTTTAGCGCCATGTTTTTGAAGATCGTATTATCAGCCGCAGAGTTGATGTCGTTTGGCCACCTCGGAGCTGCGATTTGACATCGCTGGACTATTATTTGTGGGGTGCCGTTAAAGATAAGTGTTACGCCAAAAAGCCAGAGACAATTGACGCTTTGAAGGACAATATTCGTGAAGCCATTGGTGAAATACAGCTGCACACAATTGATAATGTGCTTAAAAATTGGACCGATCGTGTAGGCTACTGCATGGCCAGCCAAGGCAGCCATTTGAATGAAATTATTTTCCATTATTAACCGGAAGGGTTGTACTTTCAAATAAAAAAGATATTTGAGAAAATAGTCAGTAGTTTTTTTATAGAATTTTCAAAAAAAAAAAATTATTTGGTGGACCCTATATTTATGAGGCACTACGTCGGTCTCCGAATTTGTCGTCCTCAGCCTGAGCTCAATAAAAATCATTTTAAGAGATTTCAGATTTGCAACGCTTATTGTTAGTTCATTCTCTTAATGAAGATGCCACACTTAAATAAAATTACTGAAGAAAATAATTTTAAATATTTCATTTTAATTCAACCATAATTCATTTAATTAAAATAAATTTTCCTTAAAACTATTAAAACTATTTAATAAGTAGCAATAACCAATTTTAATATAATTGCCATGAATTCTGACAGGTTGTTTCTAATAATAAATAAGACACAAGTACATATGTATGTGCATATGTATATAAAATAGTTTTAACATTTCATTTTATTTAAAATGCCAACTCTCTCTAAAAAGAAAAAGTAATGACGTTTATGATGAATTTAATTTTTACTATGAAATCTGATATAAATTTAGAAACAACAAAATTAAATGAAAACCGAAACTACCGTCATACAAAGGAATCATGATTCAGCATAAAGTTAATTTTAAAATTTTTGCAAACAAAATAAAGTCTTTCAATTAAAACGAAATGACAGTTTATGTCTAAATTATTAAAGAAATTTATAAATTTTTTGAAAATGACAGACGACAGCAAATTGTTATGAAATAAAAGTTAAATTAATGACTTTTTTTTTCAAAATTTTCTAATTAAAACAATCTTTGATAGGTATCTTTTTAACTCTTGTTTTATTGAAAAACGAATTTTTGACTAAACATTTTAAATTAAAATTCTTAAAAAAAAACGAAATTTCCTTTCAAAATATTTAATAAAACACCTGCACTTGGTAGAGATGTAAGAAACACTTAAAATTGTTTTCTTTTGTTAATTTACAAAACTTTATTAAACAGTGAAATTAATTTCATTCAATGCAAAATGTCACAGTGTCATGAAGCTTTTCTTTCGGTTGTCATAAGAAACTTAGAAAGAAATTAACAAAATATTGCCACCATTTGAATGTCAGGGAAAAGTTCATTTTATTAAATTTGCTGGTATAAATTTTCAACAAGAGTTTCTCAAAAAAGTAGCTAAAAAAAACGAAGTGAAATTGCACTTTCTAATCATATTAACGCCTAGCGTCAAATGTTGGTAAATTATTGTAAATCTTAGGAATATAAAGTCCTAACTTAAAGCAAGTAAAATAGTATTTTTTGCGTTAAGTTCAAGTACTTATCCCTTATACCTTTTAAACTCTTTCTTACAATCAAAATTTGTTTTGAGAAGGAAAAATCGAGCTTATATTTATCTCCAACATAAAGTTTGTCGTATTATTGGATATACAAGTTAATAGGATCGATTTGGACAACATATGGCATAACTATCACATATGGTTTGTTTCAATAATAACAAATATGCTGTTTTGGAGGGTAAACATCTATCATTATAATATCTGATAAGCTTCTTTCATTTGAAGAAAAGGGCTACTGAAAGTTATAGACTGTTGGTTGAAGCTTACGGTCAACATGCACCAACTCAAAAAACTTGTGAACGATGGTTTGCATGATTCAAAATTGATGATTTCGAAAAAGTTTGAAGATGAAAAGTTGAAAGCATTACTCGACGAAGACTGTTGTCAAACACTAGAAAAACTTGCATTATAATTGGGAGTCATACAACAAGCAATTTCCCTACGTTTGGGATTTATTCAAAAGCAAGGTAATTGGGTCCTATATGAATTAAAGCCGAGAGACGTTGACAGGCGATTTTGCATGTCGAAAAAGATGCTTCAACGCTACAAAAAATGTAATTTTTGCATCGTATTATTACCGATGTGGTATGGTAGGTAAGACACCCGCCTACTAACTAGAAGGTCGTCGGTTCAATACCAGGCCAGACCATCTTAAAAAAAAAGAAAAAAAGTTTTTCGACAGCGGTATCACCTCTTAGCTAGTAACTGATTATGAGTATTACTACTATTGAAAACTTCTCTAAATGCGTTTGCCGCTCGAAGCCCCTTTTAATGAGTTTAAAAGTAGAATCGGATGCAGCTCACTGACTGAGAGAAGTCCCCATTTTCCTTCATGGAATGTTATGAGAAGTAATATATATATAATATTGTTACTGGTGATGAAAAGTAGATACGTCACGATAATCCCAAGCACAAAAAGTCTTATTTAAAGCCCAAACAACCAACCAAATCAATACCAAAGCCGAACATCCATGACGCCAAGATAATGCTCTGTATTTGGTGGGATCAGAAAGGTGTTTTGTATTATGAGCTGCTGAAACAGGGAACCTGTACCAAACACAATTGATTCGCTTGAAGAGAGCAATTAAAGAAAAACGACCAGAATATTCGACCTGACACGAGGCCATCCAAAACTATTTGAAAACAGTATATGGGAAGTTTTGGCTCATCCACCTAATAACCCAGACTTTGCCTCTCTTACTACCATTTGTTTTGATTGATGTATAACGCTCTTACTCGAATACGCTTCACTTCATAACTGGGTATCAAAAATTGGCTTGATTCCTTCGCGGATTCCATATGCTACCAGAATGATGAGAAAGAGTGGTTACTAACGAAGGACAATAATTTGAATAATGTGTCAATTCATTTGTTATTTTAATAAATGCATTTTCTAAGCAAAAAAATCGATTTTATTAACTTTTATACCCAATATATTGTATCTCAATAACAAAATCAAACATATTTGGAGATCAATTTTTTTAATTTATTAAATTCAAAATCTAAATTTACTAAAATATGAAAAAAGCCAACTCAAATTCACATTAAACATAAAGAATTTATATTAAGTATTAAGCGCAGTTTCTTTAATGCGACAAAACAATGGCATTTCGTTTGTAAATTCACTAAAAATAGTAAATTTACTCATATTTAGTTGCGTAGCCCTTACTTTTTAAAACTTCTTCAAATTTTCATGGCATGGACTCGATTAGATTCAATAAAATGTCACCAGATTTTTCGGTCCATGCAATTTCAATTTTCCGACAATTTCGTCTGTATTTCTTTAGTTATCGCGTTGCATTTGACTTGCTCTTTTGCAAATCTAAATCAGGATAATCTGTTTTTTTTTTTCAGAAATAAATGTTTTTTTTTTTTGCACTTCGGTATGATCTCATTCTACCGTTAACAGATCGTCTCTGGATGGATCTAATCGAAATATTTAAGTTTAGTGCATTTGAAATAGGCCTTAGGGATATAAAAGGATGGTTTTCTATCAAACGGAGTATCGCCTGGTCGTCCCGTTCACTGCTTTTTTGGGGTCTACCACCTCAGTGAATGGTTTTCAGTGAGCCAGATGTACGAAAACGGCTTATAATACGACAAAATAACGCCGTGATTAATCTTAAATTTGTTTTCAATTGATGTAACAGATTAACCTTTATTGTAATCAATTATTAGTTTATCTTTTAATTGCACAGAGTCACTTTTTATTCTTAAATATTGCAAAATAAGATCGATCACTTTGAAAGATTCAGAACGACCATAAAACTTGATTTAAAAGAAAAGATTGTTTTTGTTATTTAACGGTACTTATTGTGTCGGGTATTTGTTTACTAATATTGAAGAACATACGGAGCTGTTTAAAAAAAAAATTATTCATCATGATATAATATCTTTCAGACCAATAAAACATTAGAAAAACGTGATTAGTAATTTTTATTTTTTTATTTTGTTAAGATTATAACATACGAGGGCGGATTGACATTGATTGCTACCTAGCGCTAGATGGCAGCACAAACACAAAAACTGTTTCTTTCTTGGAAATTACGACCTGTCAAACGTCAGCTATTAAAATTTTAGCCAAATTCATCGATTAGTTTATTTGTTGTAGTCGTTTGAAGTAAGCAACTTTTGTGTTTCTTGGAAAATGGAAAAGAATTAACTTCGTGTAGTAATTAAACACTATTATTTGAAAGGCAAAACGCCGAAAGAGACAAAAGAAAAGCTTGATAAACATTACGGCGAATCTGCTCCGTCAGATTATATGATAAAATATTGGATTGCTGAACTTAAACGGGGCCGAACAAGCACTGCAACAATACCATCAACAGAAAGGCCAAAAGAGGTTGTTACTGAAGAAAATATCAAGAAAATCCTCGGTATCGTTATGAATGAGCGCCGGGTCAAAATACGTGAGATTTTTGAAATGGTAAACATATCATATGAACGTGTGTTCAACATTTTGCATGAACATTTGCATATGAATAAGCTATTGGCAAGATGGGTGCCGCGTTTGCTCAGTGTTGAACAAAAACGTGTTCGACAGATCACTTCACAGCGGTGTTTGGACATGATAAAGCATAATCCTGCTGATTTTTGGCGTAGATTAATAACTGTTGATGAAACGTGGGTCCACTCCACTACACACCTGAAACCAAAAATCAATCGAAGCAATGGGTGGAAGCTGGTGGAAGTGCTCCGAAGAAGGCGAAGGCAGCGAAATCGGCTGGCAAGGTTATGGCAACTGTATTTTGGGATGCACACGCAATATTGCTCATCGATTATCTTGAAAACGGATCCACAATCACAGGAGAGTATTTTCGTGCATTGTTGGATCAATTGGTTGATGCAATCAAGGAAAAACGATCACATTTAAACAAGAAAAAAGTGCTCTTTCTTAAAGACAACGCACCGGTTCACACAGCATTAGATACGATGCTAAAACTACGCGAAATCCACTGTGAATTGGTTGATCATCAACCTTATAGTCCAAGTTTAGCCCCTAGTGACTTTTTCCTGTTTCCAAACTTGAAAAAATGGCTCGCAGGAAAAAGATTAATCTCAAACGAAGAAGTGCTTACTGAAACTAATGCGTATTTTGAGGAGTTCTCTAAATCGTATTATTCAGATGGTATAAAAAAGTTGGAAAATCGTCTTACTACGAGTAAGTCTATTGAGCAAAAAGAAGACTATGTTGAGAAATGAATGGTTTTTGAAAAAAAAAAATGTTTTTTCCTACTTAGGTAACTTCAATATAAATCCGCCCTCGTAAATAATATAAAAAAGTTATAATTTCTAAACATCGAAACTAAAAAAACTATGTATTCATCAATATTGTTAAAATTTTCAATTTTTTTTCTGTTCAAAATAATTTATTCACTAAATTTGGTGTTTTAAGAAAAATATTTTTAGTAATTAAATCTTTTTAGTTACAGTTTATTTACCTCAGTACTTGATGGAATAACGCTTATTTTTAATAACTGCTAAGCACCGTTTTGGCATATAGTCAATTAGTCTCTGGCATTTCAATTGAAATATTTTTGCAGGCTTATTTCACTAACTACCACAAGTGTTCTTTATTTGAAGGAATACTCGGAAAGCTTCTCTGACAATTTTGCATAGATTTTCGATAGGATTTATGTCCAGTGACAATGCCGGCAATACAACACAAAAATGAAATTATTGAAAGGAGTCATACACACTTGGTCCACCATTTCGATAAATTATTTAAAAAAAAATTACAATTCAATTTCCAATCGAATTTTCGAGGATATTTTAAACAAAGATGGTCGCGCGCATTACTAATTATCATTAATACTGTTTAATATATGATATTTAGGAATAATAGCATATACAATTGCTTAAAATACTAATTAAATTGAAATTATAGCTAATGGCGCTGTCCTGATGACCAATTTTTTCAATACTTTTTTAGTATAATTTTTCTAAAAATATTAATTAGTATACTATTTTAAATGGTACAGCAGTCAGTGTTGCTTACTTTTACAGGAAATAGATAGGAGTCTACAATATAGAAATCATAAGGTCATTTCTCCATTGGTTCAGATAATATTTAGCATTAACTGCGCAGTGTATACTTCATTGTATAAGAGACTTAGTTTTTGTTTTGTCGCATTAGAAATAGCGGTCTTTTTCAATTTACTGCCTGGCCCACGATGTCGAAAGAAAATTTATTCAAACCAAAGGCAGTCACTCACTTTCTTTCGTAACAGTGAACCACTACCTAACGTTTTATCGTTCGCTTAGCTTTACGTTTCTAACGTAATCCAAATAAATAACTGGATTGCCATAGTTTAATTTCTCAAATAAATCGCCAATTTACATCAAAAAACGCATAAATGTTGTACAATAAAAAATCGAACTGTTGTATCTCTTGAAATTGACAATAGAAAATGTAAAAAAACTATAATACAAACTATTCGTACAACCTTAACAATTTATTGTCCTGAATTAGGTTAATTCTTTAAAAAAATTCTGATTAAAATGCCCTCTTTTATTTGTTTTAATTAATAACGCCTATAGTTTTTAAATTGCGTATAAAATACTATAATTAATTATTAATTTAAAAAATAAAAAAATTTTTTTTGAAAATGTGTGTGAATAATAATTTTTTATACTGTAAATAAATTAATAAACAAAAGAACACAAAAATAAAGATTACGAAAAAATTTTAAATTCTTCTATTCGATAGTGACTATACATATGTTGAAGAATTCATAGGAACCAAACACCTAGCAACGAAGCCAGGTGCAAGAAAAATAATTCCAGAGTGCTCCAGCGTGCATTTCAAAATGCAAACGACAATAAGAAACAAGTGAGAAAATTTGACACTTGTGTTCGTCCGAACATAAAAAATTCAATATGGTGAGCCGCAATTTTGTATTGAAATGCTTACGTTATCGTTCGCATTCATATTCCTTCGACTAGAAAGATTTATTGTGCCGCAAATCAACTGTTTTTCGTTCGAAACGATAACGTTCGACATCGTAAACCAAGCTGTTAGTGTGCCGCTAATCAACTGTTTGTCGTTCGAAACGTTAACGTTTGACATCGTGGGCCAGGCTTTAAAATTCGAAGAAGCGTTTCTATATTCTGAAGATATATAATAGAAAGTACAATCTTATATATTTTTTTTTGTCGCATAACGTTTGCCTAGCATTTTCTTTATAAAAAAGAGTTGGCTTAGGAACGAATTAGATCGGGACAAAGAGGAATTTATCTTTCATTTAAAGTAATTAGTTATTATAATATAGTCCAAGTAAGTATATTGCAATAATAATGCGTGGCTCATCGGGTAGCCTCTGTATTGGGCAAGTCTATTTATAGGCTGTTTCCATCCTTGTCTATGTCAAGCACGTTCTCTCAGTTCGCCAATGTTATTATACATATGTTCGGTCAGGATTGAGTGCATGAAATTTCTCGTTTTCTGCTTCTCTATAGATTATATACTCAGACATGATGGCACGTTTCGTCATGTGCTTTGCGTAGCGTGTATTTACTCTACCTGAAGTTTCTTCTACGAATTTTGAAGCTTATGTTCCCAAGCTACGTTCCGAACTGTAATTATTCGTTCAATATTTTTCTTGGTCAAAACACTTTTGGAATTCTGCGGAAATAGCGATTCACGCAGAGTTAAACGTAAGGGTAGCATTATCAACAGAACTAAGTCGATACCTAAATATGAAATTAAGTTTGTAATTACTGTAGCTCCTCAAAAAGTTATTTGACCTCATGGAAGAACATAGCCTATAAAAACTGTTCCCATTACTAAAAATAAAATAATTACTACTACTAGTCATGTTGGAGTAAATAAATAAAAACCATAAGAAATACCTTGGCATGTAAAGTTGGTTTTAATCAACCATAATTTACATCTCGACAAATATGATTTACTCTATTAAAAGCTAAATTAATATCAGCTGTATAATGTATAGCTTAGAATAATCCTGTTAAAATTTCAATTGTTAAACAAAGAAATAGTAGAGAATTATCCGTTCCCATCTCTCTTTATCTCCTTCATCAGAGACATAACTCTATGGAAATCGTAAGCTCTCTGAAAGTGTATGTCTAGAAGATTTAATTGTTCCGAGTATTTAGGGGAAAATTTAAATTTTAATATTAACGTTTTATAATGAAACATATTATAACAAAAAGCAAAAAGTTTTAGATTAAAACTAGACCAAAATAGGAACTGATCCTAAAATGATGCAAATTATTGCTTTAAATATGAAATTAGTATCTGCTGTTATCCACAGAAGATTTGTTTCGGAGTCAATAAAAAAATACCAAGCCTTTAAAATGCGTTGGATCTGCCATAACAAATAGGCCTCAATTAAAAACAATTTATTACTATATTTTTAATTGATAATTTTCCATGAGTGTATTATCAAAAATATTTTTAAAAGCCGGTAACAGTTTTTGAGGAAATGAACAAATTTTCTAGAGAAACATGAACAATACAAACAAAGTGTTGTGAACATGATGATATTGAACTGAAGATGCATCTTCTAATAACGTAATGAATTTTTAAGTTGCATTAATTGACATTGAAATGTTAAGAACATCAAAAGAAAAAGAAACCAGAAATTATTGTTGCTGTTACAACTTTTCCATCCCCAGACAATGTGCAGCACATGTATGTATAGCATTCAGTTAGTGTTGAAATACTTGATATGTCTTATGCTATAAACACATTCAAGGCTACCGACCATCGACCACAGGCTACCAAAAATAGGATACATGTGTATATATGAACATAATTATTTTAGTGGCAACACGGCTACCAACTACACGATTACCGTTGTAGCCTGTAGCCAACTTAGACTAATTTATATTTTTCTTAGCGAAAACAATCAGTTTTGTGCTATCAATACTATAAGATGCATAAAGTAGGCGCAATACAGGCGTCTTTTGTAGTTTTGTAGTCGATGGTCGGTAGCCTTGAATGTGTTTATAGCATTATGCTTGTTAAGTCGGGTTTCAGTTGGAGTTTTGATAGGAATTTATAAACACCCACCTGTCGTAGTACTTTTTTTGAGGAGAAAATAATTGACATTAAATTAATTAGAATCTTTGCCAGGTTTTTCATTGTTGTTGTTTTAGTATTGTTGTTTTTTTTTCGGTGCACGTATATAATTTTCTCTGGCAAAATGATTTTTACTGTTGAACTCTTTCGATGATGTTTCATCTTTACTTTGTAAAGCCATGTTCTTTTCTACTTATTAATGTGTGTGGCTGTTAAGACTGTTTTTTGTTTTTATTTTTCTGTAGTAACTTTTGGCGTAGGAGTAGTAACAGTAGTTGCAGTGGCAATGACAGTGGCTGTTGTCTGCCAGTCAGTCTCTTAATATGTCTGCGCCTGCAGTGTGTATGCAACGTGTGTCTATTACTCAACTAAAATGCAGGCATCGTATCCACTATTTCAAATAGACACACATCCATCCATACACATATTTTGTTATCTTTACCACTTTTTAAAATTACAGGCATCGTACAGAGGCAGACAGAAAGGATAGGGAGGAAAAGCTGAAATAAAAGACTTTCGTAAAGATAAACAGTTAGAGTTTCAGACAGACAAACAGACAAACATATAGACACATTAAGACAATGTAAATGTTTGCGGATATTGTCATGTTGCACATTTTCTTCTTTGTTTTATTCATATGTGTGAGACTGTGTGAGAGTGTGTATGTGAGGATGTGTGTGTTCGTTGCAAGTGTATTTCAATGCCAATAATTGCAAGTGGAATTCTTTGTTTTTCCTATTATCAATAGTCCTTGAACACGCTACAGAAATTATGAAATAATAAACGACATTGAACAAGTTGAAATGAAGTGAGGTCATCATTTTTATCGAAAACAAAATAAAAAATTATAATCACGTTGTAATATATCATAAATTCTAATTTCAGACGCAATGTGGCCTTTTTATTCAAAAATATTTGTGTTTAGGAAAATATGTATTGTAGGAGAATATATGTATAAATATTTTTAATAGTTTTTTTTCAGTTTATTACAAATAGGTTCCCGTTAAAAATGAAAAAATATTTCGGTCAAGCGATCTCCCTAATGGCTCAGCAGGCTCCCAATCCTTTAACAATATTATCAGTCACGTTTTTCAATAAATTGTTGTCAAAGTTTAATATCTGCTCGATAATGATGGTTTTAAGCTCTTGAACTGTTGAGGAATTATTGCCGTACACTTTCGATTTCAAAAAAACCTTAATAAAATCTAAAGTTGTCAAATCGCACGATCTTCCTGGATAATTTACTCCTCCTCTACGAGAAATAATGCGATATTCGAACTTTTCTTTTAAAGTTCCACTGTTTCTCTTGCTATGTGACAAGCGGCACCATCTTGTTGAAACCACATATTCTCTATGTCTAAATCATCAGCTTTCCGCCACAAGAAGCTTTGGATAATCTCCCCGTATCGATTTCCATTGACCGTGATTGCATTTTCATTTTCGTTTTCAAAAAATATGGTCTGATGATTTCTCCGGACCACAAACCACACCAAATCGTAACTTTTTGTGGTTGTAACTGTTACTATAAGATAACTCTTGGATTCGCTTCACCCCAAATGCGGCAATTCTGCTTATAGCCATTGAGCTAGAAATGGGCTTCGTCGGTGAAAATTATTTTGTCAAAAAATTCTCTCTTTCTTCTCGTTTTTCCATGGCGCAAGAAAAGAATTGCCAACATAATGCGTGGTCAGCTGGATCTTTTAATCCTTTAAATGGAGATCACGATGTAAAATGTTGAATAATGTGGATCGTTTGATGTTTAATTTCTACGAACGATGACGAATGTATTTTTTTGGATCTTCTTCAACACTTATGCTCACAGGTGCTACATTCTCGGTTGAACGACCACTACGTTGATAAATTATGTTTTCGTTATCATGAACTTCAAAATTTCTCAACCATCAGCTTGATGGCGGGATTTGTTGGAGCGGTTTCTCCACCGAATTTTGTTCTAAATTTCCTAACTACATCTTAAAAACTATTTGTTAATTTTTTTTATAATAAAAATACGTTGTTACTTCCTGTAACGTTCCATATTAAATAACCGGAATGTATTTAGAATTTGAAAATAAAATTTAAGAATAAGAATTACTAGTAGAAAAAAATGGCAGCCAAATTAAAATGATACCTCAATTTTGAACGCCCCCTATTAGCTTACGAAGTAAAGCGTGTTTTTTATAGAGGTATAGTACTTTAAGTTGGCATTACTTTTCAAGATGACAACCGATTTAACAGCTGTCAAGTGATTTATTCTCAGTTTGGTTTGGCAAATCATCATGAATAGACTCACGCCTGAACACTGCTTGCAAATAGTGTAATTTTCATTTTTCATAAGTGATTTTTTTTTTCAATTTTCAATTTTTTCAATTATCATAAGCGAATTTTGTTTAGCGATGAAGCGCACTTCTGGTTGAATGGCTACGTCAACAAACAAAACTGCCGCATTTGGAGTGAAGGTAATCCTCAAGTGTATGTGGAAACACCGTTACATCCAGAAAAACTAACTGTTTGGTGCGCTTTATGGTCTGGTGGAATCATTGGTCCGTACTTTTTCAAAAACGATGGTGGCCAGAACTTTACAGTCAATGGTGATCGGTATAAAGCTATGATTACTAACTTTTTCATTCCTGAATTGAATAACCATGATGTCCAGGAGATGTGGTTTCAACAAGACGGCGCAACATGCCACACAGCTCGTGCCACAATAGATTTATTAAAAGGCAAGTTTGGTGACCGCCTAATTTCACGTTTTGGATCTGTGAATTGGCCTCCAAGATCTTGTAATTTAACACCGCTCGACTACTTTCTGTGGGGCTAAGTAAAGTCATTGGTCTATGCGGTAAAGCCACAAAATCTTGACCATTTGGAAGACAACATTCGCCGTGTTATTGCCGATATACGGCCAAAAATGTTAGAAATAGTCATTGAAAATTGGACGTCTAGATTGGACTACATCCGCGCCAGCCATGGCGGTCATATTTAAAATGTAATGCCACAAGATTATCTTTCGGATAAATAAAATCCATGTCAATCGAATAATCCATCGTTGTTTTATTGCAAGTTAAAGTTCTATACCTCTATAAAAACACCCTATAATTATTTTGGGTTATAATACAATATCTGTCATACTTTCTGTCAAATCTCGAAATAGTTCTGATAAAAATTTAATTTTACAACCTGAACTCTTTTAATACACTAAAGTTGAAGGTACATAACACAATTTAACCGTTTTGCGCGTTTGGTCCTTTTAAGGTGTTGTGTATTTCTAACATTAATTCATCGTCAACTATCTTGCGTTAGAGATATAACAGACATGAAAAAATTCGTTTGTTTTTATTATATGTTATATAAAAATAGAGGGGGATATAAATTTAGTTCAAGTTTTTTCACAAATTCATTTTCTAAACAATTCAGCACATCACACAAACTACAAGTCAGTTGATCAACTGTCAGCGTTGCACACTTTGCTTATAACTTGCTTTATAAAAAGACCCTACTTCAACTTTTTTAACAGAAATCTGCAACACCTGACGTTGATAACACCATTTATGGACTATCGCCTTAGGCACCTAGTGTACTTGTGGCTAAAATGGTTGCCATATTCAGGTATGCAGTATAAGTCTGTTTTAAATTCCAAATTTAGTTCAAATTGTCACACAATATCTGTTTACTCCTTAACTGATATCGAACAATGCAAAAATAGCTACTAAAAGCAGTTTTAATGCTCTACATCATGGTCGTGTATTGCTTTTAGAACTTTAAATCAAGAAATCCATTAATAACTTGAAATCTAGGATATCACCAGGTGTGGATGGTATCAGTGTTAATTGTGGTTTCGAATGTTTAATGATAAAAAGAGGTTTCAAGTTCCTTCCAGACAACTCCATCTAAAAAAAAATAAAGAAAAAAGCCCCCCTAACCCTTCTCGCATACATCTGGCGATGATGATAAACATCAGAAGAATGGTCAAGAAAAACACGCCACCTACTGGGAAAAAATTACAATGCTAAAGTAAAAATCACCACAAATTAGCAAGAATCTTCACTACTACACAAAAAAAAAGATCATATGGAGGAAGCTACGGATTTAATCATCTACTTAGCTTGAAATATCAAATTGATTAAAGAAACTGAAACAAAGCAATAGATGCTTTGTGGAAAGCCAATATGCTTCCTAGAGGAGAAAAAATAAAAATAAAACACCCCCATCTTGAATTTTTATTTACTGATAACTTACCCACCGAACTGATAGTAGGTTTGGTGGTAAATATACACAATAAGGGAAACTTAAAGGACCAAATAATTTACGCGGTACCACCTTACTCGATATTGTCAACAAGGTCATAGCTCGTATAATTACCAAAAAGGTATCCTAAAAAAAAACACTAATTTTAAGGCAAAAATTAGCAGAACTTGGACTCTATAAATATATAGAATATAAATATTAGAATATATGCGTGTCATCGTCGAACAATACGTGAAACGGCGATCGTCCCTCTAGTTATGTTTTATTGACTCCGCAAAGGCTTTTGATAAATTTAAATTACACTCATTACATTACTTTTACAGGAACGCCAGCTGCTATCAGGCATACAAGAGTTTTAAGTAGCAGATTCAGAGTGAAAATAGGGATGCGATAAGATTGTATACCATCTATAATTCTACTTAACAAAATGCAGAGAGCAATGCATAAAGGTAGTGGCACAAGGTGGGCATTGCTGGGATATTAAAATAATGTAGACCACACTGATGATACATGTCTTTTGGCATATAGCCACACAGACATCGAAGCGAATATTCGTAGTATATCCGAAATTGGAAAATAAAAGTTTTGCCAAAACTAAGTCTCTTTACATAAGCTCGATAATTCAAAATTTGTTTACCATAAGCTACAACCACAAATAAACGATATCAAACAATTTTGCTATCTCTGAAGTATGAAACTCCATATCATTTTTGCAACGTGTTATACTTAACATTCGTAACATAAATGTTTAATCCAACCTACCCTAAGATTGTGAAATATACAACGGAATATACAGATGTTTGGACAAAGGTCATTTCTAACGGCATTCTGCAGACGGAATCAAACTAGCAGCATATATCTAAATAATTTAGAGGATCAAAATGACAATAACATAGAACAGGGGGGTGGTGTGGTATAGTGGTTAGAGCCCCAGCAGAGGACATGACAAAGAAAAATTTAATTGTGGCTTCGAATGTTTAATAAAGAGGCTTCAAATCGCCCCCAGACAACTCCATTAAAAAAAACACTCCCGACTTTCCCGTATACTTCTGGCGATGATGACAAACATCAGGCGAATGATCAGAAAAAAACACGCCACCTTCTGGGAAAAGCTACAATGCTAAACTAAAGATCACCACCAATTAGCAAGGATCTTCATCACTACGCAAAATCATATGGAGGAAGCTACAGTGGATTAATCATCTACTTAGCTTGAAAGATCAAATTTATTAAAGAAACTGAAACAAAGCAATGGATGCTTTCTGGAAATAGGCTCCCTAGACAACGTGCCCATTACGAGTGACTTTTTGGTGCGGCTTATGAAGCGGAGGCATTGTTGGCCCATATTTCTTTGAAAATGAGGACGGCGCAACCATTACGATCAATGTGGACACCTATCGCATGATGATAACCGATTTTTTTGTGCCCGCTCTTCATGGTATTGATGTGAACGATGTTTGATTTCAACAGAATGGTGTAATTCGTGCGACAATCGATTTATTACTTCAAATGTTTGATGGCCGTTTAATTAGCCGAAATGGTATGTCAATTGGCAGCCAAGAAGCTGCGATTTGACACCGTTGAACTATTTTTTGTGGGGTGCCGTTACAGACAAGTGTTATGCCGACAAACTACAGACAACTGTGCATTTGAAGGCCAACATTAGTGATGCCATTGCCGAGATACCACCCCATAAACTTGAAAAAGTTTACGAAAATTGGTGCGATCGAATAGGATATTGTGAGGCCACTCCGGCAGCCATATTAATGAAATAATATTTCATTTCTAACCGGAACAATTGTACTCTACAACATAAATATAATTTGGCAAAATTTCAAACCGTCTTTGTTTTATCGTATTTTTAAATTTAAACTTTTAAATGGCCCACCATATGTATGTATATTTACAACGCTTCATAGAATATAGCTTTTGGCTAAAAGTTGAAAAGTAATGGTGAAGGATACAGCCTTGCATAACTCCGCTTTTGATATCAATATTTCTAGTGCATCCATCATTGTTTCTAACATGAGGGTTTTGATTCCAATATAGGCTTTAATGAAAAATTAAGGTTATATTTCATACTATACAGTAGTTTGACTATCTTACTAGTCCTTAGTCAGCTCGAGTCTATACAAAATTCCGTTGATTCTTTGGCTTAAACCTCTTAAGCTTAAACTCAAACTTAAAAATTCTTTTTTACCAAACAATTCGTTAGTCTCTATTTCCTAAAGTACTTCTATTCCAAGTATGTGTTTTTCTAAGAATGATTCTAAAATCCGTGAGTAAACTGTGTGCAATAGTCTTATGTTGTTGTTGTTTTTGCACATCTGCTATGCGTATGACATGTTACAGAAACTTTATTACTCAATATAAAGCGGATATTATTATCACTACCACTTAGCGTGTTTTAACAATCCTTGTCAACCAATCTAAGTATAATATTTTTTTCTGTACTTTATCATTGTATTTTTCATCTTTTTCGTTTACTCTCATCGAAAATGCATAGATTTTTCTTTTTATTCGTATAATAGTAATAGAGAACGACTACATTCAATAATATCTTGCAGTATCTGCAATTTTTCTTCATTTTTATTTTTTTCTTTTTTTTTCTTCTCCACCCATTATTACTTTTATATCTTTGCTTTTGTGGGAAGTTGATTAATTTTTTTAATTTCCTTTCAATTAATATTGATTTTAAAAATCACAAATTTAATTAATTTTTGCAGCAGCAGTGCTGAATTCAAAGGAAAATTGTGAATTTCACAAATAATGGAATTCTTTGGTAAATTAAAATTAGGAGTTTCAATTAAATTTCATGAGAATGTTTGCCAAGGTACGTGCTGTCTGTCGTGTATTGGTAAATCACGTCAAAAAAGGAAGAATGAAATATTAAGTTATTGTGTTTGATTTAAAGGAAATTTAAGAAATTATTAATAAGTTTAATTATACTCCAAACCACACACATACCATAGTCGATGAGTGATCTGTAGAAAAAATGATTAAGACAAAAACACAATGAAGAATGAGGGGACTTGATTGATTTTGTCTTTTTATGTCCTTTCAGCAATTTTTTTACATAAAGAAACGAGTTGTTTCTAACTTTTGCTGTTTACTTTAAAAGAATTTAAACAATTTTTATGAATAATGTTGTATAAATTGCATTCCTTTCAGAAGAATCTATGCTGAATACAGCAAAACTGACGGTACAATATTTGAAGGTTTTATTAAAGACTTGTTTTAAGTTGTTTTCTTTGTTTGCACATTTAACATTTTGTTTTGCCTTATATTAGAGTTTAATAATCGAATAGCACAAATTTCAACATAAATGTCAGTTCGCCTTTATTGTCAATTGGTAATAACTCAAAAAAAAAAAAATGAGAGGGTGGCATCGCCTCTTATTTTCTTATATCATGGTTTTTTCCCTCTTAATTTGTTCCATTTTCAAATAAATTTGTTCACATTATTTTTACTGGGAAACTGCATTTTTCCCCGTTACTCCTCTCGGGAGCATATGGCTTCCACAAAGCATCTCTATCTAATACGGTTTACAGCTGTTGACTTTGCCTCCTCCCATGTTAGGTTGTTCTGTCTCAGTTCTTGGATAA
The DNA here is from genome assembly GCA_023159175.1 of Wohlfahrtia magnifica. Taxonomy (NCBI): domain Eukaryota; kingdom Metazoa; phylum Arthropoda; class Insecta; order Diptera; family Sarcophagidae; genus Wohlfahrtia; species Wohlfahrtia magnifica. Next base: position 3,315,809 of record JAKWBJ010000062.1, read on the forward strand.
TTGTGCGTCTCCAGGTGTTTTTTGGTCGACCACGATTTCTTGAGCCTTGGGGATTCCACTCGAGTGATATTCTAATGATACTTTATGGACTTTTTCGCGTAGTGGGACCGATCCATCCCCACTTTCTTTTCCTTATCTGTTTCAGTATTGGTTTACTTACGGTTTTAGTCCAGAATATTCTGCATATGATTCTGAGGCACTTGGTAATGAATAACTGGAGTTTCTGTGTGATGTTATTCGATACGAGGGTTTCACTGCCGTACAGCAGTACCCTTTTAACACATGAGTTGAATATTCTGCACTTAGTTCGTCTGGCTATATGTGACTGCAGTTGTTCAAATGCCGCTCTCGCTTTGTTGAGCCTGTTATCTACGTATGTTTCTGCACCACCGTTTGTAGTCATTGTACTTCCTAGATAACAAAAGCTATCTACATACTTGAATGGCTGACCCTGTAGCATGATGTTTTCCGTTCGCGTAATGTTTATTCTCATGGCCTTGGTTGGTTTTTTTGATGTTTATCTCAAGCCCAACACTACGAGCCAATCTTTCTAGGTCCTCCAGTTTCTTATGCTAGAGTAGACAAATGTCATCCGCATTGGCTTCGAGTTGGCTTGAGAGACTTATCTCATTATGTCATCCAGAACGATGGTGAATAGCTAAGGTGATAGTGGACATCCTTGTTTAACCCCAGAATTTTTGTGGAATGGTTGGCTGATGTTCCCGTTGTGAAGAACTGAAAGTTCTGCATCCTCATACATCGCTCTATTTATGCGAATTTTCTTCTGGGGTACTACTTTGGTTCTTAGTGCTTTTCACATAGCCGTTCGCCTGATGGTATCAAACGCTTTCTTGAAATCGACGAATAGTAGATACAGGGGGTACGCCATTCTATGGACTGTTCAATAATTATTCGTAAAGTGTTGGCCCGATCTACGCAGCTTCTATTCGTTCTGAAGCCAGCTTGTTTGTCTAGCAGTATGTTGTCTATTTTGCTCTGAAGCCTCCCCTGTATTATGACTGCAAATATCTTGTATAAAGTGTTAAGAAGAGTAATTCCACTCCAATTATTACAGTCTCTTAAATCGGCACTTTTTGGTAACCTTACAATGATGCCCTCTTCAACGTAGGAGGCAGCCTCTCCTCCTCCCATACTGATGTGACGTGAGGTAGTATAAGTTCAGCTGTGGTTTGGATGTCAACCCGTAGTATTTCCACTGGTAGTCAATCTTCGGCTGCTGCCTTATTATTTTTCAAATATACCAATCGCCTCCTTTATCTCATTCAGTTTGGGAGGGTTGCATGATATTCTTAAACTGTTTTCCTCAGCTATGAAACTGCATCTACCATTTAAATATTTATTTAAGTCTACTTTTATACACGACCTTTGCCGGCATAAATTTTGTCATTCTGTCCAAATTACTTGATTTTTCAAAATGTTATTTTGTGTTACGTTTTGTGTTAATATTTTATTTGTTCTTGTTAACATTCAGCGTGAAATGAGAGCTTGTCAAAAGTGACAAAAATTTTCCAAATTTCTCTTGGAGGAGAATGTAAGTTTCTCTTGTTATTAATGATAAATGTGAATCATGGTCATATGATTCATAAGCATAGGGATAATATTCGAGACACAAAACAGCACTACATATAAATATATTTAATGTTATCGTCAAGCGCGGTCACGGAAGCTTTCTTTAGATGCAGCTGCATTAAACCGTTTTTCTAAATATGGCAGTTCTATAGAGTAAAAATTTGTTTCAACTGTTTAATAAATAAATTCCGCTTTAGAGATTTCCATTTGAAATCGTTATCCAAAAGAAATTTTAATTTTGCGTGCTTAATTATCAAAGATTTTTCCTTTTCTTCTCTTTTCACCAAAAACTCATATTTCCTAAGAACAAAGTTACACCAGCAAAGATATTTAAAGTACACACCAACATATCAAAAAAAAAAAAAAAAACCGATAAATCAAAATGTTAGTCATAATAAAGTTAAAATGCCCTAACACCTCATTAACAAGATACATAATGTCTGCAATATCACTACAACCAGCTTACACACTTCTTTCGCAAACAGAAACACTACTATCTAGCAAATCATTATAAATTTATTGTAATTAAATAGAAGAAAACAAACTGTTGGCATGATTAGAAAAAAAAATAAAATAATAATTATATAAAATAATAAAAATTATTAAAACATTAGATAATATAAAAACAATAGATAAATGAAAAGAAATAAAATAAAATAAAATATAAATAATAAAAAAATTAGATTTTGAATTAGAAAATAAATAGAAAATGTTAAATGAAAAAAATTAACTAAATTCATTTAAAGATGAGCAGCAAAAAAAATATATTTTCCAAAAACTAAATTACTAAAACGTTTTAAACTATTATTTTCAATCTTTTTTTTTCCTTTTTGCTGATCACCTTAAAATCAAAATGATTTCTCCAAATCAAAATAATCGGCAGCAACTATAAAAACAAATAAAACAATTTACGACTTACTCGTTGACATCTCACCATAAGTACTTGTGATGTGACAAATGATCAAAAATGTTGATAACCGGTGATTCTCTTCTGCAACAAAGTTTGATTAAGAGAAATGTACATAAACATTGAAAAATTTTAACTTTACAAACACCATACATATGTTGCACAGAATGATGTATTAACAAGATTACAAAAAAAAATTGTTATAAGAAACCAATAACATTCTTTTTTTTGCAGTGCATATATAATAAATACATTTGAGTTTTCTCACTTGTCTATCAAAATGTATATAGCAACCATAAAACAATCATAATTGATACACATATAATATATATATATATATATATATATATATATATATATATATATATATATATATACATATATATATTTACATAAAATAAAATTACATATATAAAAAAAAATATATATATATATATATATATATATATTTACATAAAATACCGTTTTTCTCCGAAAATTACTTCCACAATTTCTTAATTTTTTTCCTCGTTAGCGTATAAATTTTTTCCTTTTTTTGGAGAAATTAAGTATAAAAAGAAGAAAATAAATATATGAAATATATACAGGAAAGAGAAAAATTTTCGAATTTCTTACCCTCTGGAGATGGCACCTTGGAGTAAAAAGACACTAAAAATGTAAAAAGGCTTCCTATTATTTCGCCCTTGCAAAAAAGGTATGCATCCTAAAGCATAAAGATGTTCAATATGGTGCATCTCCAATAAAAAACTGAAAGCAATCTTACCAAATAAATTTATACAAAAAAAATTAAATTGTAAAATCAACAAAACTAATGTGTCACACTATTTTTGCTGCACTTAATTTTAGCAAAATTAAAGTTTCACTAATATATACTTATAAGACTTGTTAACACTTTGAAAATCTGTAATATAATGTCCATCAAGCTTGTCCTCCAGCTAAAACAAGGCGTTGGTCAAAGGTCCAATTATTTTGGCGGAAAAATAGCTAACGTTTTATTTCCAAAAGATACAATTACATTGCCAATCCAAAGGTAATAAACGTCAATTAAAAGGTAAACATCCGTAGGTACAATATACAATTTTCACATATAGATGGCGTTCATTAAAATCGAATTTAAAAATCTACCCGTTAAAACCAATAAGGGTGCAAGCTCATTACATCTGTGTGTGTACATATATAAAATGCAGTGAAACCACATGCATTTTTAGCTCACATGATTAGGTCCATTGAGAACATAATCAGTTTACACCTTATTAGGTTCACTAAGAATAAAATCACTTTACTTTTAAAAACGAACAATCAATCTGTCACAATTGTGTGTTGGGAAATTGTAATGGAGTTTTTTTTTTTAATCCTGTGAAGATCCAATACTGTAAGGAATAAGTATGATTACATAAAAGGACTTACGCATAAATCCATAGCAAAAACAAGCAGAAAAGCTACCAGGAGATCAGCTTTCGATTCTAACAACTCTGCCGCCAAAATTATTCAAATGAGTGGGTGTTGCCGCAATCTTAGCTGTGGAAAAACGCACTATCAAAAAATATTAAAATTAAATAAAGCCATCTTTACGCATATCTTGTAAAGCAAAAAGACTTCAGTTTACAAATAAAAAGGAATTTCAACGCTTTGTGTTTCAATATTTGAAGGAGATGACAACACAGCGCGACAAAAATGAGCGAAGTTGAATCACCTGCAAAATTACACTACTTTTCTGACAGGAGCTGTCGAGAAAAACAAGGATCTGTTTTTCTAAACACCTCAAACATCTCGAGTTACTGCTTTTTCCGACCTCCATGCACTTATAAGCTAAAACTTAGCTGAATCGCCCCAAATACGGCAATTTTCCTTATTAACTTACCCGCCGAGGTGAATTTTTAATTATTTTTTTGCAATTTCCCACCAATTGTCTTTGTTTTGGAAATAAATTTGCAATAAATCCCCACGTTACTCAAGCGTAAATTGATATATTTTGTTCAGTGAAGATAATTTATTGAATTTTGTGACAGAATAGAATGACATAAGTTTTGCCAGATTCGAAATAACCACTGGTTCAAATTTAAAGCGATATATGTCCAGTGGTATAAACAGTGTAAGAGATTTATAGAAAAACACTAATATAAGAAGTAGTTCGAATAAACTACTTGTAGACTAATAGGATTTTTGTTTAACCAAACAATGTAATTTCAATTGTCTAAAAAATACTAATTTACATAAATTAAGTTTATACATCAGTTTAATAAAAAAAATCATTAAAAATTCGTGATTCTGAATAAATAAATTTCAAAAAGCGTATATAAACTTTTGGATCGTGGAAATTCTGAAAAAAAATTAAAATGTTGTGAATAAGATTAACTCTCAACCGTGATTGGAAGAAAAAAGCAAGACGCTCCTTATAAGAATTATCTGAAATATTCTCATATAAAGGTGTGTATATTCCCCTGTCAGTAAAAATACTTCCAGGAGGAAAAATGTAGGTTTAAAGTGCTCCACCAGGCAGTTTGCAGAATGCAAAAAAAGATATTGCCGTAAGCCACATTGTCACGAGGCCTTTTTGAAAGGCATCACTGAAGAAGGGAATTTTTTTATATGATAAAGTGGAAATTGATGGTTAACATATTGTGCTTCACCAGCAAAAAAGAGAGAATTTTTGTGCGCTGTGATACACCAGCAAAATATTTCGTTTACTGATATTTCAAGTAAACTGTTAAAGTTTTTCCAATTATTTGAATAAATAAAAACCATAGAAAAACTAATTTTTTAACTATAAATTTTTACTACGTCAACAAACACACCAAATCACTAATTACACTGGTCTACAAAAAACACTAAATTTCTCGTCTTCAAATACAAATATGGAATAAAATTATTTTGATGCGTTGAACTCAAATCTGATTTCAGGTTTTTTACTTCGGGCTTAAATTATTTTTATGGGCGTGGCAATATTAGAGCAATTTTTTTTTTCAAAAGTCTAAAAGTTTTTCAGAATGATAATTTTATATGTTAAGCACTTAAATTAGCCTTTATGGTCTATTCCACTTTCAACATATCTGGCTTTCATTTAAATGCTTAAAATGTAAAATTTATATTCTAGGAATTCTTTTTATAACTTTTTGGAAATAAAAGAAAAAAATTTTCACTAATTTTGCAAGAAAAAATTTGTTCCCTAATTGTGGTAAGAGTTAGGTATCTGCAGTTAATTTTGAATAAAATCAGCACTAGCCAACCGATTTTAGTGATTTAGAGATTGTTTTATTCTCAACATTTTAGGCTTTAATTTAATATATAATTAACGTGTAAAATTTTCATTCAGAAAGTTTTTTTTTGACTTTTTGCAAAAAAAAAAAAAATATTGCTATAATTTTCGCCAACTATCCACAAAACTGTTGATAATACAACAAAATATTATTTAGATGATTTATAGATAATTTTGTTTGCCGGTAACTGCATTAAAATCCGTCAAGACGTTTTCAAGTTTTGATTAAATATATTGATATAACTACCATATTTTGGGCGAAAAATGCCACGCCCATTAAAATAATTTGAGCCCGATGGAAAAAACTGAAATCGGATTTGAATTCAGTGCATCAAAATTAATATATTCCGTATAGTTTTATTTAAAGGCTTTGCTTTTTGCTGTAGACCGGTGTTATGGGGACTTTTGCCATACAAAGGAACTATTAAAAAAGGGGTTCCAAAGCTCCCAATTCGATCCAACTATACTAGTACACGACTAGAGCTAATGGTACTAGTAAGTTTTCAAATACACTCAATGCTAATTTGAGCATTGAGATGGTATAGAAAAGTTTAGAGTTGAGTAGTAGTGCTGCTTGTTTTTGTACTAGTTAAGTACTAGCTGGGTAAGCTCCGGCAGGGTAAGTCCATATTTCTTATGAAAACTCTCGATTTTAAGGTTTATATTAAGTTGAGGAATATGCTTATGTTATTTTTCATTTATGGCAATTCTATTTAACTATTTAATTTATGTTGCCATTAAATCGTGGACTGAATATTTAATCGTCTTTAACACTCTTTTTAATATTTCATAGAATTCAATAGAATTTAATACGATATATGTTTATATTGTTGATATTAATTTTCTATTGTTATAATTTTGTAGGTTTATTTGTTTATTTGTGTCTTATTTATGAAAGAGTGTTAGCAATGTTTTATATCACTCTCACAATGCTAATGTTGTTGACGATTGTTCTTGAATAAGACAATTTAACTTTATATTACTGGTAGTTTTCATCACTTATTAAGTCAACTTGTAATAGGTTGTAGAGTTGAACCATATTAGCCCTACAAAACACAACCCTTTTTTTAATAATTCTATTGATTTTATAAAAGACGTATATTTCGTTCGAGAAAAAATTGGCAACATTTTGAAGTAGTGGGTACTGAAGTAACGTTTGCAATAGTACTGATATTGGTAGTAAAATTAAAGAAAAGTTTTCGATGTATAACAGATTTCCATCGTGAGTCGTAGGGTTAAGTTATAAATTCAATTGTTTACAAGGCATAAATTTGAAGAAATCTTTTATATTTTTTAAACCACTCTTAAGTACATCATTGTGAATAAGAATACTAGTATTTAAATAAAAATCAACAAGACTAATAAGAACCCAAAGAAAATAGCAATGAGATCTTAAGAAACTGCTAGGGAGATCGATTATTTGACTTTTTCAAAAACCGGTTTTCGAATAATTCGAAAAATAACATTTTTTAAAACCCGGTTTTCGGTAAATAATAATTCAAATAACCGGTTAACCGGTTCTTTTATTGAACCAAAATTGTTCCTAATGCTTGAATTCTTGAGCTGGACAACATCGTTTTAACAATAAGCAAAAGCTGATGGAGAGTTTAAAATTAAAGTGGCAAGCAATACTAACAATAATTCTAACAAATCTCATAAAAACAATACCAAAATGGTGTGCGGAGGCCATAAAAAACAAGGTTTATTACATAAAGTACTGAAAAATGCTTAAGTTTCAAACAGCTACTCAAGGAACTAATTTCAATTTTGTTATATTACTTGGTAACGAATGAAATTAAAGGTTTGTTATTTTAGTTATAATTTAGGTGCCTAAGATAACAAGAAGTAAATGTTTTACTTTGAATAAATCTATTAGTAATATACGAGTCCTTAATTACCTCCACAAGAGTTAAGATTTCGAGCAGCAGTGTATGTAAATTTATGCAGCACCTATTTAATAGTGTGTGTATCACTGCGGTATGTTAGATAAGAACCCACCTTCCAACAAAGAAGTCGTCGGTTCAATCCCAAGCCACACTATCTGACAATTTTCAGCAGCGATATCACCTCACAACATTACTGGCGACTGGTTATATGTATTTACGCTGTTGAAAACTTGCCTAACTAATATATCTCCTGTCGGAACCGAAGTTTGTGGGTTTATGGGGCTTTCAATAAGTCTAGTTGATCATTCTCCGTATATAAAAATTAATATTTATTTACAGAAGATGAGAAAATGTTATTTTTGCTCAAGAGCGCATATCTTTTTTGATCGACATTGGTTTTCACGTTCTTTGTGAGCATATTTGCAATAAAAAAAATATACAAACGTATCAAAATTATACTTATTTAAATTAACCGTTTATTCGTGTTAAGTTAACTGGTTTATTGGGTATTCGAAAAATAAAGATTTCGAAAAAACCGTATTCGACAAAACCAAAATAACCAGTTAAAACCGGTCGAATAATAACAGTCCGAACTCCCTAGAAACTACTATAAAACATATATAAGGTGAATACATGAGTTACTTGGGTAACTACTTAGTTACAATTAAAATTAAAATTGTTTTGATTTTTATACGGCATTAGGGGCGATTCTATTCTTCATCTTTATATGACACAAAACTACTACTGCTACAACTGAGTATTAACCATTCTGTGTCTGGCAAAAAAAACTACACATTTTCATCTACAAGTTACCCGGGTATCTCCATTAAAATCTCATAGAAAAAAAAAAAACCTTTTTGGGAAAAAAATTTAGAAAAATTACCTGCTAAAACCCATATACATATATATTTAAGACTTTCGAAGCAAATGAACTAAATGTAATTTTTGCTACATATTTGGATATATAGAGAGTATTTTTCTGAGCTGTGGATAGTCAGTAATTTGCTATTAATTGTGGTTATCAAAATCGCATCATTTCGTGATATTTGGGTTGTGTTAAATGCTAATTTACCTCAAAATTACGATCCCGGGAGTATAGATTGAGCAATATATATATAGATGAGCAATTATACGGAGATATCTGTATACTGAAAAACCAATAGAAAGCGAGCGTTAGGTAAATATAAGAGAAAGAACGGTCTGGTATCTTGTTAGTTCTTAAAGAAAATCGAGAAGAAATATTACAACCGATAATTTTTTTACATCGCTTGATCAATAGAAAATAAAAGTCTGTGGAACCAAGCGCTAGTGGAGCAATTAGAAAAAATAAACGTACTTCAGCTAATTGATTTTTATAAATTTCGAATTCAGCAAAAATATTTGACTTTATCGCTGCATGCCAAAAATAAAACGTAATAACGATATCTACCCAGCATTCTATTCCATCTATAGAAAACATTTCACAGACCATTGTAGGCAATTTTTAAAAGATCTTAGCTCGCTATCATCTATTGAAAACAAAAGCAATGTACTTAAAATTGCAAGTTAATATCTAAAACTTGCACTTGAACTCCAATAGAAATTATATTCTAAAAAGAGTCTGAAACGAGTGTAAAACATTTAACCAAAAACGATTGAGTTCTGTGCAAGGTTTTTTTTAAATTAAAGGATTTCTTTTATAGTACATGGGATTTGAAATATAGCGTATCCTTTACTAACAGTTTGTGTTTTTAATAATGTATATGTCATTTTGGATAGTAAATATCCGTCACTTATTATGGCTTAAGTTAGTTCCAGATAAAATATCCGGACATAGTCATGTAAGTAAATCATTAAAAGCTATTCTGAAGGTGGTCGTTTGGTCCGAAACATTCCGAATTCCTCTTGTTTAGGGCAATGTCCTTGAAATCTATCTCCTACAGTTCTGTTAGGGATGATAACAATAGGTCTGCCAGCATTCTCAGACACATTAGCGCAAGAAATTCTGCAGAAATTGGGTGAGGGAACATCTAGCCAACGGGCATGCTTTGCCAGTAGGCAGTGTCCCATGAGAACAGAGAAAACGTAGTGAATGCTCAAGCGAAAGAAAAGAATGAGCTATTTTGTCCTTCTTAGAATAAGATTCTCCCATCCATGGAGTGTTATCCAATAGAAGACCCCTATAGGCGTATCACATAGGGAATTTTCGATTGTGGTACCAGATCCGGCAAATTTGTCTGCAGCACAGTTTTCGGATATATCATTTTGGCCAGGGACCAAAGAAATGGAGACATTTCAGTAATCCGGAGAAACAAACGATATTCATGTATAAGCTTAGACGTTCAATCCAACCATTTCAAACCATCGGTATATAATACCAAAAGCTTGGAGGGGGATATGATTTCCCGTTTCAGTAATCTCTGGCTTTGTCTGGATTTCGCATATTTTACCTCAATTTGCAGAAAAATAGTTCGAAAAAAATATAAGCTGAAGCATATCGATAGTCCAACGATTGTCCTTAATATGTTTAGTTGGTTTCAACTTGCGAGAATGGTTTGCGATTTTCAAAAGTCATATTTTTGATATATAAGGCAAGAATCGCCTACGTCAGCCCAGAAATGAGAAGGTATTTCTTTTGACAGAGCAAGAGGTTTTATTTGTAAAAATATTTAATTGTTTTTTAACAGGAATTATTTAACGAGGAATATCGCCAGACGACTTTGCCACATCTTGTGCATACCATATATATCAATTAAATGTTTTAGTATCTTAGCTGGAGTGACAAATTGTATCAGTGTGTGTCCTACCAGGTTTCTTTTTCCATGACTTCTGCAATCGTTCTCGCGTGAACTAAAAGCTGCACTGCCTTTATTCATGCGAAATCATATACTTTCAGATGAACCGCCTGTTGTTGTTATGATGCTAGCGAGAGAGCAGAATGATTCTACGATGTTAATCGTCGTTCCATCTAGAGTAAATGGTTGTTTTGATTTCGTTTCCGAAATGTTTATATGCAATACTACTTAAGCAGAAAATTTCACAACGTTATCTAACATTTCAGTTACGACTGAGTGTCTGTGGGCGAAGAGACAAATGTCGTTCGCATTGCCGAGATCGCTGATTCTGCTGTCTATTCTCTAGGTAATTCCCCTGTTGTGTTGGGACACTCGTGACATCAAGGCATCAAAAACATTTTTATGAATTTTATTTATTTATTTATTTATTTATGATTTAAATTCAGTAGAACAAGAATATAAATATTATTTAATAGTACTGGGTAGGTAGTGGCATATAATAAAAATAAATATGTACATATCGCTCCTTTGTTGCAACAGTGTCATAACTCAAAAAACAGAATTTTTCAGAATTTTGTCTAATGAATTGTCAAAAAATATTCATTGGAAAAGTGTGCCATCATTGCGGTCCTAAAGTGCGTTGCATTGCTCTTCAATTGAATGTCTGATGGAATTTGGTCCCATAGACGAATGGCGTTATAATAAAAATGTCTTTGAGATATTTGCTTATTATGTCTTATCGTGTTTATCTTATAATCCCTATATGATCTTGACAATTGCAACCTATTATACAAAAAACTAGGTAGATAATCTTATGTAAAGAGATAAGAGTACGATATTTCAAAAATTCTCCAGTGACATATTGAAAATTTCTTGAGTAAAGTGAAATACTGCTATGCCTATTGTGTCCATATATACATTATCTGGCAATATTATTAAACGTAACATTGAGTTTACGCCTGCTGACAAAGTCCAGACCCACGAAGTGTTCGCATCCATACAAAAGTGCAGAAATTTAATAAGTTTTCGCCATAAGCATACCTATATTTAAAAGAGTATAAGACTGAGTGCTCCATAAGTTCCTCAACACAGCATAAGTTGTATTGCAAATAACATTGATATGGCCAGTCCAAGTGAGTTGGCTATTAAACATTACGCCGAGCTTCTTGGCACTTTGAACTATCTGTATAGAGCAGCTTCCAAGAAGTAGTAATGGCAGCGAGTTTGCCATGCAGTTAATCTTCCCGGTAGCCTTAGATTTTCTCGCATTTAAACTGATACCATTAGCTAAAGCGCACTTGAATGTACTATTAGGATCGTAGTTCAGATTACGAATACGATTGTAATTAATATGAGAGGGTGGAGGACCAAGAATAGAAACCTGCAATACACCTCTCCTCAACAGGCAACTAGCTGACCTTTTATTACCAATATATAATTGATTGTTTGACTTCTATTACAGAGATAGGTATAAATTAATCTCACAGCAGATGAAGAAAAGTTAAATTTGTTCTCTTTTATACTGATCCACAGTATTGAAAACCTTAGAATGGTCCAGAAGTACTAGAAATGATATCATGTTTTGATTAACTTCCGATCTTAAATCCTCAGCAACATCCACTAACGCTGTACAGCCGTGACCCGAACTGAAGCCTGATTGTCTGCTGGTAAGTAGAGAGTTTTCGTTGAAATATTTACTAATCTATGAGTGGACTATGCTTTCAAAAGCTTTAGATAAATACAGCAGTATTGCTATGGGTCTAAAACTTTTATCAGGTTTAGGAACTAGAATTACCTTCGAGTGCTTCCAAATGAGATACATATCTAGTAATATGGTTTAATATGATCTTAAGACATTTTTGATGTATTTCATCAAATCCAGTTGAATTAGATTTAATGTAATGAAGTGATCTTTCCACTTCCTCAGAAGTAACATACGCAAACTGAAAGCCAGGATTAACCAGATCCAAAGTCTCACCAGTATTCGAAAGATCATAGTAGTTGATATTAGAGCTGGACATTAGTATATTGGCAAATTCAAAATTTAACTGATCAACATCTAAATTAAAACTAACACTCGTGCCCTTGTCTACAACACCCATCTCACGAATTTCCTTCCATTTTCGCCTAGAAGATAGAATTTTCGTTTAGCAGCCCTTATGTTATAGTTAACCTCACTTCTCCGATTCTTGAAAATGTGCCTTAGTTCCGGTGTCTTAAACACTAATCGTGAAAATCGTGGCTTTATATTAACACTCAGCGTTTTCGTCCTTAACAAACCATATTTCTGATCTAAACGTTGAATGTTCTCATGCAAAAGGGACACCTGTTCATCAACATATAACATTGCGAAGACCATGCCCCAAGGAATGCTCCCAAGTTCAACTTCCAGAGAGAAAAGATCTATATTCTTAAAGTCAAGAAAGGTTATTTTCCTCTCCTGAAGATATTTTGTAGTCGTACCATAGAAAGATTAGATCATGGCTTGAGAAAAGCGATGCAGACAATTCATCATATTAACAGTAAAGTAGTGGAAGTAAGTAAAAATAATGTTTCGTACTGAGTAAGATAGAAATGCAATTCACATTACTCATCTTAGGGTTCCATATTACCGTCTAATTTTTTTTAACAAATTAATTTGGAATACATCAGATAACTTTTTCCAAGTAATTAGTTTGGCAATCAATCAGACATCACACTGAAATTCAACCCGTAAAAATTGTTCTAAATTCTTAAATAACCGAACTCACTCTGTTGTTGTACAGACTATCATAAAAACGGACTTAGACGACAATAACTTCTTTATTTATTTAATACTCATTCATTTTATATAGTATTTACTGTATTTTATGTCAAAGTTTAACCAATACTTGTTGGTTAATTGTATTTATTTGTGTTTGTTTTCTTTTTCATGCGCATTTTATTTGTAATTTACGTAAATGGAATTAAAGTTTGTCCTTAGAGCAAACAACAACAACAATATTAGGAATAATATAAAAGGGAAATAGATAAACTTGTTAAAACAATAAAAACTAACAAGAAAGAGAGAAAAGTTTATTTCAAACCTAATTTAGCAAAAATCAGATTAAAAACTTTAACAAAAACCCAACATAAAAGCAATTATTATTTTTATCTCTTTCGCTCTCCCTGTCTCTATCTCTCTCTCGCTCTCTTTCTCTCTTTGCATTATATTGTCTTTACCTTTATCATGATACTCGAACATCCTCATCGACTTTTGCTTGTATCCTTTCACAGCATCTCAATAATTTGTCAAAACCAAATAGAAGAAAAACTTTAAGACTAAAACAGGACTTTGCTTGTAAAAGCCGATAAAACAAATGAATAAAAGAACGAACGAACGAACGAATGAACGAATGAATTAATGAAACTGTTGTCATCATAAAATGACTGTTAAAAAAGTATATCAGCAAGCTGAAGAGAGCGAGAAAGAAAGTAATTATTCAAGAAGTGAGGTAAAATCATAACCAGCTCTCTAGATTAAGCTGTTTGATGTTAACGAGTTTAATTCTTTTGTATTCCGATATGTACAGACTAACAAACGCGTAAAGTAAATTTGAAAGTTTGTTCTTTGAAAAACAACATAAATTTTTATAGCAGAAGGAGTATTAAAATCTGATAATCGTTAAATGCTTGACGTTTTAATTGATATCAAAGGATACTGTTAAAACATTTATTTGGATATTTTTAAATAAATTAAAAAAAGAAAACTTTACAAGTTTATTTATATACAAAAAATTTTAATTGCTTTAAGCTTTTTTAATGTATTTTAACAGTGAAATTTTCAAATTATAAAATAAATATTATAATATTTAGGAAGTGGAGATGTTTTCACTCTACAGTATATATAACAGCTTAGTTCGATTGGTAATTGGAATTATATTCGTTTAAAAATACGGCCTAATAATCTTGGCTAAAATTTCTGTACAACATAAAGTCTAAACAAAGTCAGTGTACATTTGTTCTAAGTCGGAGCCATGGCTCACTAGCTTGCACATTGTTAAATAATAAATTGAATTAGTTTGCAGGATACCATTCATTCGCATTCTTTTGATGGTAAGCCGAGCCTCTTGGAGATTGGGGTAAAAAGGATGAATATTAACGACACACTCACAAGTGACCTGATGAAAATCTCTGAGTGGCGTCGTTTAAATAGGGTCTATTTTAATGAACGCAAGATGCGTGCAATGCTGTTTTTTAACACACAGAAGTGATTGTGTGATGTAATTTGTATCTATGGGTAATATAGATATCAAGGATTAATATGCCCTTGAAGTTTTAGGCATGAGAATTCACGGCGACGTTCATTGAAACGATACATATTTCGAGTGTCGAAAGAAGCATTCAAGACCCAAAGTGGAATATTATTCTCATGTATGGGCCGGTACTGGAGCTTCCTAGGAGAGTACTGATTAATGACGGTAGGGTAGCCAAACCGCTCGATTCGTTAGGACATCGTCGCAATACGACGTGTGTTTCATTGCTCTATTGGTACTATAAAGGAATGTGATCTCACAAAATTGAGGACTTAGTTCTTAATAATCACCTATTCTTAGGTAGCACTCGTATTTCTTGTAGTTGATTATCCAGTGAATCGCTCAACGCATCATCTTTCAGCGAAAGTCCTTGCAGCCACTTACGACATGAGGAAATTCAAGCCGAACCGTTTATAAACACTAATCTCTCTATCCACAACCTATTTTGCATCCATATTGCAGTCTATGAGTAAGGGTTATCTCCTCGGTGCTGGGAATCTTGATGAACTCCTGAACCCTCTACCTTCTACTTCAGACTACTGTACTTCTTAGAGTACAGAACTTGAAACTTAGCTTCGGAGTGAGGATCTCTTAACTATCGGAATGTAATAGGTACCACACCATCAATGGCTTTAACATAAGAATCTAAACTGACAGCATGTTGGTTAAGACTAACTAGAATCACCACTACAGTCTTCCTGATGGCTCAAGTTTTTTTAGGCGGGAATATTGATCACTAGGTAAGCATATTCAGTATTTTCTAGAGTCGATGACACATTTGTATTACGTGAGCAACCAAGTGGACAATCTTGCCCTTAAATCATACACTATTATCTCTCCGTTGGTGGGAGAGTTCAGAAACTTACGGTATACAACGAACCATTCATCTAATACAAGTCTCATTTAGAATCCGGCACACCGGGAATTTTGTACGAATGAAAGAGTTGGCGAGTTGGGCATGGTAGCAACCATCAATATTTAAGCTGGAGAGGATTATTCATGACTTCAATTTGGATCGGATAGACTGCCGGTGAACGGCTCTTGTGCTCCACAGGTTCACAAAGCGGACTTGCCCGGAGTATGATGTAAGGGGCCTTGGTCACGGCAGAGAACATGTATGCCGATTGATAGCTGTGTTTACAGTGTTCTTAACGACGCAAAACATTTCTTTCCTTCTTAGCCTTCGACGAGTGACTCCTACATGTAATATTCCGAATGTCCTCTATTGAACTAGGTCATCTTCTTAAGGATCACAACCTGGTGGAGTGAGTCTGAAGAATTAACGACATCGTGCGGTTTAAATGAAAAGGTAGATTCTCTAAACTGTGTCCTAGCACATTGTTTAAAAGTTGGGACGACTGCGGGTGGCCACTTAAACTAACCAACCAATGAACAGTCAGGTTTTCTTTTCTTTACTACACTCTTTCCGAATGTAGCTCCAAAGCACTTAATTTTATTCTCGATTCTCTGGACGGATGTATACAAATGAGGGAAAAAAACTAATCTTATACAGACGACATTGTTAGAGCGGAATTCCTAATCAAATACCCGTGCGTATAAAGTGCTACACGGATGGATTAAAGTTGAAGCGAATATTGAGAACTCAAAGACCGATTACATTTTCGGCAAAGACCGATTACATTCGACAATAATACCAACTTTCAGGCAAAATTTATGGCCTGTACAGAGGGTATTAATTGGGTTAGGAATACATTGTGGCGGTTGTCTAATATATTTCACAATAATCAGATGGCAACAACCTTGCTATCAGTGGAAGGAAGGATATGGCCAAAAGGACAAATAAGAAAAGCGAACTGCACAAATTAAGAAAGTCTGATCTTAGATGGATTTTTTGGTTTATGTAAAGAAGGTGGAGAACTTCAATAGTTCCCAAATGTTAGTGAGTATTTTGGATTCTTACCGACTAAAACCAACTCCTCTTTTATCGCCGATCCCTACCTGACTACCATTCTAGATATTACGTCGTAGGATGCGATTATTATTCGTTTTGTAAAGCACGGTCAGCATTTCTTCTTTAAGGCAGTTCCTCCATACTCAACTAGCAAAATCTACAGTCTTAAAATGGCTGACTACAGTCTTCTAGTTTTTCTCAGTTTTAAGCCTTACTCCCACTATATCTTTGGGCCCAATTTCTCCTCTAATAATTGTTTCCAGAGCTTAGAAGGTTGATGAGCATTTCGGCGGGGCACTCTTGTTTCAGAGCACAGCTATATAGAATTGGGTATGTTAAATATGATATACATACATATGTGAAGCATGCTGTGAGGATGTTGATAGCTTTTGCTGGGATTGGGTCGACTTAGTACAGTACATAAAACTCCTTAATGACATTGGTTGGAGGGTCCTAAGGAATTATAAAGTGTAACTAAGTTTCTTGACGATGAATGATAACGGGACACCGTTTTCTTATTAAATGAAGGTCTTTTGGTTTTACCTATGAGACAATTACAGATTTATTGAGGAGCCTAGGCGTAAGTTATTTTGGTTTAGTGCAGTATAGCTGAATTCTCCTTTTTCTCCATCACTCGTCTAGGGCGCATATTGGCTTTATTCAAAGCATCCATTACTCTGTTTCAGTAATCAAGTTAGTATTCAAGTATAATATTCAAGTAGTATTCAAGCTAAGTAGATGAGTAATTTACTGTAGCTCGCCTTCTTAAAATTTAGTGTAGTGGTGAAGATAATTGCAGAGCGGTGGTGATCCTAACTTAGCATTGTAATTTTTTTCCAGTAGGTGGCGTTTTCTTCTCCATTCGTCTGAAGTTTGTTATCATCGCCAGAGATAAAATTAAAGGTCAGGGGGTCTTCTTTAGATTGGTTTGTCTGGAAGGATGTTGTAGTATTTTTATTTAACACTCGAAACCGCAATTAAATTTCTTTTCGTCATGTCCTTTGCTTGCATTCCAACCTGGGCCGTTTGTTGTGTATGTCTGTGCTTTAATCACTAACCACGCCGTCACGGGGGGTCATATAGGTATAATTTGTATTGGAGATTTTGTGCTACCCAAGTATATTCCAATGGCAAACCAAGCTCAGAAAAATGTTGAACTAAAGATAATGTAATTAGTTAAAGAGAAATTGATTATAACGACAAACTGTACCTCGCTTGTCCATTTTCAGACGTGATTAAAAGAATTGTGTTCCTAAACTGCTCATAGGGATCACTGTTGATTATAAACCATGAAACTGTAATTGAAGCATCAAACCAAGGTAGAATAACCGGAGTAAAAGAACATACAAAAGCAAGGCATGATTAGTTTATAATATAAGCCCTACTGCTGCTACGAGTGCTGTAGGCAAGTACTTTAAGATTTTCATCACAAGGTTTTATAGAAAAATAGATTTAAAAAAAATGAATAAATTCAAGGCTTTTGCTCCTTTATCACTTCTTATGAATGATTTTTCGTCAATCTTAAGCATATTTGGTTCACTGCAAGTTTTTCCTGTTTTCAAAATTAAAATGCAGAAAATTTTAATGACAATCGTTATATTGACCAAAATTTTCTTATTGCTTCTTCTTCCTATCTTAATTGTCGCTAATTTGATCCAAAAATCCTTAAACTCATATTGATAACGAGCGAAAAACTAAACAAATTAAAATTGATTATGAAAATCTTTGGGAGACGAAAGTAAAATAAATATTTTTATACTCCAATTCCATTTGCTAACATCAGCAGAAATATTCCTTTTTAAAGTTTTACGTTTAAAACAAAAACAAAAAGAAAACGTTTCGTAATCCCTAGGATCTGCTTAAAATAAACGCGTTAAAGTTTACCGCAAAACTTTTCTAAAACCACAGAAAACTTATGTGACAAAGATGGTATAATAGATGCCATAGTTGATGGTATTGGTCTCCCAATAGGACTGTACGCCAATATAATTTTCATATATACTCGTACTCTTCGTAACAACATTTTTGCATTGAACAGCAACGACAACAACAGCAACATCACCACAACAGCAATAGCAGCACAAACAAAAAAGAACAAATAAAAGTTTTTCACAGCTTTTATTTGACACATGAATACATTTTATTTGGCGGAGGGGTGTGGGTAAAAACTATAAGTAGATTCTCCCCGAATGCCTGGATACCAGTGATAGTAATAATGAAAAGAAAAAGAAGAAGAAGAAAAAGTCGTAAAAGAAATATTTTGAATCAACTTAAGTAAGTTCAGTAATTCCTTGATGCTCGGCATTGTTCTTAAACAAGGAAAACCTCATACAGACAGATTACTTAAGATTGAAAGTTGAATATTAAACTCTGCCTAAAGAGGCCGAACCAAGAAAATGAAGGCCCTGTATATAGTGCTTCCAAAGAATAGCAACAACAACAACAACAATACGCGTAAAATATATAAAAGATGGACATGAATTTAGTATGTAAACCAGCGTTGCAGTTGGCGATAGTGATTGTGATGATAAAGGTGACGATGATGATGATGATGATGATGATGATGATGATGATGATGATGATGATGATGATGATGATGATGATGATGATGATGATGATGATGATGATGATGCTGTCGTTCTACATTTAGATTTAGAATGATTTGATTTTCAACTTCTCACTAATCCTACTTCCTCCAGTCCACTTTTCGCACTTAAGAAAAATTTTATGTTTATTTGCCTTTGTTCTGCTCTCTGTATAGAAAAATGATTTTTAAGTTTAAAATTTTTCAAATTTTTCTCTACAAGAGGATGCATTTTGGTGGTATAGCTGAGACACTGCGGCAAATGTCACTTAAGAAATTTGCGAACAAAAAAAATTTTTTAAATAAAACTTTTTTGCGTTCAGACAACAAAACACAGCTCATTTTTAAAAATGATAATGCGTTTAACACTTAAACGGGAGTGAATAAATGTTCTTTTATTTAAGTTCCAATACAATAAAAATTATATTCGAAATTATATTCTAGTCATTACGTGCGAAGGGAAACTACCAGGTAAACTCACATCCCATCATTTCCGCATTAGATACGGAACAAAAGGGTGAACTCAAAATGCTCCCATTATAATTTTTGATTTCCAACATGGTCGTTGGCAGTATGATGTCAAAAGTAACATCAATGTAGGGTTGCCAGATGGCCTTGATTTCGCTTGATTTGCAAGGATTTTAATAGCTTGTCAAGAACTAATGGCGTTTTTTTTTCTGAAAGAAAATGCTGAAAAAAAATTAATACCAAGAAAGCGTGCTGTGTTTATCTCTAAAAATGTGGTCTTCAAAAAATTTTGATACTTCCTAATTTTTGACTGCGTTTTATGGCAAAGAACAAAAGAAACACGATAAGAAAAAAATATTGTCAACATTTTTAAAAGCATATTTTTTAGTGTTGGCACCTTCTGTGTAATTACACATATTTTGTGTAATTTTTTAGAGTGTGTGTAGCCTGTGTGTAAATAGTTTTATGTGTAATTTGTGTATAATATTACTTTAGGTTATGCTGCTTTCTTTAATCGCTATATGGTTATCGGTATGTTGAGGTTGGTTTTGGACGTTTTTCAATCGTTACTTCTTAATTCACTATTTTTAATTTCATTTCCAATAGTTCTGTTTCTTAAAACTTGGGCTTAAACTGGTTTCTTCAGATATAAGCCACTGTCTCTCTCCTTTTATTTATTAGTGGGTTTCAATCAATGGCACTACCTATCTTATAGACTTACTTCCTATTTCCTCCTTAGGATTTCGTTATCAATCAAGATTTAGTTAGCTCGTGTTTACAATTCGGTAATATTTTATGTTCGATCAAGATAATTCGTATCCTTCTTAGGTTTCCAATTGCCAGAGCATATACTTAGTAATTGTGCGGCATCGATAAATGGTGGTATTTTACTATTTGGTCTTTCAGTGTCGAAAAAGATTCATGACAAAAATGTGCAGTAAAGTAATGCTATTTTACCATGAATAACTCAATGCTGGCCTGACCCATTGGACCGTAATTTTCCACAAACCATGAAAATTGTGACGTTGAGTTAATTAACTAAGGTATTGTGCGATGTTTTCCAACATCATTTTTTCCCAAAATGAAAGAATTGGTCTTGGTTGACATGTGGTTTCAACAAAACGGTGCCAAGTGCCACACGGCAAGCAATATTATAAACCTTACAAAAGATGAGTTCTTTTGTGGCCACAATCCCAGCCGTAAAAGACAACATTACAACTGCCATTAGTTGTATCTTTTCGTCCAGTATGAATGAAATACTGGAAAAAGTACACAAAGTTTGGAATTTTGTGTGTAAATTTACTTCATACGTGTAATTTTAAAGCTGGTTGTGTGTAAAATATTAGGCCGATTCTGGCAACACTGATATTTTTTAATGTTTTTCTTACACAAAATTTTACGGAAAGATATTATACTATTAAGTGAACTAGTAGAGTAAAGTGTTGTAAGTGTATTTGTTTCTAGTTTATTTGACCTTTAAAATGTATTATTAAATTTGTATAATAGGCTTTAGAAAAAGCTTGTTTACAAATTCCACTAAAAATGAAAAACCTGTTTATTATTTCCGAAACGAGCTTAGTGTGGAACCTCTGAGAGAAAAACTGATATAATTACGTTTTACAGGCCCTTACGGAATTTAAATTTATACCATTAATAGAGTTTGGCAGTGATCGAAACAAAAGATAATCTGAATATGCAAAGTCTGGGCTATGTAGCAGATGCATCAAAAACTCCAGGCCAAGCTCTCTCAATTGCTGGCAGATCATCAAAGATAAGAGTGGTCTAGCGTTGTCTTAAAGGAACACAACATCTTTCTATTGACCAATTCTAGCCGTTTTAATTGAATTCCTTTCCAATCACACCATACACCCAGCATTATCTTTCTTGTTTTCAAGCCTGGGTTTACCACCGCCTACAAGCCCACCGTCCGTAATTTATTTCGCACATTATTCTCGTAGTACTTTTCATCGTCCGTAATCATTCGGACCTATCAAGCAAGCTATAGTTTTAACAGATGCAATTAATATTATCAGAAGTATTATTATTAGAGCCATCTACCAACAATTTGTAACCGAAATTTTTCGTACACCCAATATTTTTCACAGTCAAGGTATCAAGGTATTTTTCAATAACTATCAAAAATTTTGCAATGTTGAATCTGGCAACTCTACATCATAGGCATCGGACATAATCTGACCTTTAAAACTCTGTCTCGACTGTCTGTTTCACAATTACCCAAATTCGATGACATGCAGCCGAAACTGAGGTAACTGAAGTCTGAAGCGGCATTATGTAGTCTCCGGATAAACATACCCAAGACTAAAGTCATGGAAATTAACATAGCAAGTACGGATAGCAACAGCAAATTAAAAGTGGCCAGTACTTTTATTATATTATTATTCAAAAAGGAAGTTGAGAACTGCATTACAAAGTCTGACAAGCCAAAGGCTAACTACACTCAGTGTGGAACTTACGGTACATATTGTCACGCACCGTACTAAACATTTTTAACAGTTATGTGATTGAAAATGGTAAGTCATCAACTGACTATGAGTTTCTTTATTGTCATACATAACTTAAAAGTAATTGTCCAAATTGTCATAGATGACAGAAGTTGATTTTATTTTATAGGCGTCCTCTGATTACCGAGTCATAACAGGCAACATCACCGAAAATCTTTAGTGCTTTTATTCGTTAACGGGGAAGAGTAGCAGACAAAATCCTGCATCGTTCATCATATAGTCGACTTATAACAGATTTTGTCGTTTAATTTCAGCATTTTTTGTATGGTGACATTACAATGAAGTTTTCTTATATAACTTCCTTTGTTTTCCTTATTATTTACGATAATTTCATATAAATTTCGACTTGATACTTATATTGTAACAAAATTCAACAAATAAAAATATTATAGTGGCAATACCACTCAAATACACAACCGATCAGACCTCAAATGACACCGAAATATAAAGACGGAAGAGGCGTAGACCACTTTCTGACGTAACTAGAGAATCTCCAAGACGGCCGACGGGGAGAAAGCCCAGGCCACATTTGTCGCTGACAGCTGAAAATAGAGGCATCGAAAATAAATAATTCGTTGAATGAGCTGAAGCTACTTGCGGCGGACAGATAAGAACGGAATTCAGTCGTTGAGGCCCCTTGAGACACCTTACATTAAGCAACATATGCTACTCGCTTATGCGAAAAACAGTGGCTGTGATTTCAGTTGAAGAGTTATTTGACTATGATCCTAATGGTTCACGCAGAAAAGAAAAGATCAAGTGGAGAAAAACCTTTTGAAACTTGTTGTTATAAATTGGAGAAGAAGCGCAGAAGATTATAGCGCTTGCTGATCTTTGCTATGTTTGGCCACTGCAACATACGCACTGTGACGGCCACCTTAGCAAGTAAGTTTTCAATGGGATCTTCTGAACTAGCTCTTGATAGCACCCAAATTTTTCAGCATGCATCGTCCAAATTCGGTATCACTCACTTTCTTTTGCTAAATCACTATTAGCGGTGTCAATAACACATGTAAATTATAAAATTGTTGTAGCATAGATGCTCTGTTAAAATTTGGAAAATAAAAAAATCATCCTTAGAGATGAGGCCTATTTCAGCATGAATGGGTACGTACGTCAACAAAATTTTCGACTTTTGGACGATACCAATACACATAATATCCAGAAGCATCAAATGTGACCCGAAAAGGGTACTGTTTGGTGCTGAATTTGAACTGGTGGCGTCGTCAATATATATTTTTTAGATACCACAGTGGCTAAGTCATCACCGTCTATGACAAGCATTAATCAAGCATGAATATGATGATATGGACACCAATCACATATACAAGGTGGGTTAAAAGTTACCATAGGGCTCAAAAATTTAACAACTTTTTCGTTCATATTGTTGCGAAAATAAAGAATGCCTAAAGAGAAGATACACTAAATTAGTACCGTAGTAGTATTAGCTATAAACTTTATTTTGCCATTTATTGGTTTGTGTCAAGGCTCTTGGGTAACTGTCCCTGCTCTAATTGTCTGTGCTATTAAGAGTGCTACCACTTGCGTGTTTAACGGTGTTGCCAGTACTATTGCTTTTTGTATATTATGATTTTTACATCTTTTGAATTTAACATAAATAGAAATTTGTAGCAACTACGAGAATATTTGGAATTGATGACGATTTGCTATACGAGTAGAAGGTGGCATTTGCACTTAGCAATTCAATTATAGTTTCACAGTAATCATGTTAAGTCTTGTTAAGGCATAAATAAGTGTTGAGTAATTTAAGTATTTAGTTGAAGTCGCTATATAAAGTGAAGGTATAAATAATGTATAAATAAATAGAACTGTATAAAAAAAAATTCGTGGATTTAAGAAATCAAACGTTTTGAAAAGGTTAAAACGTAACAATATATATACATATATATATATATATATATATATATATATATATATATATATATATATATATATATATATATTAGATTATGGTATATAAACACCTGAAGCATAAATAATGAAGAAATGCACAACTGTACAAAGAACCAGAATAATGGAATTTTATTATTTAAATTAACGATTAATAATTTTAGAGCAAAGAGCATATTGCCGACATTTAAACGTTAGAATCGCCTTCGAAGCAATTAAACGTTGCTTAGTTTATCATCACTATTTACATAGCACCGTTATCCTCGAACCGGTAGACCACTGTTAATTTGCTCTGCCTAAAATATTGAACAGCGTAGCAAAGTGTTAACGAAACACCAGAAACATCTATCAGAAGGCGTTCTACTCAGCTAGGAATAGCTCAGACGTCACTTTGACGAATTTTAAAAAGAGATTTACTGTTATTCCCATATAAGGTGCTATTGGTCCACGAATTAAGATCCGCAGATCATCAGCAACATCTAAATTCTGTAGTTAAATTTCAACAGCTGGCCAGATATGAAATCAACTTTATTACAAACCTAATTATGAGTGATGAAGCTCATTTTTATTTGAATGGCTTTGTTAATAAGCAGAACTGTAGGCTCTGGAATTCTTAAAATCCAGGAGCTATTCATCAACCTCAGTTGCACTCCATTAGATGTACAGTATGGTGTGGCATTGCACCTGAAAATATCATTAGGCCTTACTTCTTCGAAAATGAAGATGGAAGTGCTGCAACCGTAAATGGAGAGCAGGTATCGGTTTATGATAGAATATCTTTTTAGTCCTGCTCTGGAAAACAACTGCCCACACTACTCAAGACACACTTTTAAGTAAAGTTTTTGCAAAGCGAATAATTTCCAGAATTTTAGAAATTGATTGGCAAGCCCATTTTCAGCACCCGACTATTTCTTTAGGGTTATTTCAAGGAGCGAGTATACTTCAACCAGTCACAGACAAACCTTGAATTCTAGCGGTACAGCGACAAATTTTGGAGGATGTTTTGGAATATGCTCTAAAACGAGGCCATTTTTGCGAAGCTGAAAACAAAGGTCATTAAGGTGACATTATTTTCCATACTTAATGTAAAAAAATTTCCGTTTTGAATATTTTATCTGACAAAAAAAAAACAAATAAAAAAAATTATAAACGAAGAAGTTATTAAGTCTTTAAGCTCCGTGATGACTTTTGGCCCACAACAGCGCTACATACCACACAGCTCCTGCCACACTAGACGTTATGTGTGGGCAAATTGATGGCGAAATGCAGCGATATAACGCTATGCAACTTTTTCTCTGAACTTTTCTTAAGTCGCACTATGCTTACGCATTAAAGAAAAAACTCGCTAACCACTTAAAATTTAAAAATAATAATTATTCAAAATCGTTCTGGCCGTTTTTTAAGGGGCGGAAAACCAATTAATAGGTTTCCGGTTTAGATTGGAGATTTTCAAATTTAACGTCAGTAAGATACATACATATATAGATAGCTTTTATCCAGTATTCTTTCTTCACCTCCCTTTAATTGTTGCCTTTCTGCAGACATGCAAAATTCAATATATAGTATGAATGCAAGGCGCCACACCCACTTATCCTATTCGCCCAGTTATTGGCTAACGATTGTGTTTAGAATCTTCTACTATTACCATTATCAAGATATACAAAAATCAATAATTACTTTTTGTGGGGATACCACGCCTACTTGTCCGATTTCGCCCACTCTTTGACTGATAATTTGTATTGACTATTGGTCCAAATACTGAAACCATTCTCAAGATATACAAAAATCAATAATTACTTTTTGTGGGAAATACCACGCCTACTTGACCAACTCCCCTCAGCTTTCAACAATAGATTTGCAGTGACCGTAAGTTCAATTAGACCAAATCTGAAACTTGAGTTGTAACCTTTCTCAATATGCATATATTAAAATTAATATTTACTTTGTGTGGGAGATACCACATCCGCTAGTCCAATTCCGCCCACTTTTTGATTGCTGATTTGTATTGACCATGAATCTATTTGGGCCAAATTAATAGACTCTTTCTGTTACCATTTTGTAGATATAGAAAAATACATACTTACTCTGAACGGGCGTGGCGCCGACCTGTTGAAATTTTTGAAATTTTCCAGACATACAATTTGGTCAACCATTTAGCTGCCTATAGGCTTTAAGCAAACAAACAAATCAACAACCAATCAAACAAACACACGTTCATTTTTATATATAAGTTGGACACATTTAATAATTCTTATATTTACTTTATGGCGTAATATCTTTTTCTAGTTTGAATACCTTTTCATCTTATTCATTAACTTTTATAGATTCGCTACTGATGCATGATGTCTAACGGTAGGATACAATTTAAAATATACCCTTAAAGGGTTAACATTTATTTAAGGAACGCAATAGTAATTCATTGCTGCTCATCATGGCCCTTGTGTTCTTTTCCTGGCTGCATACAAGTTTACAAGTATGTTGTGACGAATAATGTTCGAGCGGGTCTCTTTAAGTGTGTACATGTGTATATGTGTGTTTGAGCGAAAACTTTTTGAATTGAAAAGAAATGAATGAACCACCACTAGAAAACTTTTCCTGTTTACCAAGTTAACCAAATAACATTATTCGTGTTTTCCTTTTCGCGTTGTTCATGTTGTTATTGTTGTTGGTGTTTTTTTCTTTTTTAATTTTCTTTTTTCTTTTATTTCACTGTCCTGCAGTTAAAAACTTAAATACGCATCTCTGGTTTAGCTCGCACTTAAGGGCAAAAAGCAAAAGCCATAAAGGATATGTTAGTGTATGTATAAGTATCTGTGTGTGTATGTATATTTATGTATATTTATGTGTAGTGTGTCGTCTTGTATGATTTTAAGTTTTAAGCAAATTGCTTTTGTTTTCCAGCCAGGGATTTCAAAGCATAAACGGATGTGTAAGCGATTTTGTTGTATAATTCTAAAAGTGTGTGTGTCTGTGTGTTTGTATGTGTTTTCAAGTAAATGAAATAAAACTAAAAAGTAGTATAACGTCCCTTTGCATACATTCTTTTACTCATTCATTCATTCATTCATTCACTCGCTTGTGTATCGTTTAAGGATTTCCATCAACTACAATAACAGCAGCAATAGCAATAGCAATAACAACAGCATGCCAAGCAACATTACATGTTGGCTTTTGCATACTCATGTATAACCAAGACAATTTCGTTAGTGAATGAAAGAATATTTCCTTTGGCTGCCTGGTTTAACCAAAGCGTGTATTAGGAACTGCAGTAGCAATGAGAGCAAACAAAAAATGTCCTTGCAATGGCGCCATTGTCAACATCATTTGTCGCCATTGTATGGATTACATGTGTGAAGTATTAACATACATACTCATGCTCATATATTTCAGTTCATTCTTCAATCTTCTCTCCCTGCCTTTCGTTGCAACTTCCTGCCCGTCTTTAGTGTCTTCTTTCATGCCATTGTCTTCGCTATTATTTCTATTTGTTAATTCAGTTGCATGAAGATTTGCGTTTTGCAACAATAGAAGAAAGAAGTTTTTAGGGCTCGTATATTTGCATTAGAATCCTTGTGGCAAATATCTATTTAAAAGAAACAAGAACATTTGAAACTTTCTTCGTTTTCTGTGCTTTATTTATGCTTGTATTCTGAATAGTTTCAGTCTATTACTTAAATAAGAATAAAGATCTAAGGATCTAAGGAAAGGGTAAATCGTAAATTTTATTATTTTAGGAAACATTATTAAAGCTATCGGGTGACTGGAAAATATCTATTAATTCAAATATTTTTGCTCTTATAGCACTCGACAGCTAAGAGGAAAACGGCATTTCTGTATTAGCAATTGCTCTTTAAGTGATCTTAAGCACGGCATTTTCAATCTAATATTCCAATTTTTCAATCTAGACCAGCCCAGTTTTTCTGCTAACGTGGATTCCAATAATGACTCCCGCACCTTGACATATGATAGCAATAATATTATTGAAGCCAGTCTGTCATATTGCCTTTCATTCATTCAGTTACTTCTGCCAGACAACCATGGACGTCATCAAAAAATCATCTGCTAGAAGATTCAACACCATCCAAAGCAACCTGGAAGAGCTGACGTCATCATTGATCTATACTTTTTGTCGTGATTGTTAACTGAATTGGATAATATGGTCATCAAGACATATAGTTTCAACAAGATGGCACTAAGAGCCACACAACTCATTCTATATTAGACATTCTGCACGTACTATTTGAGAGCGAGGTCATCTCACGAGGAGGTGATGTCAACTGGCCATCAAACTCCTGCGATTAGACCCTGTTAGTCTTTTTCTTGTAAATTTTTTTTTATGTCGCATGTCTATACAAATTATCTATAAGCCACAGCGAATCTCTAAGCCAACATAACCAAAACCATCAATCAAATTCAACCTAGGAAATGAAAGACCCTTTACATAAAGGCTGCACACAGCAGAAGTGTACCAAAAACCAAAAGGAGACACAAGTGATCTTATTATAAACGAACGGAGAATCACATTACTTAAGAGGACTAAGAAAGTAATCATCGGTCTATTAACCCCTTTCTAGCAATCAAATAAACATCATTACCTCTCACTAATTCATACAGTGGAGTAGCAAATCATGCTTCCGTTAGTCTTAATCAATCGCAGCCGTAGCGCAACAGAGCAATTGCAAATCTAAAAATTACTGACAATTTGCGAAACAAGCACAATCGAACAGATACGTAGATTGGTAAATGCTATTAAAAGGGCTTTGGGAAAAAATATTGCTCCAACGTTTCACAGGTGTTCGATGAATTATGGCTGTAAAAAGAAATTACCATCAAACATCTGTAACTAACTTTCAAGTAAAATCTGTGCTTTATCTAATATGTCAACATGCAGTTACATCTACACCTCAACATTCGCGGATCATATGGCTGTCTTTAGCATACATGAAGACCCTTAGAAGCAACTACGTATTTGCAAGATCACATAATATAGCTGGACGCCTATTTGAAACAATGAAGAATAAATTTTAAAGAGAAAAAGTGTACTTGCGGAACGCTGTATCAGGTTAAAACATTGAACACATACAAAGGCTCCAAAATAAAATAAATGCTTCATGATTTATAAGAAATTTTCGCGAGGTATGCTAAAAAGTATTCGAAGAAGTAGAAGTCCACCCGAACGCTCTAGCCCGAGCAATCTTGAATGAAAGAGAAGACTTCACAGCTTCTTGAAAAAAATTCTTTCATTGTTGAAACTCATTACAGGACTCACCCTTTACATTCTTCTTATTTTTATTTTCTTTGCAATTTTTATTTTGTGTTTTTTTTTTTCTTTTTTATTGTAATTGCAATTATGCATATCTCCTCTATGCTCTCTATGCTGGATATGTTAACAAATTGTAAGCTTTATTATACATGTCACAACACACTTTTTTGTTGTTTTTTCTCTTGCTGCATTTTTATTCTACTCCAGCCAACTTTTAAATCATACAATATATACTTACTTTGTTAGAAAGTTAAAAGTAGTCGTTGGATAAATTCAATTCAAGCAATATTGTTGCATTAAGTCAATCTAGGAAATTAAAATTGTTTTGGTAACAAAACCTAACATATTTACAGTTAAAGTTTTAAAAGATTTTAATAAAAAGTTGCAATTAAATTATACGTTATTTGCATAATTAAATAATTATACACTGGTGGCCATATGTAACTACAGCAACTGATATTACACAGCGACGTTATGGCAAAAAAACTGAGACTGCTAATGTTTGTTTTTATATTTTTCACAAAAACATAAATAAAAAGAAATTCGGGTATGTTCTAGAATCCTAATTCACTCGAAAGTGAATTTCTTCAGCATTTTGAATGTTCTGTATATGACATACACATGCTTTTAGTTGTTTTCAATTCGAGTAGTCAAGGGTTGGTGAAAGTAAAACGAATTATTATATATTATGTGATAACAATTTTAATAAAAACAATATATTGGACTTAAGATCAAAGTTTTTATATTTACTTTTATTACAATAAATTGCTTTTAGACGTTGCTGGCTAGAAAACGGTAGGAACAAACAATTTTAAATACTTCTTCTAATAACACTGTGCAACAGATGAAAAACATAATAGAAATAAAATAAACCATAATTCATGAAAATCGATTGGTAAATACATATTTTATTCTCAATAAAGTGAAAGTGCCTAGTATTGAAAATAACATTTTTTAGTGGAATTGTATGTAATAAGTGTCGTAGAAGCAATATTTTTTTTCAAAATTCATAAATATCATTCATACGCTCAGTAGAATTTTCAACTAGGTCCGCCATCTAACGTTTTTTTTCGACTCGTGCTTATTTCGTGAATGGTAACACTTAGCTCATGTCTGATTTGACAGATAATTAGTTTTATTATTCCGCTGAACGAATATTGTTGTGTATACGCTTGAACAAAGCTAGGAAGTAGTGCGACATTACTTTGAAAATCATGGTAATGTTGGGGATGAAGCACATTTTGATCTTGGAGGGTATGTAAACAAGCAAAATTGTCGCATTTGGGGCACAGAAAACCCGCACGCATACATTGAAAAGCCAATACACCCAACACGAATCACTGTTTGGTGCGGATTTTGGTCCAGAGGCATAATTGGGCCATTTTTCTTCGAAAATGAGCAAGGAGTGGCCGCTACAGTCAATGGCGATCGTTATCGGGCCATGTGGATCGAATTTTTGTTCACAAAAATTGAAGATGAGGATATTAACAACATTTGGTTTCAACAGAACGGCGCTACGTGCCACACAGTCGAAGCTACATTCGATACTTTGTGCCGTTTTTGAAGATCGCATTATCAGCCGCAGAGCTGATGTCGTTTGGCCACCTCGTAGCTGCGATTTGACACCGTTGGACTATTATTTGTGAGGTGCCGTCAAAGATAAATGTTACGCCAACAAGCCAGAGACAATTGACGCTTTAAGGGACAATATTCGTGAAGCCATTGATGAAATACAGCTGCACACAATCGATAATGTGCTTAAAAATTGGACCGATCGTGTAGGCTACTGCATGGCCAGCCGAGGCAGCCATTTGAATGAAATTATTTTCCATTATTAACCGGAAGGATTGTACTTTCAAATACGAAAGAAATTCGAGAAAATATTCAGTAGTTTTTTTATAGCATTTTCAAAAATAAAATTTATTATTTGGCGGACCCTATACAATTTTCTTATTGTAATTGTATGTACTGAGTGTCGTATAAGCAATATTTTTTGTCAAAATTCATACTCGTAAATATCATTCATACGCTCAGTAGAATTTTCAGTACTTTAACTTTATTGGGAATAAAATATGTATTTACCAATCGATTTTCATGAATTATGGTTTATTTTATTTCTATTACATGCAACTTTCTTCTTGCTGCTTCCTAATTTTTGTAAATTTCAGAAATCAAAAATATCATAATTTTTCCAAAATATTATTTGCGAATGACTTAAAGCTGGTATAATTTGGAATTTGTTAACATATGGCTTAACGAAATCGAATGAGTCATTTCAAAGTTATCATAAAATGTATGAAGCAGCCTCTTCAAAATTACATTACACATTTTAGAAAAAAATTTAAAAAAAAATCATCCATAGAATCTGAAATACTGATGATTTTTGAAGTTGGGCGACTCATTGCCAGTTCATTTACACTCATATCTTTTACCACCTCGGTATTTAGCAGTTCATTGTACACAATGACGTACTAATCCTACCAAAAATGCAAAATTGCTTTGTAGATACTAAAACAACGTAATGGTACTAACAAGCAAAATGTATTGTCGAATTGAACGAAATTTAGAAGCAGAAATAAAACCCCCAAAAAACCCATCAAAAAGCTAAATAAAACCCGGTGGGTTGTGTTTTTAAAAAAACCGGGTTTATGCCAACACTGGTTACAGATAGACATTGGTCCAGCTTACTTGGGTCCAATATTGTGATTTCCCTAGAAGGTACCGTCTAAGCGGACCTAAATGTTCGTGCGCTAGCTTGAAACGAACCAACCAGACGCATGCACAAAGGAAGAAAACCGCCTGACATTTACATCAGCCAGGTCCCGATATGGTATGCAGAACTGGACTGCCAAGGAACACAGTAATAAAATCCAAAAATTTCATCATCATTTTCATTTCGCTCATCCTAGTAACTGCTACAGTAGTCATTGAACGGTAGACCCAGTCTCCTAGCATCTGGTGCACATGCTACCCAATGCCAACATATATGGAGGCAGTATCCACTGCATATGCTGTTCCACCTTAGTTTGATCAAGTTTTGAGTCACGCGGTTACCATCCTAAGACGGTAGAGATCATACTTCTGTATGCGTTTTCAGATAGCAGAACTGTAATATGTGTTAACATAGCGGTTAATACTAACATAGTCCCCGAATACCCATACAGCAAACCGCCAGCATTGCTTACTTCTCCCATGCGCAATTAAAAGTCATAAGGGAAGATCCCCTCCCTCCACATTGAACAAATCACAGTATGCCAGACTTTCTGAAAGCAAAGCCTTGAGCACGTTACCGGTGGCCGTCCTTCTGAGGCGCTAAGTATTCTTGTGTGATGGGCCATAAGGATCGACCACTGACTTTACGAACGCTCCTGGCATTTTTAAGCAAAAATTATTTTTCATATATTTTCGTAAAGAAATAAATATACTATTTTGTTAACAGCTGATAAAAATAAATGTTTGTTTATTTTGTTTGTCATTAAAATTTTATTCGAAAAAAATTCGAATATATGAAAACGTACGGATTTGAGAACGCCAGTTTAGAAATAGTGTGAATTCAAAAAAAAATTTTTTTCAAAACGAGTCGAAATCTAAAACATATCTGATTATCATTTATTTTTTTATAAGATATAATATTAAAGAAAAAACAAGTCAAAACTACAACAACTCTTGTATTTCTGTCATAGAACTTCAAAATAAAGTAAGTAGTCGTAGCGTAACATTCATTTTCAACAAATACAGCACATCCGCGGGGCATTTCTCATGATAAAAAAAGGTGTGTTTGTTCTTCTTAATATCCCTTACTTCCTTGCCCTCTATTATACTCCATGGATTTCCATTAGGGTTAATGTCAAGCGATTGAGCCGGCTACCAATGAACTATTGTCTTCAAACAACCCTTTGATAAGTTTTTAACATGTTTCCGGTCATTACTATGTTTTAAACCCATTTTCTTCACAAAGCAGAAGATACAATGGGTCCGACTTGGAGCTTTTAACATAATAATAGCTCAAGATATACTTCTTAACTTGTCAAAGAATGGTTGAGTAATTCAAAAGTAACATTTCTCGAGTAGCCAGCTCAATAGCTTGATCTTAACCCTACTGAAAGTCATTAGAGAATCACAAAGCGCAAGAAATAAAGGAATTCTAAGAAGAGCAAACACTCCATTTTTAATCATACATAGAAAGCAGGGTACACCGTTTCTAAAACTGAAATTCAGGGTTAAATTTACAACACTAGTCGATGGAACAAAACACATTGCTATCCCATTATTAGATTTATTCATAATTCTGGTTAGCCTTCATATAACAGGTGATTCAATAAGACCGTAGCATGACACATAGATGGCATTACTAAAATTTTTTCCATATGACTTTTATTCAGTACCAACCTTCAAACGATACGTATATAAATTTGATAGCAATCTGACTATTGATTTGTTAGTTATAGCATTTTGTGTGAAGCAACTTTTGTTATTGAAAAAAAAATGGAAAAAAGTGAATTTTGAGTTTTGATAAAGTATTGCTTTTTGACGAAAAAAAATACAGTGGAAACCAAACAATGGTTTGATAAACATTATCCGAACTCTGATCCATCAAGATGAATAGTAGAGAAGTTGCTGAATTTAAGCGTGGTCGTACCATCACAAATGATGCACAGCGCAGTGGACGCCTAAATGAGGCTATTATTCCAGAACGTATCAAAAAAATCCACAAATGGGTTACGAACGATTACAAATTGAAGCTGCACGAGCTAGTTGATATTGTAAAGATATCATATGGTAGAGTTTTTACAATTTTACACGAACATTTGGCTATTCGAAAGCTCTGTACAAAGTGTGTGCCGTGTTTGCTCACTGTTGACCAAAACAAGTACATATTAATGATTCAAAACAATGGTAAAACTACATGAGTTGAACTTCGAAATGCTTCCACATCAACGGTTTTCACCAAATTTGGCCTACAACTCCTTTCAAATCTCAAGAGGATGCTTAGTTAGTTAAGTAGTTACGACTGTGCCAGCGCACTTGGGTCAAATATTGATTCCATTGTGATACCCATCAGTAATCCAAAAAATTAACAACCTATATGTCCGCGTCTTGATCCAATCCGAGCCAACCAGACGCATGTACAAAAGAAGAGATGCTGCCCATATTCACACCGGCCAGATCCGACAAGGCATACAGAAACGGACTGCCAAGGAAAGCAGTCCTTATGTCCGAAAGACCCGGGCACTGGCATAAGAAGTGCTCGACAGTCTCCTCTTCCTCCTCATACTGACAACCCCTTCAGCGTGCGTACCAGCCACCCAGTGCCCAGTAATCACAGCCACAAGAGTTCGCAGTCTAAGTCGCAGCATCCCTATAACAGACTCCGAGCGAGCCCGATCATATAGGGGTCAGATTTGCCTTGATACAGAGCACGTGGCTGTGCCCTGCCTAACATGTACCACATGACCATAAGTCTGCAAGAGGAGAGTGGCATCCCAACTGAGTGGTCAATCTCCTCATTTCTGATAGAGAGTCAACCATCGCAAGTCCGTCTGTCACATAGTTAGCCCTTACCCAGATAATCTCTAGGTCTGAATGTCTCGCCATCTCGTTCAGAGATACCCGGCATTCACACACCAGTTGTGATGTCGACTTAACACCGGAGAGCCCCCTAATCGCAGTCTGACTGTTCGTACAGATCCGGATATCACTGTCATATACCCCGTAGTACATCAACCAGTCCGCTGGCCTCTTTATTGACGAAACCTCAGCCTGTAAGACAATGCAATGGTTCGGCAGTTTAAAGGATTCCCTCACCCCGTATACAGGAGTAAAGATGTCGCCCCCAACCCCTTCCAAGGATTTTGATCCATCCGTGTAAGTCTCAGCACTACCGTGTCTAATTACCGGTTCTGTTAAGATGCACACGGAGAACCTTCTATCCAGAAAGGGTTTGGGTGTGCAGTAATCTATCCCTTCAGGGATCGTATCCAAATACCTAAAGATGGCCGCATGCCCGTAGACCCTGCCATCCTCAACTTTATAGCAGACATGCCCGCCATCTGCCTAGTCATCAGGTTCACTGGAAGCCAGTTCAGCAGTACAAACAAGGTCTTCGAAGGAGTGGACTTAAGCGCACCTCTAATCATCAGTGCTGCACTCCGCAGAACGCTATCAAAGAACCTGCAATATGTGGATTTCTCCAGAAACCTCCACCATATAACCGCACCATACATAAGTATAGGCTTAACCACCGTGTTTAATATCCAATTTGAACTCCTAGGATATAAAACCCAGGACTTTCCAGCGGCCCTAGGATAGGCGTTCAGCGCAACCTTCTCCCTCGCACGTGTATTTTGGAGCCAGGATTGCTAGGAATCCAGGATTATCCCCAGATACTTCGCGCTATCCGACAGCCCCAGCTCAACGCCGTACAGACGCGGTAAGGAAAAGGATGCTTGCTGGAAAGAAATTTAAGTCCAATGATGAATTAATCGCTGAAACTGAGGCCTATTTTGACGAGAAAGAGAAATCGTATTATATTAAAAAAATCTAATTGGCAACAGTAAAAAAAAGAAGACCTTCGTTGATGGCTGCTTTAAAGAGATACACAGTTCTTACTATAAACAGGGAATTAAAGCTATTGCAATTCACTGGGGAAAAGTTTGGCGAACTTAAAGGATTATAAAGACTATTTTTTTCCAAAATCGTCTTAATTTGTGATCGCCTTCGTAAATACTTAAAAGGCTTTCTTTGTGTATTTGTTTAATTTTATTTTCTTTCTTTTTTTTGAGGAAGAGTCGCAAAAGAAATATTCCAATTATCTCTTCTTAAGGCAGACAATTTAATCTCACTCCACGTTATTAGTTTGTCCTAAACTTGTCGCCTACAAGCATGCGAGGGTCTCTCTCTGCGTCGGCTGCCCTCTGAGTAATTTTTTTGCAATATTTCATCCTGGTCTCCTAAGAGCATGACCTATCCATCTCCACTTACTGATATTAATCTCATTTTACAATGGCGCTTGGTTGCCTATTTCATATAGATATTAGTTGTAAATTATATTTGACAAGTCAATATCTGTTAACGAATACATAAGTTCTGTCAATGGGCTTGGCATATGTGAGGTAGAAAAGCTCTATAATTATTCTAAGGGTGTTTACATAATCTACACAAGAATAATTTGGTCTGAAACTAATCTGCTCCTTTCTGACTTCGGTTGAGAATGCAAATAAGGTGTGGAGTGTGTTTCATTGTTTTAACGCTACTATAAGGGAAGGTATTCTGATGAAATTAAGGAATTATTTCCATATATTCTCACGTAGTACTCGTATTTCTCGTAGAGCACATCTCTTTGTAGTTGATTGTCCAGTTAATCGCACAACGCATTATCATTGTGGAATAGCATGCGAACGTTTTTCCTGCCACTTACAATATAGGTAAATTCAAATCAAACGTTCATAAACACTATTCCCTCTATCCTCGTTCCTACAACCTATTTTCCTAGTAACTGCATAATGCATTGCATAAGTAAAGGTAATTTCCTGAGTATTGGACTCTAACGAAAAAAATAATTAAACCCTTTTGTTCAGTATATGAGCTATGACCCCCTTGGTTACATTGATTACCAATCATTTCTTTTATTTTAATTTTTTTTTTTTTTTTTTTTCTTAAGACCTTAGAATATTTAACACACTTCAAAGCAGTGTTAATTTAAAATTTTCAGATTTTATATCCTTAAATTTGTCAGTCAGTTTAACAATCTTTTGAAATTTGTTTGAAACATAATGTTGAAAAAAAAATATCATTATTCGCTACAAATTAATCAACATTTACCAAATTTGTTTTACAGAAAAAGTCATGTTTTTAATTTAATGCAAAACAAAGAAGAAAAAAAATAAAAAGCTTTTCGTAGCAGTGACAAATTAACTAATCTGCCACCAATCGTATACAACAGAATAAAATTTAGCTGAAAACAAATTGTTAAATATCTATTGACAATAAACCATAAAAGAATGCAGACGACAACGGATGGACGGACGAACTAATGATAATGATGATGATGATGATGATGATGGCATACAACATTGTTGTATTTCGAACAATAACCATGCCAAGCTAGACCAAAGTCAGGACATGGATGAACTAAAAGTGATGCATGTATTTGCAATAAAGAAAAAAAAACATTAACCCACAATGACAATGTGACAGGCTTGCTTTGGTAGAAGAGAATCGAAGTGGAAAAATAAAAGCCATTGAGTGCAATCCATAAAAGTGTACATTCAGCACAATCGATGGCATAAAACATGACACAATTGTTTGATGCTGCTTTAGTTGTTCAAATGAAGATTAAATTCCTGCTTCCTGAATAACTGATAATGATAATGATGATGAAAATGATGAATATTATGATGCTGTTGAAGATGGTAATGATGATGATGATGATGATGATGATGATGATGATATTTAAACCATCACTCTTGGCTTTTTTTGCTAGGCCTATCAATCATGCCACAAGCCCCTTAGGCATACATTACTTTCGCATATTCATACATATTCGTACACATGTACAGTGGCCATGTTAGGCTTACATATGATTTTGAACAGCAACTTCCTCATCTCTATATTAATTGAACTTCGATGCAATAAAATTTTAATATTACAACAACAACAATAACAACAACAAAGTACAGATTACAAGAAGTAGCTGAATTTTCAGCAAAGTAGTTCGAATAACATTTTGCGACATGCAATGTTGGTTTAAAACTAAAATCAAACAATTTTTTTTTTTTAAGAAAAAATTATCATTTTATGGATGTAAATGGTTGAGTATTTTCAATTTTAAATACTGGTGGGTTGCTATTGTATAATTATTCACCAAGATAGGGTATTTCGAAATGAAGTGTTTCAAATGGTAATCTGAGACTTATATTGCGTATATGCTCTGCCTCCTACATGGAAAAAGGGCATAATTGTAAAAATACCCAAAAGTGGCGACTTGAAAGAATGTAATAATTGGAGAGGAATTACTCTACTTAACACCATATATAAGATATTTGCAGTCATAATACAGGGGAGACCTCAGAGCAGAATAGACAACATACTGCGAGACGAACAACCTGGCTTCAGGCCGAATAGAAGCTGCGTAGATCAGGTCAACAATTTACGAATAATCATTAAACAGTCCATAGAATGGCGTACCCCCTGTATCTACTGTTCGTCGACTTCAAGAAAGCGTTTGATACCATCAGGCGAACGGCTATATGGAAAACATTAAGAACCAAAGGAGTACCCCAGAAGATAATTCGAATAATCAGAGCGATGTATGCGGATGCAGAACTTTCAGCTCTTCAGCCAATCATTACACACTAATGCTGGAGTTAAACAAGGATGCCCACTATCACCTCAGCTATTCACCTTCGTGCTGGATGACATAATGGGCAAAGTCTGTTCGAAAATAAGAGGGATCACATAGAGTCTCTCATGCCAACTCGAAGACTTAGACTATGCAGATGACATTTGTCTACTCTCGTATAAGATTTCCAATATGCAATCGAAGCTGGAAGACCTAGAAATATTAGCTCGTAGTGTTGGACTTGAGATAAACATCAAAAAAAGCAAGGCCATGGGAATAAACAATACGAGTACGGAAAACATCATGCTACAGGGTCAACCAGTCAAGTATGTAGATAGCTTCTGTTATCTAGAAAGTACAATGACTACAAACGGTGACGCAGAAACAGACATCGATAACAGGCTCAATAAAGCGAGAGCGGCATTTGGATGACTGCGGGCAGTATGGAGAAGCTCATATATATTCGGACTGACTAAGCTCAGAATATTCAACTCATATGTTAAGTCAGTACTGCTGTATGGCAGTGCAACCTCATCATTAACAAGTGCTTCAGAATAATCTGCAAAATAACACCATAAGTAACACAGAGCTGTGGAGCGTTACTAATGAGGAACCCATACGGAAACAGATAAGACAAAGAAAGTGGGGATGGTTCGGTCACACCATCCGAAAAAATCCAGAGTGTAGTCCCCAAGGCTCAAGAAATCGAGACAGAACAACCTAACATAGGCGGAGGCAAAGTCAACAGTGTTAGATGGAGATGCTTTGTGGAAGCCATATGCTTGTTCTCCGTGCTTTTTTCAATAATTAATTACTTATATGACAAATTTCGTTTATATATGAAGAATGTGATCAAGCTGCGATAGCGATCCATTCATCGAAACGTGAGTTCCGGATGCATTTAGGAGAAGAAAAAATAAAGTCCACTAAAAAACTGGAGTCGAACATACAAAGACAGCAAGCTGAATTTCGTTCCAACCGTTCGAGTGGAAAAAAGCCATACTACTCGTAGTTGTAGACCATAGTACAGTATTTGATAGCATAGATCGAGGCTGTATCTAAAATACAATTTGGCGGAGGAGAGCAGCGCTTAAGCTGATAAAGCTTATAAATGTACAATACGATGGCTTTAGCTGCAGGGTTCTCTATAAAGGTAAGCCATCAGAGAAATTTAACACTTTCTCCGGAGTACATCAAGGTTGTTTTATGTCGCCCTTA
Organism: Wohlfahrtia magnifica; assembly: GCA_023159175.1. Taxonomy (NCBI): domain Eukaryota; kingdom Metazoa; phylum Arthropoda; class Insecta; order Diptera; family Sarcophagidae; genus Wohlfahrtia; species Wohlfahrtia magnifica. The sequence goes on from JAKWBJ010000062.1 coordinate 3,355,714, forward strand.
TTGTTCCTGCAGTCGATAATGGTGAAACCTGTGCAATCTGATGGAAATACCAACGTCTCCTGGAAGACGAAAGGCCTGAAGATAAATTTGCTGACGGTAATTTTAAAGTCGGTGACGTCATAATAGAAAATATTGACTCCTTGAGCTTTCTTGGTAGTGTAATCTCGAGCAGAATATCTAAGGCACAAGATGTTTTTCACAGTACTTGAAAATTGGGAGATTATCCTCTATATCAACCAGTACGAAAATTCGATGGTTTAACTCAAATATAGTATAACCGGTTCTAGTGTACGGGTGCCAAACATTACTGATAACAAAGACACTAAGTACAAAACTACAAAATTTTATCAACAGGAGTCTAAGAAAGACTCTCAAGGTCTGGTTGACAAATACCGGGTGGTTTTTTAGAGTCTCATAACTTTTAGTTGGTAACACCACTATATTTGACAACCGATTTAGGAGCTGATAGTTACTTCTTATTTAGTTTCGTTTGACATTTCATTATGTATAGATCAGATCTCGGCAAAGAGCTGCTCTTCTCTTTAATTTTACACGTACGTAGTCACACGCATAGGCAAAAAATAAGCAAAAAAATAGACAAAGAGAAATAAAGAGAAATCAAGTGGAAAAACACAGTGAAAAGTGGACTGAGTGAGAGACTCTCAATTACTGCCAAATTGTAAAATGCTTTAATATTAGTTTGCCGGACGCTGGTATAGACTTACACCAAAGCAACGCTCGCAAATTGTTAAATTTTTATTAAAATAATGGTTCTGTTCATACAAATTATCGTGCAGTTGGATTGAATGGATTTATGTCGCATTTTAGTTCAATGGATACGTAAATATACAGAACTGGCACATGAGGATAATCCACTATTTGGTGCGCTTAATGGGCTGTCCTAAAGATGACGGTTAAACTGTTTTAATGGTGAATGGTATAGGGACATGAAGAGAAACTCTTTCGTACTCTCAATTAGATGCCATTAATCTTGCTGACATGTAGTTCCAACAGGAGGGAGCAACATGCCACACAGCACGTACTGCAATTGGTTTACACAAATGAACTTGTGATAAAAGAGTAATTTCAGGTAATGATACAATTATTTGGCCATCAATATCATATGATTTAACCCCATTGGTTTATTTTCCTTGAGGTTATGTAAAGTCACTTGTCTACGTCAATAAACCAGAGACAATTGAACACCTGGAAGTCAACATTCGAAGTGTTATTACAAAATACAAAATAAAAATTGGTCTTCAAGGTTGCGCCTTACACGCTTCTACAGCCATATAACCGAAATCATATTTAAAGTCATCAAATTTTCTATCCTTCAAAGCCTATTTCATTGATATTAAAAACATATTGCTTTGTTTTATTACGATTTAATCTTGAGTAACTGTAAAAAAAACACCCGGTACAAACCAAAACGGAGAATTGTGGACCAAATATATACAAATCCCATTACATCTTAAGATCAAAAAGATAAGGTGGAATTAGATTGGGCACACTCTACAAAAATAAGCAACCAAGATTTGCAGACAAATCCCCCAATGGCATTAGAGCACGAGGTAGGCCGGAGCGTACAATAGAGAAGAACATACTACAAATAGGTTATTCTTTCAACGAGGTGAAGAGCATAGCGAAGGACTGAAATAAATGGCGAAATCCTACTTGTTGTAATGATGTCTGTAGTGTTTATTGTTGTACGGTTTCACTCCAAATGCGGCAGTTTTGTTTATTAACAAACACGTTAGTAAATATGGGGTGGGCCATCTATCGGCTTAAAATTTAACCAGCGAACTCAAATTTATATTATTTTGAATCTCGCAACATTTATGTTATTTTATTCTGTCACAAAATTCAATATTTTATCTCCACTGATCAAACTGAATCGATTTACGCTTGATCAGCGTTGGAATTTATTAGAAATTTATCATCAATTAAAATCATCTTTTCAGAAGAAGATCGTTTTCATCTTGGAGAGTACGTTAATAAGCAAAATTGCAGTATTTGTAGCTCAGAAAACACAAACGTGGTCTAACAGAAGCACCCATATTGAGTGGCTGTTTGGTGCGGCTTGTGGAGTGAAGGCATATCTGGCCAATATTTCATATTTCGCAACCATTACGGTCAATGGAGACACCTATCGTATAATGATAACCATTTTTTTAAGCCCGCTCTTCGTGGTATTTTTTTTTTCTTTTTGCATTAGATCATTGGTACTAGGAAAATAGGTTGTCGAAAGGAGGATAGAGGGAGTAGTGTTAATGAACGTTCGATTTAAACTTACTCATGTCGTAAGTGGAAAGTAAGGAAAGACATTCGCAGAAGGATTGTTCCACAAACGGACAGTGCGACGAAAGAACGATTTCTTTCTATAATGCGTTGCGCAGTTCATTGGATTGGGATGCGCTCTACGAGAAATACGAGTTCTACGTAAGAATATATGGTTACCAGGAATTAGTTTTTTAATCTCGTTAGAACATGTTCCCTTATAGTACCGATAGTACAATGGAACACACTTCACATCGCGACGATGTTCTAATGAATTGATAGAGTTGACTACCCATCCTACCCACCACGTCTGTGTGTCAGAAAACAACATTGGGTCTTGCGTGCATTAAAGTCGACCCTGTTCTCGCGACCCCACTCAGAGATATTCGCCAAGTCGTTTGTAAGCGTGTCGTTCATATTCTGCCTTTTCGCCACAATCTCTAAAAGGCTCAGCCTACGATCAAAAGAATATGAAGGACAAATGTTGCTGTCATTTGCAAAAGAGTAGATAGGATTGGAAGTGAAAAAGAAAGTCGTTAAGAAATATTAGAAATAGAGTTGGAGAAAGAACAGTATTGATGTGAACGATGTTTGGTTCCAACAGGATGGTGCAACTTGCCACACATCTCATGCCACAATCGATTTATCGCGTCAGACGCTTGATGGTCGAAACGGTGGAGTCAGTTGGCCGCAAAATAACTGCGATTTGACACCGTTACTCTATTTTCTGTATATATTATATTAATGCCCATAACATTCTTTCAAGGAACATGGGGACTTCTCTCAGTCAATGAGCTGCACCTGATTCTATTTTTAAACTCATTGGAAGGGACCTACCATTTAGAGAAGTTTTCAATAGTAGTACTACTCATAACCAGTTACTAGCTAATATTATGTGGTTGATACCGCTTTCGAAAAACTTTTTTCTTTTTTTTAAGATGGTCTGGCCTGGTATTGAATCTACCATACCACAGCGGCCACCCTCTATTCTGTAGGGCGCCGTTAAAGACAAGTGTTATGCCGACAAATCAATGACAATTGAGCATTTGAAGGCCAACATTCGTAATGCCATTGCTGAGATAGGACCCCTTACTTATGAAAAATTTATCGAAAATTGGTCGGATTGAATGGGCTACAGTGAGGCCAGCCGCATCAGCCATATGAATGAAATAATATTTCATTTCTAACAACCGTACTTCAACAAATTTGTCAAACTTTTTATTTTGTAACAATATGTAAATTATATATTCTTATCTTAAGCTTAAGTTTAATTAGAAATTTATATATGTATGTAATATACATAAAATAACACCTTTCTAGTAAATACTCTGTGTATTAGATTTTTTCTATAAGTGTTTTCTTACATATACCATTTACTGTGACTACATAATATGAATTTAGTTGTTGTTTAGTATCCCTACTATTATTTTTAGAAAAGTTTTTTGTGGAGCATATAATTGCTCATTGAATGATCGTTAGTAAAAACCATGAGTTTGAAATGTATTCATACAGTGACATACAGATATACAGATGCAGTTCTTCTTTCAAAAATTCTTTTATATTACTGTGCTGCTTTCGTTAGCACTACTGTAGCATATAAATAAAACCATCGAGTATTTTTGCAATTTATTTTGTTTCACTAGAAACAAAAGATGGCACACAATAATTATTCATCGGATGTGGTTGAACATTTTGATGTGAGTGTCTGTTGTTTTATGAAAAAGTTGTTTTTTTTTTCGTGATTTCTTCCAATAAAAAAAACGTTTTTGAAATCGTTTATTCTCCATTGATTTGAGTGGATTTGTATTGCATGTCCTGTGGTTACATATGGATGTTCATTTTTTATTTTTTTTTAATTTTGGTTTTAAATTGAACAATTTTTGTGGAAAATGTTTACTAATACATGCAATTAATGCTTAAAACATAATTTTCTAAGTGAATAAACTTTATAATAATTGGGGTTTCTAAAATCAATTAAATTATTGAAAAGAGAACAAAAACAAATATTTCATCAATTAAATGGCAACATAACATGTGTCATTAATGGAATAACACCAGAAAAAATGGTTAAAAATTGACATGGTGCGCTATGTTACAGCTAGTAGATGAGTCAGTGGCTTATGTGGGTATTTTCCGCGCTGGCATACCCCACGGTGCCCGAGACACAGATGAATATTACGTCCACCAACATTCCCCACCCTTGATAATCACAAGTGACTTCCAAATTCTAAGGCGCTTTGGTGAAGTGTTGGAGACCATCTAAATTCCTGCTGTGATATGGCTCATGGCACCCGATTGAGGAGATGCAACGCCACACCGGGCTCGCACTCTTTTTGCATTTTAGGCTTAAAGCCACAGCCACTACGAGTCTCTCGCAAGGGGGCTCGCGCAAAATCAGGCAATAACCGAAGTTCCTAAGGCTCCTGACTCCCGTGGTCAGTCTCAATAACACAGGGTATTCGTCCACGTTCTACTTCTAGTTTCGGCCTCATAATGGTCCCCGACTGGTCACCGGTAACAGCTAGTGGATGGTGTTCATTTATAAGTTATCGTTTTAGGAGCATAAATGTCACCAACTATTCAATTTTGCGATTTTTGCCTTATTTTCATTCTCGGCTGTTAATTCTTTCTTTACTTAATTTAATTGGAAACTTTGTTTTCTTGACTTAAATGTCGATGTCGTGGCGGAGATAATCATAAATATAATAAGTCTGGGGATAGATATCTTAACTCCATCCAAAAATCTTTCGACTTAACTTAGATAGTAATTAGGATTGGCAACTTAATTTAAATTAATTACTTTTTTTTGTTCTTTATTTACAACAAAAAAATTAAAAATTTACGTATTTGGAGTAAAAATTAATTCGGTCCCTTCTTTAGCTTAAAAATTATAATGAATTAACAATTTCATTAAAATAAAAAATTATGAAATCACTGGCTTACATTTTTCCCCCAGCTCTGAGCTAATGTCTGAATCCCGTCTTAGAAGAACTTCTCGTTTTTTTAAGCGATCCACTTTGAAGCCAATTTAATATTTCTTCAAAAGAAGTGATTCGGTGACATACTATTGTAATACATATTGCATCCATCGAAAGCCAATAGTCAGAAAGAGCTATGTTTGGAGAATTTGATTGTTTCCAAAAATTGTTTGGCAACTTTGCCACGGAAAACCGAGCGTTGGCATGCAAAAGGAAAACTTTATATGTCTGTCTGTCTGTCTGTCCTTATATTCTGGTCGTTTGCCTAATAATGCACAGTTCAACCGAAGTTATTGCAATCTGCTAAACGAAATTTGGAAGCAGTTATAAAACCGTGGGATGGGTTTTTTTTAAAACTCACATTTTTGCCAACCCTGATAAAAATTCTGGTTTAATCAGCCTTGCAAATTGGCAGTACGATCCAGAGAAGAATCGTTAATGAAAATGCACAATAACCATAAGACCAAACTGATTCACTTCATAAACAGACAAGATCTTCCTGTGCCGCAGTACTTATTCGCGAAAAGGCTCTTTACTAGCAGCGTCTTAGCGCTAAAGGTTTTATTTTTCCGAGGAAAAAAAAATCATTTTTTTAGAAGGCAAGAAGTAGCGCTAACTTGGTTGCTGTCCTTATAAAGAATGACCAAGTATTCACAAACCCGGTTGAAAAGTGAAACCCCTCGGCTGAAATATTTAATCTTTTGCCGAGGAGCGCTTAACCACTGTCCGAACTTGAAAGAGTATCAGTGACTATGCCCAGTATTTTCTTCTGAGTCCTTGCAGTCAAGAGCATTCTTACAAATATCAAAGTAAATATGTCTTCTAAGCCGGTTGGTATTTCAACGCTGGTCCTTAAGTAGTGCTCTTCGACGTTTGCGCGTCCATTTGCTAATCCTTTCAGAGCATTTTATCCTGCCGGTATTTTTTCATCTTGCTGGCAGATTGCTAATATAACACCAACTCCGAAAGAGTTTAAGGCTAGTAAACTTGAAAACTATCGCCCAATATCAGTTTGTTTGGCTCTTGCTAAAGTAGTGGAGAGGATAATTAATCACCAATTTGCTGCGGTTAATGTAAGATTGTGGTTCTGAATATTTCCAAGGCGTTTGATAGAGTTTGGCGAAAGGTGTTCATATACAAACTTATTGCTACTGGTGTCAGTAGTCACTTCTCTCAATTTATATCGGTCTTTCTAAGAAATCACACTATAATAGTGGTTGCAGATAGGATCTCTTCCACCGAGTTCAGGATAAATTCAGGGGTACCGCGGGATACCATTTTATTTCTCATTGACTTTCTTTTTCTTACCTCCAATACTATCTACTCTTTTGAAGATATCAGCTAGATTTATCCTTCATATTCCTTTGATCATAGACCAAGCGTTTTGAAGATTAGGGCGATAATTGGTCTCACAAGCGACCTAAAGAAAATCTTCTTATAGGGTTGAATGTTATATCTTGGCACCGAGCGTGGTGGTGTCGATCGTTGTTGTCAAAATCTTCTATCAACTATCGGCCATTTTTTGTCCCATCATTTATATTGACTACGATGTCCTTTACACCAAATTCAGAAGATTATGCTATGAATGTTCTCAGGATATACAAAAATCAATATTTATTATGCATGAGAGATACTATGACCAATTATCCGATTTCGCTCAGTCTATGTCTGATAAATTGAATTGACTTTGAAACCATTTGGACCAAATTTAGAGACTCTAACTGTTACCATTTTTAAGATATAAACAAATAAATATTTATTTTGCATGGGCGTGGCACCGCCCAGTCAAAATTTTTGAAATTTATATAGCCTATAATTCCGTCCAGACATACAGAGAAGTACTGTAAAAATTTAAAAAAAAATCGGTTCAGACGTTTAGCTGTCTATAAGACACAAACAAACATACACACATACATACAAAAATACACATACAAACACAGATTTATTTTTTTAGTTCAAGTGCAAGAGAATTTTGATCAATGCTATGCAAAATTAAAAACGTATTTGTGTTGGTGAAAAAATAGTAAATTCACTGTAAGAAATTATTAACGGGTTAAAAGTAATATTAATTTCTCTAAGAATATGTTTTAAAATCAAAATATAAAAAAATAAATGTTTTGTGTAAAATTTGTAATGCATTATGGATTACCAAATGCAATAATTATAAAATATTGGTTGCACATTCTTAATTAGTATATTTAGTTGAAAATAAAAAAATCCACAAACAGCCACTCCACATGTTAATTCATCGCTGTTTCAGTGACGACTAGAGGCAAATTTCTCCCAGTGCTTTTGAAAAAAAACACATGACAAAGAGAGGAAAACGAAGAGCGTAAGAATACGTGCGAATTGAACGTAAACAATTGTTCTATGATGTGAACACCATTGATTTAGATAGTCTCCAACTTCTGAGCAAAAAAGGACTAATACATCCAAGATGAGATATGACACTAGAACAGTGATGTGCAGAAGAAATAATGCAGTTGTGTTAGTAAGAACATAGAAATTGCTCTCTCAAAGAGAGCTAAGTTGATGTTTAAAAAAAAAAATTTAAATCAACATACATACGCCGCTGTTGTGCACTAAACTTTTTTAAGTTATTTGTCTGTGACTTCAAAAAATTTGTGTATATTCGACGATGTTTCATTGACGATTAAATACCCAATTAGTCTAGAAGTAACGTAATCTAAACGTCAAGTTGGTGAAGTAAAAACGTGTCAGCTCTTTTCAACTGTGTGTGTGTGTAAACACTTAAAGAAAAATGAAACAAAAAATAAATTATAAATTAAATCCAACAATATTGATCTTTCATTATCCATTTTATTTAAGTTTATTATTATTTACTAATTATAATTTAAAACACACACTTAAAAATTTGTCTTTATTTATTTCATTTATGCGCGAATTCTTTGCTTACACTTTTATATCAGCTGATGTTGTCTGTGAAGTAAAAACGTAGAATAATTTTGCTGAAAACGGAAACACCACGCCTACGTTACGTTCGTTACAGAACAACTAACCATTTGTATGTATTCTCCATTTAGTTATCATATCAGCTGAGACGTCATGTCTACATTACTTCTAGATAAATTGGGCCTTAAGGCCACATTAGCCGACCGTAGAAATCGAAAATGTATCGTAAATGTAAATGTAACGTAAATGTAAACGTTTTCACATATAGAACACTTAAAAACGTGTCATATGTTTTTGTCAATGTGTGTATAAAAATAATTGAAAATGAAAAAGAAACAGTTGTTTAAATCACAGCGATGGGTATAATATACGAGTATGTTCGAATTGTGTAGCTTTGAAAAAAGTACCAAATAGGTTTAAATAGTATTTTTTATCTATGTATATAAAAATAGTATAATTATATATGTCCATATAAGTAGAAAGTTATTTATCAAATAAATGCTTTTTATAAAAAGCCAACAAACAAAAGTTTTTTTTCTTCTTGTTTCTCGAAAAACCAATGTAACCAAAATTTTTGCACATCAAATTAAAGTCATTGGAAATGTCTTTTACCTGACATCCTTCTTTTTTTGTTCATCAAAATTTCAAAATAAAATTCCAGTTAAATGTTGAAACTAAGTTGCCTACACCTCAGACTCTAGTCGTTGCTGATCCAAAGTTCTTTTTAATTTTATCTAAAGCTGGAATCACACGATTAACTCAAGTACACCAATCTGATACAGATTTTATTGTGACAAAATAAGCGCGCAATAATAAAATTGTCCCAATTAAAAATTCTGTTTTCACACGGTTGTCTTATTTTATACAAAATTTATTGTCACAAGATGGCGCGATGTATTGACAATAATTGTCCCAACGCTGTCAGACGATTGTTCTAGTTTAAGGCAACTTTGTGAATCAGCTGTTGGGGTGCATTTAAATAATTTTTTTTTTGTTTTTAAAATAAAAAAGAAACTATTGTCCTCTTTATTTATATGAAGGTCATTTAGTGAACAAATAAATAAAAAGATACAAAAAAAAAGAAAAGAAAGAGTGTGTGGGTCAGAGATTGGCTTACAAGAAGGGCCATTGATTGTGCATATGAGAAAACATTTCAATATATTTAAAAAAAAATTAATTCACTAAAATATTTATTTATTTAAATTGGAATATAATTACAAATTATATTTAATTCTCTAAAGCAACGATGACTTGTTCTCTAAAAAATAAAAAATGCTTCGGCTTTGATTATCAGTGTTCGCTTGATAAAAAAAAGTAAAATTAATGAAAAAAAGAAATGGTCGAAGTTTGTGATGCAATTTACATATAAATAATTTGAAAAGTGCATATTTTAAGGGATGACAATTATAAACACTGTATAAACACGTGTTTTTTTAAGAAAGAAATCAATTAAAAAATAAAAGTCGGTGATTGTTGTCTTCTTCAATTGCCACACCAGATTGCAATAAATATTGGTTAATTTTTGGAACTTACATGGGTGCATTATTGCCGATAAAGCCTTCTCACGATTGTTTCACCAGAGTTGCATTTTATTAGGAGAATAAGCACAATAATGTTGTGAGTTACCGTATGAGCCTATAAATTGATAATCACACGATTATGATATAAAGTACACTATTTATTGATGCATTACGACAATCGTATGAATTGCATACTTACATACATATTTGCTTATCTATCATTAGCATGAAAATGTTTTCTTGTCACCTAAGAAGGTTTATTAGAACTAATTTTTTAGTTTATTTTTAGTCAAGTAAGCACTTTCATAGCTTCTCATATATCAAAAGCAATCAGCTGGCTTCTACATTTACGTTCGGCTAATTCTTCTTTTAAAAGCAAGAGCGTACGAATATGTGTGAGTTGGTCGGGGACAAAAGTCCCATGAAAACCTCATGACTGCACCAGATGTTTTTTAATTCAAACTTTTTCCAGGTAAGAGCAATATATTTTTATTCAAATAAAATCAGTTTTAAAATTTAATTTAAATCTACTTATGCTTCTACCCCTCTTTATTGCTCTTAATTTACTAACTTAACTTATGTTTTTATTATAATAAATATTCTTATTTAACTATTTTCCTTTTACTGAAAAACCAACCATTATTACCCGGAAAGAATAACACACAAATACAGACACACACACATACACACAATACACGTATCAATCGTTAAACTATTTAATCATTATCATTACATGAGTGAATGAATGGCTGAACAAATGGATGGATAGATGGATGGATGGTTGGTTGGTTGGTTAGCTGGCTGGCTGGCTGGTTTGTTGAATGATGAACTGGTTGACTAGTCTGAATCTGATTCATGGCGTATTGTTCTAACATATACTATATACAATATTTTTAATTTTTCTATTTTCTTTTGCAGATCTCTTCAATTCAGTTTGAGTTTTTGTGCCCAGTAAACCCAGTAACCACTTTAAATTGTTACAAATGCTTACCAACTTAACTAGCCACTAAAACTTTTTTATTATGCCATGAATGCTTCATTAAGCTTTTATTGAAACAACGATGAATTGAAATAGAATGGAATACTATATGGAGTAGAATAGAGAATAGAAGAGAAAATAATACAATATGAAAGGAAGAACATTCAACAGAAAAAAAAAGAAAACGGCGAAAGGCGTCATGATAAAATCCGGCCAAAATATTATATATTTATCGCCACCTTATTTTTTAAAATTAATTTATAAAAAACTACAAAAATCTTATTTTGCCAATAGTTTATTTTAAGTCTCTTGCTGCTTAGACTAGATTATATGATTATTTATATTGCTCATCCCAACATTCTGCTCGTTTTTGGCAAAAACATATTTACAAATTTACAGATTTCACCAAAAATTAAAAACCTTTTCCTTAAATTTGAAAGTGGTTTAATCGATAACCCTTCGCCATTTCTGGAGCAAAGCCATTATTCCTTCAGTGTGGAACTTTACAGGCTTGCAGACCTAAAAACTGATCCAATTGCGTTAAATTTAAACTATTAAGAGAGTTCTGCAGCTATCCAGGTTGGGTTAGCTGGGAGTGGCAGCCTCGTTGAGTCAAGACATACTTGAGCTCAGGCATGCATGAGCGGCCTGTTGTGATACCATACCTGAAGTGATGCCCCTGTGCTTGCCACTAAGTCCAGATTGAACGATCTTGACAATCATCCAGAGGTATTATATAGAAGCACAATCCCACAAATAAAGTCGGAAACCATTCCGACATTCTACTGAAACATTCTATTTACCTGATATCAATGGTCGATAGATTCGATAAGCTATCGAGAAATCTAACTAGAGAAGGACACTGGCAAATGCAGTGGGCCACACTCTTCTCTTCCTCAACCAATCTTCAACCTCGACAGAAATCATTCGCCGGTAAGCGCAATCTTAATGCAATACCCATTGAGGATAGACATAGTAGAAGAGATGCTCCCACGATCCCATTTAAGCAACTGATACGTGCGCCTACCATCCAATCCAAGGCAGGTGAGTCTAGCAATGAAGCAAGATTTCCTCTCTCCAGAATCTGTCAGCGTCCAATAAGTACTTCTGCCCAATAGACAGTTTAACGGAGGACAGCGGTACACCCACTTTAATGGGTAGGAGACTCTGTGGAAGGAGTATGCCTGCGTTAGCAAGCTCATCAGCTATACAATTACCCGGAATGTCCCTGTGGCCAAGGACTCAAAATTAGATGGACACCAAGCCACCGTGAGAGTATCCCAAGAAACCATTACAGTTGCTAACCAGCCTAGAGCCAAAAGTAACACCCGAAAGAGATCAAATAGCCTCTTAGCTATCAGAGAAAATGCAATGCCCCTTCGAATCAATTCCGCATCATGGCAGATAGCCATCACTTGCCTTTCTTAATGTCAATCGTAGCTTTGCCAACGTCTACAACGCTTTAGTTTTCTTCGTTTATAACATTTTTTACACTTTATTGTTGTACGTGGTACACTTTTTATTGGCCTAAATCAATCGCTTCAGAAATTGTTAGATTTCCGTTTTAGCAGCAAATTACAAATGGAAATTTGGTTTTGAATTGAATTTTAACTATTAATTCATGTGGCTTCGTATCACACAAATAAATTCTTCAATAATACCACACCAAGTGCATTGGGAGCTCTTGCAATGCTTCTGGCTGCTTTTCAATCAACCAGATATGAGCCTCGTCGCTGAACACGATTGATGATAAAAAGCACGCATTTTGATATTAAAATTTAATTATTTGCAAGCGTTGCTCATTTGTAAGTTAATTTATGGTTAAATTATAGACCAAACTGATCATTTTTGACAGTAACATGTCATCCAAAAACAGCTGAGCTGCTAAAAACAGTGATGCCAAAAAGTAAGTTGTTAAAAACTGACTGCCAGATAGCAGAACACAAATTCTTCCTTAATTTGCTGCCCTTCGATAATGAATTCTCGCTCTATATTTTCAATCGATCCAAATGTGTAGATTCTTGTGCAACATGTATTTCAGAGAATGTGCAACTTAACAATTTCATCTGCAAAGACTAAGTTCTCCAATCAGCCTTATCAACACACAATTTCTTCCCTGTGTATTAGGGCTTTGGGTTATGCTACATCAAAGAGATATTTAAGCAGTAGAGGTTTCGAACTCTTTCTTCTACGACACAGCATGTGGCATTCCTGCATAAAGCCTTGATCAGTTGGATTAATTTCATGTGGACACCTTTACAATCTAAAGAATTCCATATTGCCTAGTTGTTAAGGTTATCAAATCGATAAAATCTGGGAATAGTGGTGACCTCCACTGTCGGTTCTACGATGATCCTGAGACTGTTTACATAACCAATACAAGATTTTTCGAGCCTAAAGCTAGGCTGTTTCATCTTAAAATCGATAGATCGATTAATTTGAGTTCACCATGCTTAGTAAGCTAATGCCACTTCAGTTTCTCAAATTACACAGCTCGCGTTTTTTAAGAATGTTAATATCACACCTTCACCTTCTTGAACTCTGCAGGCATAGTTTCAGATTCCAAGAATGACACAATGACTGGATGTATTAATAGTGCGCTGATATTAAAATCCAGCGTTAGTATCTCTGCGGCGATGTTGGCCAAGCCAAGAGTTTAATTTGCCTTCAAGTGGCCTAGTGACTCTATGATACTTGCCATGTCGGAACCATCGCTTGGTGTATCGTTAGTGGGATTGTGTTTCATGCATGAACATAGTGGCTGTTGTGGTGTAGCCGTTATTGAAAGCATGTCAGTGTATAACTGTTCTCTTTTTATTGCAATTTGTCTATGACAGTTTCCCTGCTGGGATAGTTAATTACAATTCTTTTCGGCTGCTGCTTGAAGTTCTAATTCACGTCTGGAAGTGCGTAATAACTCTCGGTTTAAGTTGCCTAATCGTTCTTTATGCCAATAGCAACATTAAAAATATTTTAAATATTAACAATATAGATACTTATAATGCTTTATGCATTCCAGCACTGCCAGTAACTCACGTCGAGTCACACAATAATTCCGTTCTTAAATGCAAACTACACTTTCACAAACAAATACGAAAATCTTACTGTACATTTCTGTTTTCAATGTCAGTGTCGGTTACATTTTATTGGAGCTCTTAATCCCTGCCAACAACACGCATCAATAAACTTCATTCCAAAAGCAAACCTAACTAGATGAATAAAAAAATTGTATTATAGAACAAAAACTTAAAAAAGACGGTTTTCCCCCTGATGACGATGATGCTGATGATGATGACTATGAAGCCTCTTGAATAAAGAAATTGAACAATATTGATAGAGTTCAGAGATTGAATGGGAGAATAAAGAATACTCGTATTAAAAAAGAAGAACAAAATGTTGAAAATAAAATGTCACTCTGCTGCTAAAGTAACAAGAGTTTTCAACATTCTTCTATTGAAATGAGTGGAAAACATCAATTAATGGCATAGAAGTATAAAAAGGATAACGATTTCCGAAGGCATTTAATTTCATTTTATGCAATATAGTTTCTTATTTTAATCGGTCTTAATGAATTTCCGCTGCAAATGAATGTTTAGAAAATGAAACAGCCCTTGATTTAATTTTATTTTCTTCATTTATTTTGTTGGCCAAAAATAATTTTTGCAAATAAGTTTAAAGGTTTTTTTATTTTCAAGGATTATTTTACAATTAAAATAATTATCTGAGGCTTAGTGTTATATTAGAAAAAATTAAACTGTATTTGGATTCTTAACTCAAAACTAAGATTGAGTAAAAGTTTTTTTATGTTATTTTAAAACAAAATGTATCTTTTAGGAATGCATTTCACATTTTTTATAAAATTTCATTAAAAATATATATCTTTCAAATTTAATACCTTCTTAAGCTCATGCAACTTTGCACACCTTTTCTTATCTTGAGACAAATGAAACAATTCTCCATCATTCAATATCAGCCACTGCAATGCAGACAAGAGCACGAGTATTCGTTTCCTAGTAGAGGGAAACAAATTCTGAAAGAAAACTTATTTAAGAAATTTACGAAATCTTTACATAGACACCCTCAACTAGAAACGTAAGTGATATCAAAAAGCAGCTGTGCGTAGATTAATAGCAAAGTTTCTAATAATATTTTAGAAACTGCTTTTAAATCCTTTTTTTATATATAAGACCAGCACCCAGGGGATGGCCCCTAATCATGCAGTGCATTGTGTTGGTAGTAGGAAAATAGGTTATTGGAAGGAGAACAGAGGGAGTAGTGTTTATGGACGTTAGATTTAAATTTACTCATGTCATAAGTGGCAGGAAATACTTTCGCTGAAGATTATTCCACAACTGAACAGTGCGATCAAAGAACGAATTCTTCCTATAATGCGTTGTGCGATTTACTGGACAAACAACTACAAAGGGATGCGCTCTACGAGAAATACGAGTACTGCGTAAAAATATATAATTTTTAGGAATTAATTCCTTAATTTCGTTAGAACACATTCCCTTATAGTACCGATAGAACAATGAAACACACGCCATATTGCGACGGTGCTCTAATGAATCGATAGAATTGGTTACCCTACCGTCATTGATGAGTATCTTCGACCTCTTCTGTACGCGGTCGAGAAGCTCCAAAATAGACTTTGGAGCGCCTGCGCATACATGAGAGTTGTATTCCATTTTTGGTCGGATATAGGCCTTGTAAATATTAAGTAAATCAGATGGAGTGAAGTATTTTCTGCACCGTCTCAAAAAAACAAGGCACTTGAATGCTTCTTTCGAGACTTAAAATATATGATCATTCCAACGAACGTCACAGTGAATTCTAATGCCCAGCAGAGCAGCACGTCTATGTGTTAAAAAACAACATTGAGTCTTACGTGCATTAAAATTGACCCTGTTCGCACAACCTCACTCGGAGACCTTCACCAGGTCACTTGTGAGTATGTCGTTCATATTCATTCTTCTTGCCTCAACTTCCAAAAGGCTCGGCCTACGGTCAAAAGAATATGAGTAACAAATGTTGCTGTCATCCGCAAAAGAGTAGATAGGATTAGAAGTGAGAAGAAGAAACTCGTTAAAAAATATAAGCCTTTCGGTACCCTTGAGCTTACCCTGAACTCGTCGGATGAGACCCCATCTATAACCTACAAATCCTTTTTAGTTAAAATTACGCTGTATCATCAAAACACAACAACGTGGTTGATTTTGCATATAAAGCCATAATTAATAACAACCTATAAACTACTAGAAGTGTTTTAATTTCACTGAAGACGGAATCCGATAGAATAGAGCCATGCATATATCACCACCAATTCCTTCTTATGAAACCAGGAACGAAAAACGGTTCAGATATTGAAAAATCTTATATCGGGTGTTTTTTGAATTAGCAACACCGCTTTATTTGGCAACGTATTCAACAGTTGATATTTGATTTTTATTTAGTTTGGTTTGACATTTTACTACACCAGAGCAACGCTTGCAACTTGTTGAAATTTTTTATCCAAGTAGTGATTCTATTTACCATTTTAGTTGAATGGGTACGCAACTATTGAGATTACAAAAAAATGTTATTCAGTTGATTTATAGGAAATTTTTTAACTAAACATTTGGTGGTATTTGGGTTTAAATCTGTCAAGTTGATTTTAAGCTAAAATGAAATATATTGACATAACTACCATATTTTAGACGTAAAATTTGCCACGCCCATAAAAGAAATTTAGCCCGTTAGAAAAACCTGAAAATGGATTTGAATTCAGCGCATCAAAATCATTCTATTTAGTATAGTTTTACATAAAGGCTTTTTTTACTGCAGACCAGTGTTATTAGTTTACAAGAGTAAGATGAAGCCGTCACAAAAGGATTACTTCTAATAATTGCTTTTATCTTCATGGGTTCACACAGTTATTTAATGATGGATTTGCGCGTTCAGACAGTAATTGAATTCGCTTACAAATTACATCACATATAATGGGTAATTTTTCAATTACCCATAATCTGTTACTAAATTTTACCCATTACATTTGGTAAGATTCCGTGTTTAATTAGCAATTACCAATTTTAATTAATTTTATGACTATTGATTGTTCTCAATTACGTTTTACGAATTACTCATTATTCATAGTTATAGGTAATTTTAAGAAAACTCAAAATTACACTATGCAACATAGGGAAAAAATTTTCTACCATGGATAACCACTATATTTTTTTGATGCGCTATTGTCGCCTAACTTTAAACATCATCAGCATTTCAGATTATATGCATAAGTTTTTTTTAGATTTTTTTTAAGTGAGATATTTGAAGATAACTTTTAAGTGACTCATTCGATTTTGTTAAGTCATATATTAAAAAATTCCAAATTTACCAGCTTTAAGTCATTCTAATATCATTTTTTAATATAACCGGCATTTTGGAGTAATTGAGAAAAAATTCATTACAAAAAAATTTCTTTGAAATTCACAAAAAAAGAAAGCAGCAAATATTTACCACTTTCACTATTTATTCATAAAGTCGTATATAATAAAAATAAAATAAACCATAATTCATGAAAATCAATTAGTAAATTCATATTTTATTCCCAATAAAATATGCTCTGCTCTAATTGCAGAAAATTCCACTGAGCGTATGGGTGATATTTATGAATTTTGAAAAACAATATCGCTTATACTACACCCATTACATACAGTTGCAACAACAAAATTTTTATTGACAATTACTAATTATACATAATGGGTAAGTAAATCTTAACGCTTAAGTCTAATTCCAACTATTTTTGTTCCACAGGCCTTTTCATATAATTTTTAAGTGATCATGCCGCATGAAAGTTCCCCTTGATCCTATAAGGAGCATAAGATCTCAATAAGTTATCTAAACCTATCTGTATTTAACGACAACGTCTTGACTTCGCCCAACACTTGCCTGAAAATTCTCAGATCTAACGTATAGAGGGCGCTAGTTTTATTGCACTTACTTCTTTTTCAATTAGTGCTAACCTTGAAAAAACAGCTGTTAAAATTTCTTGATATTCTGTCAATTAGTCTGTGAGTTATTGTGCTAAGAGTTACTCTTACTTGTTATTTTCAGAACAATGGATAAAAAACTATACCGTTCAAGTGAAGTGATGACTTGAAAAGTATTATGAGGACTCCGCTCCATCAGAAACAACAATAAAGCGCTGTTTTGTTCCTTCAAAAGTGGTCGTAGAGACACCGAACGCAGAACGCAGTGGACGTCCATATGACAGGGTAACACCAAAAAGCTTCAAAAAAATACAAAAAAAACGTTTTGAATGATCGAAAACTGAAGTTACGTGACATCGTAAGGATATAAAAAGAATGTGTGGACTTTATATTGCATGAGCATTTGATATGAGAAAGCTCTATTCGAAGTGGGTACAGCGTTTGCTCACTGCTGACAAAAACAAGAACGTGTTGATGATCCTGAAACCATAGCTTTCTAATTAATTAATTAATAAAGGCTGTTCAAACACTTCAAAAACTCTTGCCGGTAAGAAATTTCAAATGAAGAGGTTATCGCTGAAACTGAGGCTTATTTTAAGGCAAAAGATAAATCATTGCACAAAAGTGATATTGAAATATTAGAGTGGCGCTGGAATGATTGCATTGCTCTTGATGGAGATTACGATCTTGAATGAAGCTAATTTTGAACAATACAAAAAGAGTTTTCTTCGTTAGGCTCTGAACTTTTCAGCCCATGTGTTATAAGTTACCGTAGCCTATATACATCCTTAACACTTATGGGTTGGACGTCCGCTCTTTCTGTTATCTTGAGGATTCCATTCTGTAGCCATTCTGGTGATATCGTTTGGTTGTCTTTTCAAGCCGTCACTTGCGGTGTTTTGTTTCAATTTATACGAGGTACTGACCTGTTTTTTGCCAATGAGCATGATTAGTTCTTAGTCAGAAAATATTAAGGATTCTACGAAAGCAATAAGATGCAAATATTTGTGTAGAGCACCAATAGAATTAATTTTACATTTTCTATCGTAAATGTAAAACGACTAAATGCTTGACGGGCTTTTTGCACATGATTATCAATATCTTCGCTCGAGCCTCCGTTTGCGGATATAATAATCCCGAGATAGTACAATTGATGGACATCCAAAAAAGAAAGAATAAAACTATCAAATAAGTTGTACTCAACATCATACTTTTTTACTACATATCAGATTACTTTGTTGTGTCATTTTTTTATCTGCTGCTGTTCTCTAAAATCCCTTCTCTTTTCGATAGAAAAATAAAATACTTTTATTGTTTGTCATGACACTTATCAGTAAGACAATACAGGAAAGAAAAAAATTCAACAACAGAATTACCGACAACCCCTATATCAACAACATTATAATAACATAAGCTTCGAGTTGTACCAACAAAAAACGGGAGTAAAAATATTTATTGTCAATATGTTAGATGCAACACAACGTGTTACATATTTGCAACAAACAACAGTGTCAACCCTAAAACTAAAGAAGAAAAATGACATTCTTTCATTAAACCCCCTAAACAATGAAAGAAAATGAACACCAAAGGGCTTGGACTACCAAACTTTAATACGAAGGGAAAATAAAAGCAATAATGTCATTACAAGAGCATTTTTAAATACGAAATCTGTGGGGTTTTAAAATTCACTTTATTTTCGTCTATTTTTTATGTTTACAATTAAAAGCTTCGAAAACATTTACTAAATGCAGGTGTCAGAGATTTACTGCGCCAACAATCAATGGATCGCCTTTTTGATTCTTACATAAGATAAAATAGCTCAGGGTCATCATCTTCACATGGGGAAATCACTTGTCCTAAGTTATTAATGTGGCGATCAGAGCACATAATACGTGTCAGAGCCTCTAGGGTTAAAAGTGAAGTTCTAAACCCAAAATGATCGACTGACATTTGCTTACAATAGTAAGACCAATGCTAATTTATGCTACTTGCCCGTACTGATCTAGAGTAGAGCAGGAAAATGCGTGGATTCAGCATTGTAATTGCATTGCCAGACTTAGCATTGTAATTACATTGATTTTTTAAAAACATCTTGACAGTCAATTATATTGGTGTTTGAAAAACTTCGGTTGCAAATTATCGGTATACTATCTTGATCAAAAAGTTTCCGGAATAATACCCGTGTTGCGGTCCCATCGTTTTGGTTTGAGTTTTTTTTTTTTTTTTTTTTTTTTTTTGTTAAGTTTGTGCATCTGTTATTGATATTCATAGTCATAGCTCGACATTCGCATAAGCTATGTAGCCAAGACTACATCTATCTCTATGTGTGTTAGCAATTTTTTTTTCAATTTTGACCATCTTAAGGTCGCAACGGACATCATTTGTGAGGCTGACTAAGATGCCATATTTATCAAAAGGATCATTACTGGAGACGAGACATGGGTTTATAAGTACGACACGCAATCCAGACAGCAAGCAAGTGAATAACGTTTACCAAATGAGCCGAGAACATTTTCAGTCAAAAAAAGAGGCAATGCTCACGGTTTTCATAGATTTCAACGGTATAGTGTATCATTAATTTTTTCCAGAAGCCCAGGCAGTAAACAAAGAGCATTAGACGTTTGCGTGAAGCAATTCGCCGATAGATATCAGAATTGTGGATTTTGCATCATGATAACGCACCGTCGCACAGTGGCATCATTATTTTCGCAATAGCGAACACCATTCACGGTAACACATTTTTAAAGAATTACGATGACGCTGCGCTGGCGCATCAAAGAGTCACTCTTTGTGAATGCATCGGTTTTTTAACAATCTCTCGTGGATTCTCATGTCCAAATGCGGCAATTCTCCTTGTTGGCGAATACACTGAGGTGAAAATATACCTCATGGCGGACGATGCTTGAAATGGTCAGTAGGTTTTAGCTTTTGAGTCAATTGAACATTGTAAGCATGTTAATTCAAAACTTTATACAAAATTTTCTTTAGTGATGTTCGTGAGATGTTCAATTATTGTATACGACGACGAGTCGAGGTTGGCGGCTCCTCTGCCGCGAACATCAGCAATTTTTTTCGTAGAACAAGCTAGGCGAGCATGCACAGATGTTTCCACATTTCTTACACACCCAAAAATCTGCGCACAATTCAACCGATTTAGGACACATTTGGTCGATTGTGCTGACCAAAAAATTATGCTGCTCGAAATGCATTTTGATTTGAACTCCCATTATCGTAAAAGGCTGCAACAATCTTAACGCGCTGGTCAATAGTGTAGCTCTCCATGATTAAATTTGTTAAACTCTGAAAAACAAATGTCAATAAAAGTTGGGCAAAAAACTTGACATTAAGGTGTGACTCACAATTAACATCGTGCATTATTGTTGTACCACACTTAAAAATGAAGGGCAGTCTAACTAAGTTGTCTGCCTTGTTTGGGGTCAGTTTTTTTGCATCAGAGTCCAACAGTAATCCCTCACCATGCCCTCGTTTCAAAATCCTTGATATCGTCTTTCAATTTTCTCCAAATCTCGGTGTAGATAGAAATGGGTATTTAACCAACGCTGGGTATTTACCCATTTATACCCACTTTCATATCCGGGTATTTACCTAATTTTGGGTAAATACTCATTTGAATAACGAATACTCGTTGTTACGTAGCGTAACAGAAATTTTGGAATTTTCGAATTTATTTTGAACATATTTTGATTCAGTGTACTTTGTTTATACTTTTCTTGCTGCTTTTTGCTCAGATAAGGCGGTTTTGACTGCTGCAAACACAACAACAATTCTTAATAAGAAATGCTTATCAATGTGCTTATGGCTTATGGCTGAAGCAACTAGAAAGTTTACAGTTAAGATACCCAAGCTTGAGACTCAGGTGCATACAAAGAATTTGATTCATTCATTCATAAATATTTGCTTGCAAGCGATTAGTAAATGAAAAAAGTGCGTGTGTTGATAATTATATTTTAAATGATGGGAAGACCAAAAAATTAAACTATTTGGTAACATTTTCATAGAAGCGGAAGTAGCATGCTCGCATTGCGAAAAGCGGTACAAATTTTCAAATGTAAATAAAATAGCAGAACATTTAATAACGTGCGTCAAATGTCCATTTTTAATAAACGCAACGAGTTTAAGACATGTTTGCAACTAATGTGGCAATAAACAAGATACAGACAGCAAATGATTCTTCGCCTTTATTTGATTTACATATGTATCCTCCTTCAAACTCAGCACAATACAACTTAGCTAAGGCTATATTTGTAACCGGCGCCTCTTTGACTATGAAGGAGCATCCATTGTGGAAGGACTTTTTTAAGAACCTTAAGCCACATTTCAAGGCTCCAACCAGAAAAACGATTTCCTCCACATATTTGGATAAAATATTTTAACGAGATGGATATTTACATTCGCATATCAAAACCAGAAACTGTATTTGTGAAAAGTTTGTCAACACAGGCCAATCGGCATACAGCTAACTATTTATCACAGGAAATTATTAAAATCATAAAGGAATGCGGTCAAGAAAAGTTTTTCGTGTTAATTAAAGACAATGCTGCAAATATGCAAAAGGCGTTTAAAATAGCAAAAGAAGCCCACCCGAATGATGTGCCTATGGGTTGTGTAGCGCATAGTCTTCATTTAATTTGTCAGGATTTTTTAAAATGCTATAGTTTACAGAAGAATTACTTGTCTGTTGTATATATAATCAAAACAATTAAAAACAACTAACTTTTAACAGCAACTTTAACTAAAATTGTAGAAGAAAAAGAAATCGGTGAGCAATTAAAACTGCCAGCCAAAACAAGGTGGGGAAGTTACTATTTATTCAATGCAGAGTGTAATAAAAACTAAAGCATACCTACAGGTCCTACCAGTTCATGACCACATTAATCTATAATCTATTTATATGGGCTTAGCGAAATCTTTTGGTAGAAAGTAAATTTAAGCATAAACATATTTGGTTGCATTGCAGCATGGATTTGTAAGCTCGAATCAAATGAATATAAGGCTTGTTTTATATAGAGGTATAGAACTTTAAGTTGGCATTACTTTTAAAGATGGCGACCGATTTAATAGCTGTCAAGTGATTTATTCTCAGTTTGGTTTGGCAGTTCATCGTGAATAGACTCACGCCCGGCGTAGATTCGTCGAATGAGCCCAAAACGTTGTTCCCGATTTTCATAAGCGAATTTTGTTTAGCGATGAAGCGCACTTCTGGTTCAATGGCTACGTCAACAAACAAAACTGCCGCATTTGGAGTGATGGTAATCCTTAAGTATATTTGGAAACACCGTTACATCCAGAAAAACTGACTGTTTGGTACGCTTTATGGGCTGGTGGAATCATTGGTCCGCACTTTCAAAAACGATGGTGCGCCAGAACGTTACAGTCAATGGTGATCGGTATAGAGCTATCATTACTAACTTTTTCATTCCTGAATTGAATAACCATGATGTCCAGGAGATGTGGTTTCAGAAAGACGGCGCAACATGTCACATAGCTCGTGCCACAATAGATTTATTGAAAGACATGTTTGGTGACACGATTTGGACCTGTGAATTGGCCTCCAAGATCTTGTGATTTAACACCGCTAGACTACTTTCTGTGGGGCTATGTAAAGTCATTGGTCTATGCGATAAAGCCACAAACGCCTGACCATTTGGAAGACAACATTCGGCGTGTTATTACCGATATACGGCCACAAATATTGGAAAAAGTCATTGAAAATTGGATGTCTAGATTGGACTATATCTGCGCCAGCCGTGGCGGTGATATGCCAGAAATATTTAAAATGTAATGCCACAAGATTATATTTCGGATAAATAAAATTCATGTCAATCGAATAATCCATCGTTGTTTGATTGCAACCTAAAGTTCTATACCTCTATAAAAAACACCTTTTAATATATACAGGGTATATTTCGCTCTTAATGAAATTAAAAATATGCTTGAATTAGAGTTTGATACTGAATGATGCCGAAAAAACTGAACTATCAACCATATTCAATACACGATTCTAAAAAACTATAAAACCGATACATATAGCTGCGAATTTGCTATATTTTAAGGCACAAGGAAGTGATCTTGATCCGTCTAAGGAGGAAGATGCATTGAAATTCATTCACACAATGTTGCAGGCGCTAATCATAAATGTAATGCCAAATATGGCAATTACAAGGTCAAAAATGATTTCTGGGCACAAGCTTTTTCCTGGAGCTGTTTTGATGAGATTTATCCAGTAACTTGGTGGAAAGGAATTTGTGGAAGCACGCAATTAAGCAAATTAACTGTTCGAATTATAACAGCATTCTGTACTTCAGCTGCTACCTTTAGCACCCAGAGCTTCATTCATTCGAAAAATAGGAACCGTTTAACAACACAAAGAGCAGAAAATATAACGTATATATCGCGCAACTGAAACTTGCTTCTTAAAAATAGTTTACCACCTTCAGCAGAAAGCACGCACTCCACTCTATTTGAAAATACCATGAAATCTTCACCAGAAGGTACTCAAGGCGGTTCCCTTGAACTTCAACAGGAATCACGCACTCTACTCGATATGAGTTTTTATCGGATACGGACAGCGACAGCGATTATGACTAGATTTATGAATTATTTCATTTGTTATTAAAAATCTAATTCATATTAAAAAAACCTAAATTCTTCTAATTTATTTAAATTTTTCTTTATTCTGATTTATACCCATATTTTGGGTAAATACCCAGGTGCTTGGGTAAATACTTGGGTATTTAGCTTCAAATACTCAATTCACCATTTGGGTATTTTGGGTATTTGGGTATTTGGGTATTTATCCTTGTCCCATCACTAGGTGTAGTCGCTCTATTTGCTCTTCGTTAGCATCGTCTAAGTTTTAAGAAAAAAAAATCTTGATGAGAATAAAAAATATATTTTGAGAGATATTCCAGCTCCCAACTTACGAAAATTTTTTAAAAAACTGTCGATTATTTGGTTGAAATCTGTTCTCTTCTTTTTTTGGTAAAAATGACTATTTTTTGAGTGATAACACATTTTCACTCCCACAACCGTGATGCGATCCGTTTTGCTTTTTGTTTCAATATATCTAAATCTCGAATCAAGTCATTCAGTTGTGAAACGAAATGTTTTTTTTTTTCATAATAAAATCTTCGGTCTGCAACTAACTCTTCATCGGTAAAATTTCACTCAACCCGGACAAATTGGCAAAAGGCCATTGGAACTGGCATAGACACCAATTACAAGTTAGGAACTTAAAAATTAGAACCAGTCTTAAAAAACGAAACTCGGATTCGAATTTAGTACCTCAAATAAATAAGACTTGTTTTCATCGGCTCTGATCTAAAAGTGTTGACCGAAATTAAACTTGTGGAATTACTTTTAAATACCTGATGTATCTTGAGAAAGAAGATATCTAAGGGGAGGAGTAATTAAAATAAGATAATAGAGCCATTATAGCCCATACTCTAGCTAATGTGCTTAAGAATATCATAGGCTTATGACGTTTTCCAGGTTGAAAGAAATAGATATGTAACATTCATCAGGATTGTACCCCAATTAGGATTAGAACCCTAATTACTCAATCGTATTTAATACCGGTCTTATTGTACCTTAATTACTATTGAACCCTAATTACTAAATCGTATTTAATACTGGTCTTATTGTATGGCTGCGATCTTTTTGCCAGCTGTGATGGTGAGAGTAGAAGGAAATTTGATTTGGCACTTAATAATATTGTACATTATGTTTATGGTCTACGTAGGTATGATCATATTTCTACCTATGTAAGCACGTTTTTTGGCATGAGTTTTGATAATTATTTAAGAGTTCGTACCTTATTGTTCTTGCATAAAATTATATATACACCTCAACCTCATCATCTTCATGCGCGTTTAAACTTTTCAATGCTTGGAAAGGGTAGAAGGCTTCTTGCATTTCGACATTGCTATCAGTCTCCGGAACGCAATCCCTTATGAATTGCAGATGATTAGTAACACACATCGACTAAGATAATATATTGTATGTCATTTTTCGCGATTGCCTTGACATGATTATATAGGTATATTTATATTTTTTTTTTATATGTTCAAATTTTGGAATATTTCACTTCATAATCTTCGTCTTCAATAATCTTGAAGTTTATGCAAAAATTTAGATTAAATTGTACTAAGATTTTTGGATTTTACAGAAATTTCTTAAATTTTATACTAAAATTTGTGATTATTCGTTCTTTATAGTCTTTATTTTAATTTTTAATTCTTAATTTTAAGTTGTTAATGGCATTGCTTTCTTGATACTGTAATATACATATGCTCAGTTTCATACTGCAATATAAGACTCAGGTCTTGTGTATGAAACATTGAAATAAATGAAATAAATAAAAAATAAATAAATTTAGTTAGAATTGTATGTAACATTTTATATTTCCAAATATATGCATATACCATGGAAATCTAAAATGTTTCAAATCATACAGTCCGATCCATGAAATCGTGGATTCAAAGCAAAAAAGCTGAGGCTCTTGAATGGCCACCTTATTTGTCCGGCCTAAATATAATCAAAAACATATGAAGATAGATGGCTAGGAACATGTAGGAGTCCGGAATACAATACAACACAAAAATGGAATTAATGGAAGCAGGCATACACACTTGGTCCACTATTTCGTTGAATTATATTGAAAAACTTTATAATTCAATTTCCAATCGAATTTTCGAGGATATTTTAAACAAAGGCGGTCGCACGCATTACTCATTATCCTTAATACTGTTTAAAATATAGTATTTAAGAATTGAAATGCTAAACAGTTGCTTAATATATTAATTAAATTAAAACTATAGCTGATGACGCTATCATGATGACCAATTTTTTCAATACGTTTTTAGTATAATTTTTCTAAAAAAAATTAATTAAAATTCTGTCTTAAATGCAACAACAGTCATTGTTATTTTATTTTAAAGGGAATTGATAGGAGTCTACTACATAGAAATTTTAAGATCATGTCTCAATTGGTTCAGATAATATTTAACATTAACCGTCAGTTAAAGGGGGGCGCTACCCTAACGACGCGCATATGTATAAATAAATACATAAAGGGTCCGCCATCTATCGTTTTTTTTTCAACTAGTGCTTATTTCATGTCTGATTTGACAGATAATTAGTTTTATCCTTCCGCTGAACGAATATGGTTGTGTATACGCTTGAACAACGCTGGGAAATATTGCGACATTACTTTGAAAATCATGGTAATGTTGCAGAATCAAAAATCATCTTTTCAGATGAAGCTCATTCTGATCTTGGCGGCTATGTAAACAAGCAAAATTGTCGCATTTGGGGCACAGAAAACCCGAACGCATACATTGAAAAGCCGATACACCAAAGACGAGTCACTGTTTGGTGCTTGCTTTAGGTCCAAAGTCATAATTGTGCCATTTTTCTTCAAAAATGAGCAAGGAGTGGCCGTTACAGTCAATGGCGATCGTTATCGGGCCATGTTGAACGAATTTTTGTTCACAAAAATTGAAGCGGACGATATTAGCAACATTTGGTTTCAACAGGACGGTGCTACGTGCCACACAGCCGGAGCTACACTCGATGTTTTCCTCCCTGTTTTTGAAGATCGCATTATCAGCCGCAGAGTTGATGTCGTTTAGCCACCTCGGAGCTGCGTTTTGACACCGTTGGACTATTATTTGTGGGGTGCCGTCAAAGATAAGTGTTACGCTAACAAGCCAGAGACAATTGTCGCTTTAAACGGCAATATTCGTGAAGCCATTGGTGAAATACAGCTGCACACAATCGATAATGTGCTTAAAAATAGGACCGATTGTGTAGGCTACTGCATGGCCAGCCGAGACAGCTATTTGAATGAAATTATTTTCCATTATTAACCGGAAGGATTGTACTTTCAAATAAAAAAAGAAATTTGAGAAAATATTTAGTAGTTTTTTTTATAGCATTTTCAAAAAAAAATTATTTGGCGGACCCTATATATATTTTTTTTTCAAGGTAAGTATAAGCAAAGCTTTAAGTTGAACAAAAAGAAAACTTACATAAATTCTTTTGTCAAATATTTCTAAAATTTTATTAAAACATTCTATTCTCGTCTATACTGTCTAGTAACATACATCATTACTACTTACATATTTTCTTATTTTTGTGTTTTTTTTTTTTTTATTTCAACACTAACTCTTCGAATTACAAGTATCTGCATTAGAGACAATGTATGTACAATTACTTGAAAAGGAACTACAAAACGAAACAGCGTTACTGTTTCAATAGATCTTATTTTGAAGTTGTTGCCTCCTCTTCTCTTACTGTTGTTTATTATCGTTTCACCTTTCTTCCCTTATGCCGTTATCCGTCGAAATATACTACCCCACTTAACAATTTTGTTAGTTTTATTTGATTTCGTTATAATTCCAATAGATTTTTGTTTTCTCTAGAATTGTTTACGATTTTTTTTCTTCTGCATTACTTTGTTGCAACATTTTGTCGCATTGATACTTTTGTATCGAGAGTATTGCACTCTAAAGATGTTTGTTTGTAAGTATTGGCACTTGGAATAAACAATAGCAAGGCATCATGATTACAATGGCTGGAATATAATTTGTTTTTGGAACGTTTTACAAACACAAGTGACATACGACACACAATCTTGCATACTTGGCTCGCAGTAGAAACACTTGAAGTATTTGTACCGCACAACTTGAATGTCGGAAAATGATTTGAAGAAAAACTATTTGTCATGAAGCTAAGAGTACTTAAAAGTGTTTTGAAAATTTGTTGAAAATGCTAAAATTATTTTAATGATGCCTTTATTTCAATTTAATTTTTTTGGTTTAAGAACAACGTAATTGACGAAAACGCTATACTTCGTGTATATAAGTAAATAATACCTAAGTATTGTTTATTTCACCAAAAAAATTATAATTTATTTTCTTAAATTTCAAATAAAAAATTTTAAAAAAAATTGTTAACCGTAATATTAACGAAAGTCGTAAAACTGATATTCTACACTCAAAAGAAATCTACAACCCCAATCGTATGTTTTTATAGTCGTACAACTGTGTGTAACTTGATCTTAATGACTTTTGTAAAATTGTTTAGGAATTGTTATTCCTATTATATTTTGCTGTATGCGCTGGTTAAGAGGCTCATATATATTAATTCCCATAACATTCCATTAAGGAACATGGGGACTTCTCTCAGTCAATGAGCTCACCCGATTCTATTTTTAAACTCATTGAAAGGGACCTACGGCTTAACGCAGGCTCCGAACGCAAATGCATTAGAGAAGTTTTCATTAGTAGTAATACTCATAACCAGTTACTAGCTAATGTTATAAGGTGATACCGCTGTCGAAAAACTTTTCTTTGTTAAGATGGTCTGGCCTGATATTTAACCGAGAACCTTTTGGTTGGTAGGCGGGTGTCTTACCTACTATATCATAGCGAGACACCAAAGGCTTATAGTTTCGAATAAAGTTCCTTAAATTTACTATAATCGGGAGTTGTTGCCTTGATTTGCGTCCAGTTGAGAACCTCGTTCACAGGCTTTATTCATACGTCAGACTTTTACTCTATTGTTCTTTAGATCGTCCTATAACTGAGCTCCTTGTGGGTTTTAGTAGCTTATTTGTAATTATTATTTCAATGTTTTCGCACCATCTGACCAATTGATTTCCATTGTTGGCAAACCTTCTTAACAGATCGGAATTAGATATCCAATTGAGGATGCTTCGAGGATTGGATCATAAGTGTGTTGCAGTCGATGGGGATTATTTTGTAGAGGACAAAATAGATTTAGATGAATAAACTTGTATTTAAGATTTTTTGAATAAATGCCGGCAACTTTTTGATCAAGGAGGTATATACCTATCTATGGTAGAACCCCCCATGCTGATGGTGCTTTAGTGAAGCAGCTACAAACGGCGCCTACATATTTATAAATTTGCGCACCTGCTAATCACAGATAGCAACGCTTTCTCATAGACTTTAGAGTAATAATACAAATCACAGTTGGATAAATTTGTCTATTCATTTTTTACTCTTCTTGGAAGCTTTCTACAAAACATTCGTCGCCTTGTTTGGTAGCTGTATAGTCTTAAGATCCTTGCTGACTGATGGTTATGATTCTTACTTAGCATTGCCGTTTTCTCCTGATCATTTGTGCGATGTTTTTTATTGTCGTCAGAGGTAAGTCAAAATGACAGCGAAAGGAGTTGAAGCTAGAAAACCACAATTACTTTTTTTCGTCATGTCCTCTGCTCCAGATTTGTACCAGAACCACTTGAGTTGAATGGCGACACTCTAACCACTAAACCACTCTACCTCTTTAACTATTCACAGACTACTTAAAAACTATACTTCAAAAAGGCACCATCGCTTAGGGAAGGCATGGTTGTTGGGGCGAAAAATTACACATGCTTTGAAAAGCATTGCAAAGAATATGCTGGTAAGAGTGTATGCCACTGTGGTATGGTAAGTAAGACACCGGCCTATCAACCAAGACGTCTTCCGTTCAATATCAGACCAGACCATCAGATAATTTTCAACAGCGGTATTGCCTCATAGCACTGCTAGCGACTCAGGGTCATACTGATTGCCGTGCAATGTTTGTTGGACGGCGGGATTTTCCTAAGAATCATCTGATCTTTTCGAACAGTCGGGCTGCGATTAGGTCTCTCGCGAACATCAGCATCGACCTCTATCCTCTTCCACGAATAGTTTCTTATGGAAATCTCGGTCGATTCGAAGGTAACTCTTACATGGGTTCCGGGAATTGCATTGCTGACGAATTGGCCAGGGTAGGTACTGAGCTCGATACATTCGAACAAGGACCTATCATTAGCGACCCAGTTGCCTCAGTTAAGCTGGATATTCTCCGGTCAGTATATGTCAATACACAATATCGTTGTCGGCTTAAGGGCACGTGCGGTATCGGTCTCTGCTGAACCAACCTCGACGAAATAAGAACTAAATATCCTCTCTCTATACATCGCACAATTGTGATTCAAACGATTCACTGCCTGATTGGGAGGCATGCCAAAAGACTTGGCATTCCCTCGAATGAGTTGTGGTTTCCATATTTCAACTTATGTGTCAGTATCTGGTTCTTGATGCCAGACGGCGGAACTTCTTGCCATCTTTGACTGAACTCTCCAGAATAAAGGTTACTTAACTGGACACAACAACCCGATTATAGAAAATCGGCATGGCTCAATGCGAGCCCATACGCCAGATTGTCGATGACAGGGTTTGTTCGACTAGATCTTTCTAACGTCTACAAGAGCAACCTCTACGACGTCGTTCGAGATGGGATGGGCTGGGTTAGCATATTTCAGAGAAGCTAAAAACTCTGATTTCGGTTAACACAGCGGCTTCCAGAACGATTCTGGCTTTGTGTTATACCTATATCGACACACAACCTCCACGTGACCAATCCCGGTTAGTATGCTAGCACCCACTATATTATTAAGTCCCATAACATTCCATAAAGAAACACATGGACTTCTTTCAGTCAATGAGTTGTACCCAATTCTATTTTTAGATTCATTGAGTGGAACCTACAGTTCAACGCCGGCTCTGAACGCAAAATGCCTTAGAGGAGTTTTCAACTAGTTTTGAAAATCCTTCTTCTTTTTTTCTGATGGTCTGACCTGGTATTGAACCGAGGACCTTCTGGT
This sequence comes from Wohlfahrtia magnifica, assembly GCA_023159175.1. Lineage (NCBI taxonomy): Eukaryota > Metazoa > Arthropoda > Insecta > Diptera > Sarcophagidae > Wohlfahrtia > Wohlfahrtia magnifica. The sequence goes on from JAKWBJ010000062.1 coordinate 3,387,036, forward strand.
TGGTAGGCGGGTGTCTTACCTACCATACTACAGCACCCGCTATATTGTTATCTAAAGTGTGCTACGGAGTCAAATCCACTAGACCTAAAATTTGGGTTGCGAGTAGGGCTTAGAACACATCACATAAACACAATATCCAATGAAAGGCACAACACCAAACAGATCTTCAATAACAGTACAATCATAAGAAAACACTTTAAGTTTTCGTTGCGCTAGAAAAACGTGGTCTAAAGCCTAAAATTTTACGTAAGTTTTAGTCTAATCTGAATAGTTTAGAATTTTGATTTTCAAGAAACACTCTTATACATACAAAGCAACCGTTCAGTGCACAAATCGATTAACACCAAAAAAATTATATTTACAAATTGTAGATTGGGGAATAAGCTCGCTGTGTTTTTAACTTTTTGTACAATCTTCTTTCACCAATCGACAAATTTTTCGATGCCATTTGGCAAAGTACTTTCATATGGTTGGACAGGGAGCGAAAAAGATGATAATCCATCGGTGCAAGGTCCGATAAATATGGCAGATGCTGAACATGGAGCCTGGTGTTGTTGTGAGATTGTAGAGTAAATGAAATACCTCATTTCCGCCAAATCGACTCTTTCGCGCGGCTTAGCTGGACTATTTAAATCTCCTTGTTGATTTTGACTCTCCCTTCGAGCATTTTCCACTACACGGATGACGACCAAGCTTGTCTCTTGGTTTCGGCCTATCGCCTGAAACCACACAATGCTTCATATTTATGTATAGCTACCATTTCTCTCCTCCTTTTACGAATTGCTACAAAAAGAACTGTTTATGATATGATATTATGACTGCGTGCTGTTTGAGGGGAACAAGACGTTGAAAAGCAATTTAAAGGCGAATTTTCCATTATTTTCGTTAAGCTGGTTATACACCTAAGTATCTAATTTTTCATATTGTGATTTTATTCCTCTTGACCCAGCAGTATAAAAATGATAAGCATAAAAATATTCTTATGTAGTAGGGTTAACACTTGAGAAATTTGTTTTAAACATTGCCTTTGCATTTCCAGTACTATTTATAAAATACCAAAAATGGAGTTAATCGATTTGTGCACTGAACGGCTCATTTGTATGCCTGGGTATATTTAAAGTGCATAATTATTAACAATTCGTTACTGATTGCTGAAAAACATTAAAACGAAAAGCTTTAATAGTGATAAAAAGCATACTTTAGGACCAATAACAACATCCAATTGAATATCCTGAGGAATTTGTGCCAACAACTTGGCTACAATTAATTTCCTGTCAATAACTTTTTTCTTTCTTTCTTTTTCATTTCATTACCTTTATATTGAATAAGTGTTTGTATGTTTGTAGATAAATTTGCAATATAAGTAAAGGTATTTATATATCAACTCCCCCCTTGAAATTCCTCAATTTTATATGATGTTCTCGTTTTTGGCAATAATTTTATTTAAAAAAATAAAAAGAGGAAAAAACCAGTACAATCTTTGGGGTATTGCCAAAGCAATCACATTTAAAATGTAACTGAATTAAGATTAAAATAAAAATAAAACAAAAAACAAAAAAACATCACAAAATGTAATGCGAGTAGTATTCTCTAGTCAAGTCAGATTTCGCATACTTGTATGCATTTCAAAAATACGAAATAAAATAAAATCATAACAAGCGTAAGTGAGTATTTTAATTTCACTAAGTGATTATATTTTGTTTGCAATTCTCAAACGGAAACGTATGTTTATGGATTATGATCATAATGGTGTTGATGACTATGATGGCGGTGGTGGTTGTTATGTTGGAAAAACTATACCCAAGTGCTCATATGTATGCAGAGTAGAAATGATTTTATGGCTCACATGTTTGTAACCACATTTTATGTTGTCAATAATAAAAAAAATTCTGACATATTTCGAAATAAAAGTATGAATTCAAATCTCTTTTTAACAAAAAAAAAAAATAAAATAAAACAACACCATTATACTCGTATATGTATGTGCATATAATCCCAAGTCAATAGATATTTAGTGTTGAATAAATTGAAAATTTGGCACAAACCAATATATTCAGTCACTTGTTAAAATTGTAACGAAGTAATATTGTTTATATTTCATACAAATACTGTTATATTGATAGTTCTGAACTCATTATAGGGCTGGGAAATAAGTTAATATTTTTAAACGAGCACTTTTAAGGAAGGACAGTCACTAAACAACCTGTAAATTGGCCGAAGAAATAAGCTGCGATCTCAAAGCGTTTCCCAATTGTCTTAATTCAGCGGCATGTGCCGAAAAATGAGGAGCCTGAGTGGCTTACTAACTTGAGGAAAACAAACAGCCTTCCAAATGCTTTTTAGCATATAGTCCGCCATCGAGCGGAACGCAGTCACAAACAGCGCTTTTGTACCGAATCGTCACGAGAAATTAAAAATCCTGGCTATACAAAAATATAAAGCAAAGAAAGAAGAGGGTCTCTCCAGCCCAGCTATTTCTTACTTTATTTTGTTTTTTTCGTTACTCCTCTTGAGAGCATAGGGCTTTCACAAAGCTTTTCCATCTTACACGATTTGCTGCTGTTGTCTTTGCCTTAGTTCTTGGATAATTGTGTAGATGTTCCTTGATCCTTGAAAATTCCCCTCAAGTGCCATACTTGTAATACTGCTGTTATTTTTCCTTAAGGTATAGCCGACCCATCTCCACTTTCTTTGACTTATCTGCTTCAGTATGGGCTCTACGCTTGTTAAATTTCATAGATCTATGCTGCTTACGGTGTTGGGCTAGAATATCTTGCCTATGATTCTAAGGCGCTTGTTGGTGCATATCTGTAGCTTTTGCGTGATGGTATTAGAGACAAGCCAAGTTTCACTGTCGTACAACAGAATGTACTTCACACATGCGTTGAATATTCTGAGCTTGGTTTGCCTAAATATGTATGAGCTTCTTCATACTGACTGTAATCGTCCGAATGCCGAACTTGCTTTGTTGAGCCTGTTGTTAAGGTCTATTTCTGCACGGCCGTTTGTTACCATTGTGCTTCCGAGATAGCAGAACATACTCTATTAATTGGCCCTGTAGTATGATGTTTTCTGTGCTATTGTTGTTAGCTTTGATTTTCTTGATTGCGAGCCAGTATTTCCATGTCATTCCATATCGTGCTCATAATCCAGGTCCTCGAGTTGTTGTGAGAGACTCCATGATATACCTCCCCTTTGTGAATAGACTTTGCTCATGACCTCATAGAGTACGGTGGTGAATAGTAGAGGTGAGAACGGACATTCCTGCTTTACCACAGCGTTAGGAATGGTTAGCTGATGCTCCCGTTGTGAGGAACCGAGAATTCTGCATTATCGTACATTGCTCTTTTCATTCGGATTATTTTCCGGGGTACTCCTTTTCTTCTCAATGCTTTCCATAAGCAGTCCTTTTGATGGTATCCAAGGCTTTCTTGAAGTCGACGAACAGTAAATATAGAGGGTACACCATTCTAGAGACTGTTTTACTATGACGCGTAGGTTGTCGGCCTAGTCTACGCAGCTTCTATTTGGCCAGAAGCCTTCCTGTTCGTCTCGCAATATGTTTTCTAGTTTGCTCTCAAGTCTTCCCCGTATTATGACTGCTAGTATCTTGTATATGGTGTTAAGCAGAGTAATTTCTCTCCAGTTATTGCAATCTCTAAATTCGCCACTTTTAGATAGTTTAACAATGATGCCTATCTTTTCATTTTTTTCTGTCTTTTTTTCCAGAATTGTCGTATAACCATAAATCCATAATTGGTTGCGTGATTTTTAGCAAATTTATTATGAATCATTGGTAACGGGTGTATCAATAAGGGGTTTTAACAGTTGGAACATACATAGATAGATGAGGAACAAAAACTACGCTATTATAAAAAGAAAACGACATAAACTTCAGCAACTTCTTGAAGGTAATAAAATTGACTACAAAAATGATAAAAATCTTGTAATCACAGTTCGCATAGCTAAAGGCTTGTTGAGTTGTCGTGAAGTAACTTCTTGGCCTGCTAGTTGTGGAACTGGAGTAAAAATTTTTGATATGAAGAAATGAATGAATGAACAGCTGAAAATAATGCTGTTGTAGCACACAGTATTGAGTAAAGCACAAGTTTGTTCATTTCTCGCCGATCTTAGGAATTAGACAATAAACAGGCGATGCACCGTATTTTGCACAAAGACTTAGAACTCAAACCTACCCGCCATCAACAACGTAGTGTTTTTGCTGATTGGATCCTTGATATTCGAAATGAAATACTAACTGATCCGGAATTGCATTAAAAAACATCTTGTGTGATGAACCTTAATTTCATTTTTCTTTAGCTTCAAAGTGCGCTGTTTGGTGCACTTTTCAAACTAAAGTATGACTGGAGAAACTGGACGTGACTTGCAACTGACTGCTTGTAATTTAATACATTTCGGCTATTTTCTTTGGGTTTTCGTGAAAGGTAGCGTCTACGCCAACAATCACTTCAAGACCTTAAAGTTGGAATTCGTGAAGTTATCTAAAACATACAGCCGCAAATGTATGAAATAGTGATGAAAAATTAAATAAATGAATATGGTTTCGCAAGCGTAGAGTGGCGGCTTTTTCGCTGAAATTGTTTGTCAGAGGTAATAGCATACCCTTCTCTTTACAATTAAATAAACAGCGATGATTTTGCTACTAAAAATATCTGCTTTTTTACATATTAAAGTGAAACTACTTATAGGAAGCTCCTATCTATATACATATATAATAATAAGTCCTTTATTCGTCATTTAATAACTCAAGAACCGATACATGCGTTGATAGGTCTATTTTTACTGATTATCTTTTTTTAAACAGACGGTGCCACGCCCATAAAATATTTATCTATCTATATCTTCAAAACGGTAACAGTAAATCTATAAATTTGGTTCAAATAGGTTAGTAGTCAATACATATCATCTGTCAAAGAGTGGTTGAAACCGGATAAGTAGACATTGTAACTCCCATACAAAATTAATATTATTTTTTACTTACCTTGAGAACAGTAAAAGAAGTTTCTGAAAGTGGGCGGAATTGGCTAGGTGGCCGTAGCGTCTTCCATACATAGTAACCATTATTTTTTGTATACTTCGGAACGGCAATAGCAAACAACTTCTGGACATGACACATCATTTGTCAATAACTAGGCAAGATTAAATAAATGGGCGTGGCAGCTCCCATTAAAAACATATTATGTCAACTAATTGTTTCCAAAGTAGAAAAATGTTAAAATCATATTTTCATTTGATAATTCCGACAAAAAATTATTAACATGTTTATTGTTTTTTGTAAATATCCCGCTACTGTACTTCTTAAGGAGTTTGAGACGCCATAGCTTTTAAAATAGACCCACACATTACAACGCCAACAACAACAAAAATGTTTACCTGATTTTTATTCAAATTATTTTAACGTTTGGACTTATTATGAATGTTATCGTATGTAAAAATAGTGTTCAACAATAAAAAATTGGCCAAACGAGCAAAAACAAGTGATTTTATATTTGAATGAAAACATTCCGAGAATACCTCAATTTGAAAACATTTTTGATAACATAAAAATCAGGTAAAGATCTTTTTTTGTTGTTGGCGTTGTAATGTGTCGGTCTATTTAAAGTTATGACGACTCGAAGACCTAAAGAGGTACTGGAAGGAGATTTGAACAAAAAAAAAACATTTGATGAATTTTTCGTTGGAATTATCAACTGAATGTAAGATTTTTTTTTTTTTTCTTTTTTACTTTGAAAACATTTAGTTGGCATACTGTATGTATTATGCCTGTTCGCATAACCCAGGCGTTTTTCTGCAAATCCTCTTTTAAAACAAATCAATTGTGTTTGATACAGGACCTAATGTCAGCAACTCATAACAGATGGGACTGCCTTTTTATCCCATAAAATATAGGCATTTTCCTAGTTAGCCGGGCTTCATTTAGCATTTCTTGCGATTCGGATTGTCGATGCAAAATTAACTTCTTTTCTTCATCGGATATGCAAAATTTTTCTTTAATCCAGCATCTCTGACTGACATCGGCGGTTTTTATCTTCCGTATCAACATCATCGAGATTTTTGAAAATCATCGCTCACACTTTGTAATCGATGGAACATATTGACACTTATTTTATACAGAAATGACTTAGATTATCTATACATCGGGGCATAAAACTTTTTTTATGCTCTGTACATAAGAAGTTTATCAGCGAACTTTATTCTGAAAGTGCTTTATGTACTTGCAGCAGATAATTTTCATATACAGTCGATTTGCAACATTGTTGCAATTACAATTGTTGCTTAGCATTCCCAGAAATCTTTAAATTCTATTTAAACCCTATCACACGATTACTTTGTTTTTTAAATCCTATCATGTTTACGTATAAATGGCGCCTAAATGTTGAATGAAGATAAAAATGTTCAATTCAAAATCTAAATAATCTTCATAATCGTGAATAGAAATCAAAACCAGAAAAAAAATGTAAATAATGTTATGCTCATAAATATTGACAGATCTCTTGAAAAATTGCATGTTTAAACATATTTGTTCTTGCATAATCAGGACATGTTGTTTATTTGTTCATTCAGTTGTGTTCTCCATATGCATGAGTAAAAATATTGTCTGACTGTGCTGGCATTTGATGCATTTGAGATCAGAGATGGGTAGATGTGTAAAGCAAATTGTTAGAAAGTATTAAAAGTAATATCTTCAATAAGAGCTTGTATTGTATTGAATCGAAATATGGACTGATTATAAAATATAATGATAAATTTCAAGTCATATGTACATTAGACAGCATAAGTTATTTAGCATACTTTTAGGTCTGTTTGAGGTGCTAAAAAGCGACGGATTTTTTTTATTGGGTGTTTTCCTTGTGCTTTTGTATAGCTTTCAAAATGATTAGCAAACTTAAAATAATAGTATGGCAGTTTTTCATCTATGCAGGAGTCTACGTATCTACTTAAAATAAAATTATGAATGAAAGGTTTATAATTTAAACTGGGTTTCAATAAAAATTTGGATAACCCCGTCGACTAACAACTTTATTAAGCTATTTTGGCATTGATGCAACCAAGTTTTTAGCGTAGTTAAAGCTTATTATTTCCCATTCCCCATTTAGTACCGTTTGAAGAATTTTTTTTTTTTATGTTTTACCCAACTTCGTATATGTAATCGTCTTGAATGCCCAATTTTATAACACTTTCAGTAAGATTTGTTAATAGAACTTCTAGGTAGAATCGCCTGCCTCAAGCAATAAGAACGTATCAAACAGTGGCCTTGAAGGCCTTGATTGGTTTAACAGCGCTTCATTTGATTTTGAGATCTTAGAAAGTTTGTGAAGAAAATTAAAAAAAATTAATATTTAAGACATTAATAAATGAGTTTATTTATAAAATAAAAAAGAAATTCTTTTACAGCATAAAAGCGGCAATAACCAAAATATTAAAAATTCCTAGAAAAGTCTACATACAGCTTACAGAACTAATAATAATAATTATTATTTAATAATTATTATTTAAAAATTGTATATATAAAAAATAAAAATTTTACTTTTAATATTTAGTTGATCCATCTTGGGCATTAATAAGCGCTTGAATACGACGAGGCATTAATGTCACCAAATTCTCTGCCAGGGTGTTATTTCGGTCCATGCACGAATAAAGGCAGTTTTTCATGTTTTACGTTTACTAATGTCATATTTTTGTAAAAAAGTGCCATATGTGCTGTATTGGTTTTAAGTCTAGTGACTAGGATGAATTTAGCTATTTTGAAGCATAGTAAAGAAGCCAGTCTCGACAAAAGTGCGCAGTAGACTTACTAGGGCCGTTAAATTACTAGAATATTCATTGGTATCCAAGCTACTAACAGATGCCTCAGAATTTATTCCAATATAATTTTATAATGATAGTGGTCAATATTACCACCGAATAAAGCCAAACGAGCCACTTTATTTGACGCCATGGCGTCCAAAACATAAAGTTGCCTCTACTAAGTTGATATAATATTCTTTGGATCAAGTGCAATGTGTAGTTTTGTCTAAACTTCGGAACGGCCAAATCTTCCGAAAATATTATAATTACTTTCGTCGGTAAATATAACACGATTAAAAATTTCATACCCTTGTCTACATGTACTTTAGCAAACTCGAGACGAAGTTCACGTTTCTCTGCTGATATTAGTGGCTTCTTGCGTGCTGTTCTGCTATGAAGTCCATTGTCATGTAAAACTTTTATTATTGTTCGTGGAGCAAAAATTTAATTGGAACATTTTCGATGTGTTCCGCCAATTGTGGGCAGTTTATTATTCTAATGGATTAATTTCACAATACTGGTAACATCACGCTTTATTTTCGGTACTCTTGTTGTTGTTCTAATTTCTAATGATCGTCTTTACAGCAGCACGATTGAATTTTGTTGTCTTAGTAATTTTTTTATATGATTTATTTAATTTTTTAGATTTATTACCATATTTTAAACTGAAATATTACATATCTCTTTCGATTTGCCATTTTAAGGACAAATATTCCAATAATATCTTATTATATTATCACATTATCCACGTCAACAATTGTAATGCTTGTAAGTCTTAACAAACCAACAACGTCAACTATTATTTCGCCTTCTTTGTTTTTAAATTCCTACTTGATATTAGTAGTGCATGTTTTCTCCTAATAACTTCTTCATTATATTTTTTTCATTTTATTTTTTTCTTCAGATAATCTTAAGTATAAATACTTTACAAAAAATTTGGTACAACATCTTTTTCAAATTTCGCCATTAATTCTCTAAAACTTCAAAATCGTAAGGTGTAAGTAGACTTTTTTCCTTGACTGTATGTAATAAGAGTGGCGGCATGTTCAGCGGGAAAGTTTTTTTCGCCAAGTGATGCCGATATGCGTAGTGAATCTATACTTTTGTAGGAGATTCAGGATTGAATTCTCGGACTGGGTTTTTTGGTTTAATGTTAAGTGTGTTCCAGGCTGAGATCATGGCCATTGCTATATGTGCGGAGATCAACCTGTGGGCTCAATGATAACTAATATAATTCAAATATTTTCTGAAGCACAAGCTGCCTTAAGGGCACTTTGCTGGAGTTGACATATAAAGTGATCAAATATTGCTACGATACGTTGCAAAAGTTTTCGCTTGGAAAGAAAATCCAGTTGTTTTGGGTACCTGGACACTGTGAGATGGTAATGAAATAGCGGATGCATTGACCAGAAATGGTTACATTACAACCTATATCGGTCCGGGACCTTGCTGTGCAGCTCCACTTACTATCATTCTCAATCTAATCAAAGATTGGGAAATTGCGTGGAATGCTCAAAGGAAACTTCGAGTGGCGATCAGTTCGCAATTTTGGCGTCGCTCTAAGGTTCTCAAATATGGCAGACTAGACTTGAAACTGCTAACGCAATTTCTTATAGGCCGTAGTGGACTGAGAACGCATCTAAAGAGAATGGCGGTCATGGAACTGGATGTTTGTAGATTGTGCTCACAGGCATCAGAAAGAGCGGACACATACTGTTTGAATGTTCTTAATAAGTTTAGATACAAATGTTTAGGTAGACATAGGGTCTCACTGGGTTACATATCCACCATTATGGTTTCAGATCTGCTAGTATTCATTAGGAAGCCAGCAGATCTGGTATGGTATCGGTCCTGCGACCATAGGGATCGATTACGCTTGTTCAGCAATAGTGCCTGGATGATATGCTGATGAGGTTGATCCATTGTAAATGGAATTAACTCTACATTTTCTACGTCTTTGCTTGCCACATAGCCCCGTACCATCACTTTTCTATTGGTATTGGTTTTAAGTTTTTTACAATCAACACTTTCATGCTTTTTAATAAGGCTTTCTTTAGAGAAGCTGGTGTCCTTTAATGCCAAAAATACAATGCTTGACTTCATCATTATAAAGAACCCTTGTATATAGCTCTATAAGCTTATTTGTGTGTTCCTCAGTGAAAGCAAATCGAATTTTTTCTATTGACTTGTTACACTTGTAGGCTTTTCCATATTATATGGCCTCTGTAATTGGCCTATTTCAGAAATCTGTGCAAAAAATCTTTATAAACTTGTTTATCAAATTTTTAACAGTATTTTATGTTGCTAATTGTGGTTTTTCTTTACTAAATGCTCTATAGCTCTGTTATTGCATTTATATAATATGGGTGGCATAGCTGCCAGATTTGGCAATTTTTTAACAATATTTTGGCAAAATGACGATCAACGTTTTTTGCCTTTAAAATGACGATTTTTGATATATGGACAATTGGCAGCTCTAAAAGTATTAATAACTCTTTGTAACTGAGACTAGCCAATGTTTCCACCTTGTGTATTATTCCACATGTTGTGTGTAATTTTTCATCATGGCTGTAGTTCGTGTGTAATTAGTTTCATCTGAAATTTGTCTGTAATTTTACTTGTTGATTGATATGTCATTACTTCTTAGTTCAGTATTTGTAATTTCATTCCCGCTAGTTCCGTTTCTTGAAACTTCGGCCGTAAGCTGTTTTTTCCAGGTATAAGCCAATGTTTCTCTTCTTTTACGTATAAGTGGGTTCAAATCAATGGCACTACGTGTGATGTTATCCTATGGACTTACTCATCATTTCCTCCTTAGGATTTAGTTATCAATCAAGACTTGGTTAGCTCGTGTTTAGAATTCGGCGTTCAATAACATGTTCGGTCATAAATCGTATCCTTAGGTTTTTAATTGCCAGAGCATATACATTGGTAATTGTGCGCCATTAATAAAGGGTGGGTTTTTAGTGGTTTTGGTTTTTCAGTTTGTATTTTTTCAGTGCAGTAAGGTTTGCAATTTCACCATGAATGGCTCGATGCGTAAGTCAACAAATAGAATTTTAGAATTTGGTGTAAAAAGCTGCTAGATGTACTGTTTTTAAAAAGCGATGAAAACTGTAACGTTGGAGTTAAATAAATCAGGTATCGTGCGATGTTTACCGGCTTTTGTTTTGCCTAAAATGAAAAAATTGAACTTGGTTGACATGTGGCTTTACAAATCGGTGCCAAATGCCACACGGCATACAATATCAATAACCTTTTAAAACAGCATTACAGTTGCCATTAGTTCCACCATTTCAACCAGTATAAATGAAATGCTGGAAAAAGTACAAAAATATGGGAATTTTGTGTGTAATTTTACTTCAGATGTTTAATATTAAAGTCGATAGTTATTGTCAAACTATGCAAATGCAAAAGTAAAACACTCAACATCATATTTTAGAAGTTTATCTGTAAATTAAAACTAATTTTAAAAAAGCCGTCATCCCTTAGCACCACAAATAGATCTCAAAGTGTACTAAATAGCTTGTAGGCAGATTTATGGTGTCTAGAGTATACTGACTGAAGTAAATGTAAAGATCTTTTGATGCAAACAAGTCAACTAAATAAGTTGGTGTAGGAACATAAATAATCGCTCACTTTTCTAAACTTTTAATCTCGTCTCTAATAAAGAAATAAAATCTTCTTTAAAAATATTGGATTTTCCCTTTTTAATAATTATCATAAATTGAAAAATCCCATCTGTGTTACAAAACCCATTTTTATCTTCTTTTTTTTATTTTTTGTATATCATCTTTCCTCGTTTTAATTTTATGTTGTGCATTTGCAACAAAATATTTTTGTTTTATTCTTTTCCATGATTACTTTTTTATTTTTATTTTGCATCTCATTGGCAACTACTTGATGCGACAAATAAGTACTCGAACTCAGCAGTTACAAGTTGTTGTTTTTATTGTTTGTCAATAGTGTTGACTTTTTAATGATTTCCCACTACACTTTCAACCGTATTCGAGTGGTTTTCGGTTAAAGTGTTTGTTGGCAATTTTTAAGCTTATTTCGACGACTTTGTGAGCGAAATGAGGAATTGCTGGAAAAAAAAAACAGGATCAAATTGAAAATTTGTATTATATGAGTAACAAAAAACCGAAAGGCTTAATGCTGTTGTAAGTTCATTATACTTAATGTTAAAAAAGTTGCATCAGCATATACCGGCCTATTTGTTAAAATCATTGCCCTCAAATTAAAACGATTTTATGGTGGAGAAATCTGAAACATATAGAATTAAATGTCGTCGAATTTAAAGTTGCTTAAATACACCTAAAATTTCAATATTTACATTCTACGTCAAATGTAGGTAGTATGAGTTTAAAAGTCTTGTAATGATGCAAAGACCAACCCTATTGTTTTGGAGACAACTCATTCATTATCTTAGATATCTCAGAGTGTATTTTTGCAATAGAAATTAAGCTTTATAAGTTCAACAAAAAAAAACTATTACTAAAGACTTGAGATTGCAAACTAAATATAAACTCTTTTTGAGTAAAAAAAAATGTTTTTATTTTTAATATTTAAGATTTTACATCAAATTAAAAGAGTTGTTATAAAAAATTGTTTATTATCAAATAGGAAGGCAAGGTAAGTCAAATTGAGCAAAAAATGGATTTAAGTTAAGCTTTTCATTACCTTTTATTATTTATCCGAATTTCGTAAAAATCGAATATTAAAAAAAATAATATATTTAAGGCTTTTGAAATGAAACATAGATATTTAGACAGCTGAGAGGAAGTAGCAGCCTCATCAAACAAGGCACCCTTTAGCACGCATAGCGGCACGTTGTGATACCACATAACGCATTTTCCACATTCTATTCACCAGAGTCCTGGTGATCAAACATAGGCATCGTACAGAAGTACTTCTGTAAGTTAGATCGGAAACCAACCAGAAAATCTGATGAACCTGGCTATTAACCTGATATTAAGGATCGATAGTTCCGATAAGCCATGAAAAATTAGAGAGCCAAGTGTGAGAAGCCTCCGTTGTACAAGAAACGAACACTGGCAGATAAAATGAACCACAACACTTATCTTCTTCTCATCTAATCCACAGAATGGATACAACAGAGAAGATGCTTCGACAGTCTGGTTTGGACAGGTGACTGGTGCACTTCATATCCGACTAGGCCAGATGCTCTGGCAATAAAGCAAGGACCACATTTCGCATCCACGTCTTACGAGCTCTCTCAGCCAAGCTGTCTAAGGAACTTAACTTGGGGTCAAGAACAAAGCCTAGATATTTAACAGTAGGACTCAAGTTAAGCCCGGTCCCATTCACACTGTGTAACGTAAAGTGAGTTATCTTATATATTCTAGTTAAGAGCAATGTATCGGTCTTACAAGAGTTCAAACTAAGTCCAAACCCGCGCCACCCATATACAATTCTCAGGGAGAAATTGAGCTTATCCGACAGTGTCTGTGTGCAAATGCCAATGGCAATGGCGGTATTATCTACGTAAGCGATGACTCTATCACCAGAGAAGTCATGCCAAGTAAGGAGTGTGTTAACCGCAAGATTCCAGATACGCGGAGAAAGGACTCCCATCTTTAAGCTACCCCTGCTGACCGTTCTCTGACACTGTACCTCTCCAAAAGAGGAAGAAGATCTAACAAGGAGTCGATTAACGTAACCAAGCCGTTATCGTCTAGAGCGTTAAATATTGAATTATGACAAACATTATTGAAAGCCTCTTTAATATCAAGGAAGACATTGAAGAAGCAAGCGTATACTAAGGTACGTGTAAGGATTTCTACACCTGCGAGAGCAACGAGTGAAGTGCTGTCTCTACTTATCTACCTCTCGTATATACATGCTTAGGGACAGACAAAAAAGGATTGATTGTGTTTCTAATATGCACAACATTGTAAAGAAAAGACCGAATATACTTACTACTGACTGTAGGGTATCCAACTCTATCCATTAATCGAATTTATTCATAGCTATCGTATAGTTTTACGTGGTTTTTGTATTTCCCATAGAACAAAAGCGTTTGTGCTTGATTTTTCAGAGAATTGCACAATGTGTTATAAAAAGAGGTACCTTTTTTGTCACCTTCACTATAAATTTAAATCAAATAAATAAATAAATAAATACTACCATATCGTTTCTCTATGTCAGAAACTTTTCTCCTAGTACGAGAGCAATTTGCTATAAGTGCTATGTGTGTTAGATCTACAATTCTGTCGAAAGAAGTTAAACTAAAGTAGTGCGAATGAATTTTTAAGCGTATGATAGCAATCGACGAATTAACGCGTGTTATATACTTCTACCTTAAAATTGAAGTTAAAAGACATTTTAATATTGAATAACTTCAAAGCGAATGCACCGAAATTAGTTGCCACGATTTTGCATTTTGATACCTACCCCCTATGTAGTCTATTAGTATAACGCAAGAAATTGTTATGAAATTTAAAAATAAATCCAGAATTAGTAACTCTCATCGGCACTGATCTAGCTTCCCCTTTTAAGAGAATTTTTTTTATAAAACATTTATTAAAAATAATTTTAAAATATGAAATCCATTGTCCTTCTCTAATAATATTGTTGGCTTATTATAAAAAACTGTTATATAACATGACAATCAAATTATAATTGTCTTAAGAGAATAGGTAAACTGAAGGTTTTTCAAATACTCAGAAAACAGTAGATGAGCCAGCCACAAATCGAAAAATATCGTGTGTTTTGAAATGAACTTTATGACATTAATGTTTATATATAATTTGGGCAATCTGACCGCCACGACTGACGCGTACTAATCGCAATCTGGAACACAAATTTTGACAAACTTTTCGCAGCATATGCAGCCTTATTTTGCCAATAACTATTCATATGTTGATATCCAGGTGTCAAATTGTCTTTCGTTTATCGATGTAGACAAGATCTCTAGATCTTAACTGGAATATTACGTGAAATTACTCTTTATCAAAAGTTTTTGGAATAAATCACAGATTAATTAATTAATTAACAGATTAATCAAGAGGACCAAATCTGGATACTATGCCACCAAGTTTACTTCTGCACTAAGTTCTAAGAAAACTTGACAAATGATTCATGAAATTGGTATTGCAAGGTCGAGCGTGTTTTTTACAGAGGTATAGAACTTTAAGTTGGCGTTGTAGATTCGTCGAATGGGCTTAAAACGAGATTACCGTTGTTCCCGATTTTCATAAGCGAATTTTGCTTAGCGATGAAGCGCACTTCTGGTTGAATGGCTACGTCAACAAACAAAACTGCCGCATTTGGAGTGAAGGTAATCCTCAAGTGTATGTACAAACACCGTTACAACCAGAAAAACTGACTGTTTGGTGCGTTTTATGGGCTGGTGGAATCATTGGTCCGTACTTTTTCAAAAACGATGGTGGCCAGAACGTTACAGTCAATGGTGATCGGTAAAGAGCCATGATTACTAACTTTTTCATTCCTGAATTGAATAACCATGATGTCCAGGAGATGTGGTGTCCACAAGACGCCGCAACATGTCACACAGCTCGTGCCACAATAGATTTATTGAAATCACGTTTGGTGACCGCCTAATTTCACGTATTGGACCTGTGAATTAGCTTCCAAGATCTTGTGATTTAACACCGCTAGACTACTTTCTGTGGGGCTATGTAAAGTCATTGGTCTATGCGGTAAAGCCACAAACGCTTGACCATTTGGAAGACAACATTCGCCGTGGTATTGCCGATATACGGTCACAAATGTTGGAAAAAGTCATCGAAAATTGGACGTCCAGATTGAACTACATCTGCGCCAGTCGCGGCGGTCATCTGCCAGAAATCATATTTAAAATGTAATGCCGCAAGATTATCTCTCGGATAAATAAAATTCATGTCAATCGAATAATACATCGTTGTTTTATTGCAACTTCAAGTTCTATACCTCTATAAAAAACACCCTTTATAAATGAACAGTTCTTGAATACACCGAGTGTGCAACCTATTTCTCACTGCAACCATTTTCCTAATGATGTTTCTAAGGTTGTTACCTTTTCTTTTGTGAACGTAACCTATTGTGATGTCTTGTCTAGTATATTGTCGATTAGATACAATGCTGTTTGTGTAGATAGAATGGATCCAAGGTTTTTGAAGATTCTTATCCCACAACTTCTTCCTTTTATAACCTTTGTTCTTAACAAAATCTTCACTACCAATTAGTTAAGGTTATTCCCATTCCTAAATCAAATTCTGATTACAGGTTAATAGCAATATTGCCATTTTTATCTAATACTTTTGAAAGGTTGTTGCATAATCAAGTTACTTGGTTTCTGGAGGTTGAGAATATGATTACTGAGCGACAATCAGGCATTCGTAACAATAACAGCTGTATTACTGCCCTGGTGGATATTGCTGAGGACATAAGACAGCAGGTGAACTCTGGTAACGCACTTTTTAAGTTCTTTTGGATCATTCCAGAGCGTTTGATACCGTTGACCACAACGTTTTGAGTCTTAAGCTTAAATATATGTTTCGATTTACATCAACTGCAACGGATCTTATGTGCTCATATTTAGTTGGTAGATATCAATTTGTTTAAACTCCTAACAGGGCTCGATCTTAGATCCTTTGCTTTTTTCATTGTACGTGAATGATCTTCAGAGGAAGCTTCGACACTGTAAGGTCAAATTATTTGCTGATGATGTTCAGCTTTACATGAGTTGTAGAAACACTGCTGTTGGTGAGTGTGTGAGTACCTTATACGAGGATTTAGATATTGTGTACAAGTGGGCTACAGCTAGTGGTTTACAAATTAATCCAGCTAAATCGAAAATTTTAATTATTAAGAAGAGATATAACCTTGTTCTAATTCTGAACGGTCAACCTATATATACTGTACGCTCTGCCAACAATATTGGTATGTATTTTAACGACACTCTAACTTGGTCTAGCCACATTGATATATAGCTTGTGATCGAACGTTTTCAATGCTAAGAAATCTCTGGCAAACTCATCACTGTACTTCTATGAGAATTAGAATACTCCTGTCTGAAAAAAGCTGAATGTGGCCTTTAATAATATCGTTCGATATGTGTATGGCCTGCGAAGATATGACCGTGTTTCCTCCTACATCATCTCGCTCTATGGTATGAGTTTTGGGGGTCCGTATTTTACTGTTCATGCATGAACTTATAAATAGACATTAACCTAAACATCTTTACGATCGCTTACACTTTTCAACACTTGATAAAGGTAGAAGAATGCTATCAGTCTTTGGAACGCAATTCCGTTCAGATTTCAGGTGATTAATTATAAGCTAACTCAGCAAAGAGAGTTAAGTGTGGATAACCTCTGGTTGAAAAGGTTGTGATCGAACCTAAATTATAACAACGACCGGGTTGGAAGATCTTTAGAACGAAAGATCTGTCGAGTAATTGTTGTTGTTTACAAAGTTGTAAACAGACAGAGTAATTAAGAATAAAAATTGTGATTGCCTGTAAAAAGATTACAAGCAGTGGTGCACATAACTGTGTTGAATAAAGGATTTTCAATTGAAACCAAACACAGAATTTATTTTATTTTAACTACAATCTACGAACTCATAAATACACGTTTTTAAAAAGGTAAATACGTAACAATATGTATATATACTTTTATTGTGGAATTTTCAAACTTTAGTTTAATTTTCAGTTCAAGTGACTAATATATTTTTTTAATTAAACTTTATCTTTTATTTCAATTTAAATTTAAGATTTTACTTTATGTTCAAAAATTCATTTTTATTTCAATACTGTATCTACATATGATCAGTTTCATACTTTATATAAGACTTAGGTTTTATGTATGGGACATCAGAAATAAATAAATAAATAAAATAAAAAAATTAAATAAATCAATTATACAACTTGCTGTGTGGCATGTGGATTCGTCACTGGTGGAATTACATGTCAGCAAGATTGATGCCAGCTAATTGAGGTACGAAAAAATTTTTAATCATGTCACTATACCGTTCACCATTAACAGTAACATTCTGACCATCATCGTTTTTGAAGACATACAATCAATGACTCCGCCCACCCATAAAGTGCACCAAATAGTGATTTTCTGTAGATGTAAAGATGTTTCGACAAAAGCTTGTGGATTGTCCTCACTACAAATGGGACAAATGTGCAAATCCGCAACCCATTTAACCAAAGTGCCCTATAAGTTTGACAAACAGAACCATTATTATTATAAATAATTTCTACAATTTGCAAGCGTTGCTTGATATAAGTCTATTCGTAATAAAATAAAATCCAAACTAAACAAAAAAACCAACTATCAGTTGTTAGATCGGTTGTCAAATAAAACAGAGTTACCAACTCAAAATGATGAACCTCTAAAAAAAACACCCGATATAAACAAATATGCAGCATCTTCGCATATTTCAATAACTTTGTTTTACTTAAAAGAATTAAAAAAAAATTAAATTTATTGCTGTAGGAACTTTAGCATGAGAAATGTTAAATTTTTGTTTTAATTAACTTTTTGACTTTTAGAAGAGCTGCGTTTATATTTTTTTCATTATTAAACAAATAAATAACAGCCACAAAATATCTGTTTCTTATCTTCTCAACCGTCAAATAATAGATTTTCAAAAGTTTTTTTTCTTATTTTATTATTGTCATACCTTATCACACCGCTCAACCGCAAAATGTCAATCTCTATCAAATTATAAAAGTGCTTATAATGAATTTTCGTTTCCATTTTTCTCTAAAATCCTTTTAAAAAGACACATATTTATTATATAAAGTAAACGTTTTAAGTAAACGTTTACTTAATGTCGAAACCTTGTTTTGTTATGCTCATTTCAATTTGATTTTATTTTTCCTCTTGGAGTCCTTTAGCATTATGCCAATGACAAATAATGACCTTTTCCGCTCAATAAAATCAAAGACATACTTTTATGCCATGTCATACTACATTCGATATTGTTTTGTTGCGTTGCTAGCCTTTCGTTTTTTTCGATTTTGCAAAATTTAATGCGCCTTTCAATTATTACAACACAAAAGCTTTGACTAATTTAATATCCTTGCCAGGCATTTTTTTGCTTTTCATAGGGATAAGTTACATTCACACACATACATACATACATACATATATTTTTGCTCTCTCTTCCTTGTTATCGTTTAAATAAATGTCAGTAGCAACCATGTCGGCTAAGGGTATATAAATAAAAACGAAGTTTAACTCTTTCCAGGATTATGAGAGAAAAAAACAAACAAAAACAAGAAAATAAAAGGCAATTGGAAAAAATACTTGCAACATAAAATAATGGCACATGAAAGGTGTAATGTTTTATTTTTATTTTCTTTATTCTTTTCAATCTTCTACATAAATGCGAACACAGACGTACAACATAGGCTGTTAAACAAATGCGAGGGTTATACGATAATTATAGAACTTCAGTTGTTATTTAAAAAGACTATTGAAATAACTCGTAAAGGTATTTGTACCGACCTTTCAATATGATAATAATAAAAGTTTTTGATTTAAGATTATAAATGAGCGCTCTGTTCCATGCTTTATTAAGTGCTTTGGAAATGTCCAGAGCAGGAATGAGAAATAAATGTTCAAATTATACTAATACTCCTGAAAAAGTGTACCTTTTGCAGACCGATTTTACGAAATTTTTTTTTATTCTTTTTTAATTTTAATTTATACATACATATGTGTGTAAAAAACTTAACCAAAAGGCACTGGAAGCTAATTTGTTCTAAGTACTGGAGGTACATTTAACAATTAATGCATAATTTCAAAAAATAGACAAATGACTATTAGCTGATGAGAGCTAAATCTAAAAGCATCATTTATGATACTTTTTTGTTGTTTACTCATTTTTTAAAATTAGTAGCACTAATTAGAGGACTTCAGCAAATCCTTCTTTTGAGTTAGATTGGAGACAGTCGAAACAGTTTCTTCTAGCGCCAAAGAAACGCTTATTATATTTTAATACGAATGTGGAATTTTGAAATAGTGCTAAATTAGTCATTCTGATGCTATTGTACTTTTGCTTACATATAGTGTTAAAAAAAAATACAATTGTACTTTCCCACCCTGGTTTCACTTGTTTAAAAATAAACATGCAAATTCAAAACCTAAATCACAAAGAAATGATAATAAAGATGAGTTGCCACTGTAAATTAAACGATAAACTAGTGAAATTCCATTATAAAAATAAATAAACTGAGAAAGTTCGTAAATTGTACCAAATAAGTAATTGGTGTACTATTGTTCCTTTGAGTCTGAAATTTTACCAAATATGTATAATTGTATCAACTTTTCCAACCCTGATTCAGGGCCACAATCTGAACGAATCTAATTCAATTCTCAGAGGGAAACAAGAAGTCACTAGTAGAGCGGCTGAACTAACTGGAACTAATTGAATGCAGCAAAATGGATAAATTTCTACTCGATATGATGCAGTGAAAATATTAGCTAATGAGTGGATAAGCGGGTATATCATCCATTCCAGAAGACTGGCTTTCGTTCTAATATGAACGCTCTTCGGTTAGTGAAAAATCTTGCAAATAACCAAACTTAAAACAGTGTGCTACGTCGTTGTAGATCAAAGCTCATGAATAAAGTTAATGTTTAAATTCAAGAATGCAGTAAAACAAAATTTTTACAAAATTAAATTTTGCCAAATTTGTTTTTTTGTTCTGAAATACAATTTTGAAATATTATCTCATTCATATGGCTATCGCGGCTGGACTCACAGTACCCCATTCGATCGGACCAATTTCCAAGAACTTTTGGAGTCGTATCTCTGTAATGGTTTAAGGAATGTTGGCCTTCAAATGCTAAATTGTTTCTGGATTGTCGGCATAACACTTGACTTTAAAAGCACCACATAGAAAATAGTCCAACCGTGTCAAGTTGCAGCTTCTTGGCAGCCAACTGACATCATCATTTCGTCTTATTAAACAGCCATCAAACTTTTGACGCAATATATCGATTGTGGCATGAGATGTGTGGCAAGCTGCACCATCCTGTTGAAACCAAACATATTTCACACCAATACCATGAAGAGCGGGTAAAAAAAAATCGGTTATCATGATGCGATAGGTGTTTCCATTGACCGTAATGGTTGCGCCGTCCTCATTTTCAAAAAAATATGGGTCAATGATACATACGCTCTACAAGTCGCACCAAACAGTCACTCGTAATGGTTGTATTGGCTTCTGTAAGACCACGTTTGGGTTTTCTGAGCTCCAAATATGACAATTTTTCTTATTAACGTATCCGCTAAGATGAAAATGAACTTCATCCGAAAAGATGGTTTTCGATGATTTTTCAATTTCCGACCAATTGTCTTTTTTTTGGAAATAAATTTCCAATAAATCCCATCGCTGGTCAAGCGTAAGTCCATTAATTTCGTTCAGTGGAGACAATATATTGCATTTCGTGTATAAGTATTGCCAGATTAGAAATAACCGCTGATTCAAATTTAAAACGATAGTTAATAGTTGATAGTGTGCAGCAAAAAAATCCGCATATTTATCTTCTGTGCTTGTGTAACCTGAGCCACTGATACAAGAATTGTCAACATCGAAATCACCAGCAACAACAATTCCAGTATGCGAGTCGGAAATCGTGTCGAAGAATAATATTTGAACCTCTTTTTTTGCGTTTAATACGGAAATACCAAATGCAAGGGCTATGCAAATTGCGCATCATACTCGCTTGACAACAATCCTCGATAATAAAATCAACTTCGGAAATTTGGCAAACATTTCTCTGATAAAACATTCGAAAACGACTATTGGAAAATAAACGAAAACGAACTCATAGAGTTCATCTGCCGCTCAATTTGTGTCAGGAAATGTTTGAACCTAGTAGGTTTGCCTGTGATATCAATTGCAAATCTTTAGCATTAACTAAAGCGAATAACTTTACTATGATCTCTCTTGTTTTTGATTTGCTATCTTTGGCTTTTGCCGATGCTTTTGCCTTTGCATTTTCTTTTTCGTCTCTCAATGCTAATGTTTCTTTAAAGCAGGGTCAGGCAAAGAGCTACTCTTTTTTTCACACGAATAGACAAAAAATGAGCAAAAAATAAACACGAAGAGAAGTAAAAAAAAAACAAGTGAAAGAATACAGTGCAGGGTGGCCTGAGTGAAATAATGTCAAATTACTACCGCAATTGTAAAATGCATTTGTATATTTTGCCTGAATCTGCTTTAAAGAAACAAAAAAACAAATAAAATTGAAAAACAAATTAAATAAAATCAGCATTTACCCACTACGCGTATTCATTTATCGCTGATTCGGTGGCGAATAAAAGCAAGAGCATAAGAATATATATAAATTGAGAAAGAACAAAAGTCTTATGAAATGAACAGCAATGTTCTATGCTCTGTTAAGAATATGGATCAGCATAAACCAATCATCGATATCACATTTGCCCTAGCCTTCTAATTATATTGTCGAAAAAGTTCGGTTACAATGTAATTTTTTTTTCTCCCTCACTCCTCTAAGGAGCATATTGGCTTTCCACAAAGTATTCATGTCTTTGTTTCAGTTTCTTTAATCAATTTGATCTTTCAAGCAAAGTAGATAATTAATCCGCTGTTGCTTCCTCCATATTATTTTTGTGTAGTAGTGAAGATCCTTGCTAATTAGTGGTGATCTTTATTTTAGCGTTGTAATTTTTTCCCAATAGGTGACATATTTTCCTGATAATTCATTTGATGTTTGTCATCATCGCCAGAGGTATGCGGGAAGGTCAGGGTGGCTTCTTCTTTATTTTTATAGATGGAGTTGTCTGAACAGAAGTTGAAGCCTTTTTATAACACATTCGAAACCACAATTAAATTTTTTTCGTCATTTTCTCCGCTGGGGCTCGAACCTGCGTTTTTTGTGTTGTTATGCGTGCGCTCTAAGCACTACACAACTCCACCACTCCCACAGCTTTGCCCACAGGCGATATCGTAACCAATGAAGTTCTACCGAAGTGCGATTATTGCTAGTTGAACACTTTACAATGTAATATGTCTGCTAATATTTCATCAGGCAACATGAAAGTTGACTTTTTAAGGGGTCAATTTATTAGAAGACAATATTAAAATCGCATTTTTCTGTGAAGAGTTGTCTACGTTTGAAAATTAGTGTAAATTCGATATTTAATTCTTCACTTATCTGTCATAAGAAAGGTAAGAATGTGTCACAGACTGCTGCTGAAAACATTTATGAAGTTAACGGAGTCGATGATGTAACTAGAAAAACAGCAGCGAAATGGATTGCTTGTTTTCGATCTGACAATTTTGATGTTAAAGATGCGATTCATCTATGAAATCGTAGAAAAAGTGAAGAAAAACCTTAAGATAAGTAGTATGGACTTTACTAGGGGAATAGCCATTCATCACCGAACAGTAAACAACCATTTGACGAAAACTGGACACACAAAGAATGTTTGAATGCCATATAAATTAACAGAGTAAATTTAACGCAGCCAATTACCATTTGCAACTCACTGCTAGAACGAATGATTACGGGTAACAAAAAGTGCGTCACTTACGACAATAATGTGCGAAAGCGGTTACGTTGTAAGTAAAGTGAAACTTTGCAGACGGTGGTGAAACCTTGATTGTAGAAAAAGGAAAATGTTCATTATCAGTTAGTACAACCTGATCAAAAGATTAATTGTGATCTCTACTGTCAACAATGAACAAGATTGTAGCAAAAAATTCATTTAAAACATCCAGAATTGACCAAAACAAAAGTTATTGTGTTTTATCATGACAACGTCAGAACACATAATTCTTTGATGCAGCAAAGAGAGATTGGCTGGGAAGTTTTTATGCGTCCACCATATAGCCTGTATCTTGCACCTTCAGATTATTATTTGTTTCGACCTCTCCAGAACTCTCTTAATGGTGCAAGTTTAAATTCCATTTTTCCCTCAGAAGACCCAGAAGTTCTACACCGATGGAATAATGGCTTAACATCAAAAGTGGCAAAAGCTTATCGGTCAAAGCTCCTTTCGAATATCAGCTAAATAATTATGAGGCAATAATTTTTTTAACTCTAACTTATCACCCGTTCCACATCGAAAAAACGCTCAAAACCATATGTATAGTAGCGCAATATTTATTTTAATTTTCTGAAAAATATAAATAAAAACAACAAAAAAAAGCGCACCCATATTACAAAGAATTATTTTAATTTTCGTTAAAATTTTAAAATAAAAGAAAAAAAATCTTTTCAAACCTAAATGCCATTATTTTTTTTTTTTAATAAATTTTCATGAGCGTTTAATATTTATAAATCCAGACCAATTTATTTATAACTCAGGCATACAGGTACACTAACTTGTACTGCCTTTTAACGAAAAAATGTGTATTGTGCGCCTGTATGTATGCAGTTGTATAGCAAATGTTATAAATGGGTATTTGTATCCTGGTAACACAACAAATAAGTATCAATAAGAATTCAACATAAAATCTTACCTGAAATGCAGCTGGTATCAACAGAAAATAACACAAACAAAAAACCATTTATTTCTACTCTATATATGCTACAATAGCAGTACGTAGATAATGTTTATGGAACATGTTGTCTGGCGGACAACAAGTAGGTAAATTTTTAATTATTTGTATGATATGTACATTGCAATACAAGCAAAAGTTTTATAGGTAAGTACTCATAGAAAGAAAGATTTTTCAACTTAATTATGAAATTTTTTAAATCCTTTAAACATCACCCACTTACGTTCTTATAGCAAATTATAGAAGATGAGGGTGCATTTGTTTTTCTTTAAATTTTTTTTCTTTTTTTATTCGTTTTTACCATCTATAATGCAGTACAAGAGTGTGTAAATACAATAAGCCTGTGTGTCTATAACAAACGCACTTAAAAACAGACACCAATACTCTCTCACACACACACACATGTACATACACTTATAAAATTTCACTATACAATAATAACAATAGACATATTGATGTTCAATATCAGGTATTTTAAACTTTCTTAGTTAAACAAAAATTTAAAAGAATAAAATCATGTTGGACTGCCACAAAAAACCTTAAAATGCCAATAATTTGTAAGATCCCTTTACGAACGACGAGTTACCACCACCTGAAGCTCATGTCGATACTTTCATACCCCTAAGATTTATATTTCTAGAAATTGAAATGGCCTAAATCACAGCAAAGCTTCCAGTATAAACAACATTAGCAACAAGATGTTAATGAAGCTACCGCGGGTAGCTATCAGACTACCGAAACCTGGCAAAGATCATACTAAAATTGAATCATATAGGCCCATTAGCCATTTATCTAATTTATTAAAACCGTTTGAAAGAGTATATATGAACAAGTTGATATCTTTATAGAAGAATATTAATGCATCCCTGACCATCGATTTTTGCTTTAGACGGAAATACAGCACTATTCAGAAAACCCATAGACTGGTAAATGTTATAAGAAATACCTTCGAAGAAAAAAGTACTGCTCAGCGCTTTTTATCGATGTCTCTCAGGCTGTTGATAATGTTTGGCATGAAGGTTTACTGTATAAAATAAGGCGAAAACTATTAGTAAGCACTCATAACCTTTTGTTAAGTTGCTCACAGTCCATTGAGCCAGGCGTCCCTCAAGGCAGTATCCTAGGCACCTTTCTCTATTTAATATATACTTACGATATGCCAACAAACAGTCGAGTGCTAACATCAACATTTGCTGATGACACCGCCTTTTTAAGCGTTCATGAAAACCCACAAAAAGCATTTCGAATACTACAGGAACAAATATTGAGACTGGCAAAATGGCTACAAGCGTGGAGAATAAGAGTCAATGTATCCACATGACTTTTACTCTGCGAAGAGAATCATGCCCTCCTGTTAGAAGTAAAAACCAGATGGAGAAGTTAAATACCTAGCTATTGACCTCGATCGACGTCTTACATGGAACAATTACATAAAAGCCAAAATAACCCAAATAAAATTCAAGTTAATTCAGTTAATAAGCTATGGGGCACTGCTTCCGCTTCGAAAATAGAAAAGACTCAAAGATGCTCCCTGGTATATAAGAAATGCAAATTTACATAAAGATCTGAACTTTTCCCTTATAAAACCCGAAATTGCTAATCTGGTTGATTCCTACCTGGTGAAACTCGAGTCGCATTCGAAACCATTGGTACGTAATATCCTACAGAATAGAGGTCATATCTGATGGAGAAGACACGATACCGCAGATTTGATCCAAAGACGAGTATAAAAAAGGCGCATTTGATCCACTTCTCTAAACAAAGTATTGTCGTTCAGTTGCGTTTTTATATTTAGTTTTAAGATTCGAAGATATTATTGTTAGTTCATTTTTAATGATGAGGATTCAATAAATAATGAATTATGTAAAATAAATATTGTGGGTTTGAAGAAATATAGGGTCCGCCATCTAACGTTTTTTTTCAACTAGTGTTTATTTCGTCAATGGTAACACTTAGCTCATGTCTGTTTTGACAGATAATTAGTTTTACCCTTCCGCTGAACGAATATGGTTGTGTATACGCTTGAACAACGCTGATAATCTGGGCCTGATCGACTTACGGAAGATGCCGATTTTGTAAAAAAAAAAATCGTTTTTTCATATGAAGCTCATTTTGACCTTGGCGGGTATGTAAACAAGTAAAATTGTCGCATTTGGGGCACAGAAAACCCGCACGCATACATTGAAAAGCCGATACACCAAAGACGAGTCACTGTTTGGTGCTTGCTTTAGGTCCAAAGTCATAATTGTGCCATTTTTCTTCGAAAATGAGCAAGGAGTGGCCGTTACAGTCAATGGCGATCGTTATCGGGCCATGTTGAACGAATTTTTATTCACAAAAATTGAAGAGGACGATATTAGCAACATTTGGTTTCAACAGGACGGCGCCACGTGCCACACAGCCGAAGCTTTACTCGATGTTTTGCGCCATGTTTTTGAAGATCGCATTATCAGCCGCAGAGCTGATGTCGTTTGGCCAGCTCGGAGCTGCGATTTGACACCGTTAGACTATTACTTGTAGGGTGCCGTCAAAGATAAGTGTTACGCCAACAAGCCAGAGACAATTGACGCTTTAAAAGACAATATTCGTGAAGCCTTTGGTGAAATACAGTTGCACACAATCGGTAATGTGCTTAAAAATTGGATCGATCGTGTACGCTACTGCATGGCCAGCCGAGGCAGCCATTTGAATGAAATTATTTTCTATTATTAACCGAAAGGATTGTACTTTCAAATAAAAAAAGAAATTTGAGAAAATATTCGGTAGTTTTTTTATAGCATTTTCAAAAAATAAATTTTTTTTTGCGGACCCTTTATTTTTTTGCAATTGCAAACAACAACAGTATGATGCTGTTTAAAATGTTGAAGGGGCTCTATCACATAGATTGACCTTAACTGGGCTGGAAGGATTATAAAAAAAAATATGAACCTGATAAATCCATGGTCACAAAATAGAGCTGCAAAACTATCAATAGTCGGCCCATTCGATAGTTTCGATAGTTTGCAAAAATAACTATCGATACTATCGATACTATCGGACTCTTGTGGCAACAACATTAGAATGTGAAAGGAAAGGAATAATAATAAATATATAGTCTTGAAACAAATGAAAGGGACACGTTATTTTTTCCAGTTTTTTGATGGAAAGGCAATCGATATATACTTATAGCGAAAATTGTTCAGACCAACAACTGTCAGTTTTGATAAGCCTTAAATTCTTACTTCAAAGATGAATCCCTTCAAGTCATCAAAAAGCCTCAAAAATAGGACTAATTGATAAGAGTCCATTTCTCAGCAAACGGATGCAACACCTGGACCGTAATAGTTAGAACAACATTCTACGGTCTGACAAAATGAAGATTAATTTGTTTGGCTCAAATGTAAAATCGAATGTACGAACATATTTTAGTTAAAATTCATACTTTATTTGACCTTAATAAATAAAAATGTAAGAAACGATTAAACTGTGTCCCTATACGAGTATGTAAATATAAAAGTTTTGAAAATGTGATTTTGATTGTATTTAGTGGCCTCCGTATTTAGTCTTAGAATTTGACGATAGTATCGATGGTGAAAAAAGCTATCGATGTTCAGCCAAAAATAAAGCTATCGCTACTATCGATAGTACATCGATTGTTTTGCAGCTCTATCACAAAGGCAAGCTCAAAAATTTTTTTTAATTGAGAGTTTTGTAATCAAGTCATTCGAAAAAATTGGTATTCCAAGATACTCTCTTTTAGATTGTTATTTATTTTATAGATTGAATACATTTAAGTACTGTAAAAATAAAATAACAAATTCTTTTTATTGCCGTTTTATTACCATTTCGTCTTATTTTTTCGTATACCAACATAGCTACGAGTGGTAGCGGTATAATAGTTTTGTGATAATATTTGTAACCAATTTATATTAACCGACTCAAAGTCTGTTACTGAATCCAGTGAAACAAGAATATACGTTTAAATACTTTTATTATTTTTCAACATAAATGGACAATTAAGGGTGAGTAATTGTGAATCACACCTTAACCGGGTCTGTAGGAAATGTGAAAACACTTGTGCATGTTCGCCCAGTTCGTTCTGCAGAAAAAATTGCTGTTGTTCACGATAGTATGGCAGAAGAGCCGTCAACCGCGACTCATCGTCAGGATTGGCAAAAACCCGGGTTTTCTTAAAAACCCAACCCACTGGGATTTATAACTGCTTGCAAATTTCGTTCAAGTCAACAATATTTCTTATTTGTTAGTTATAGTTACGTTGATGTAGAATTTATAATGCAATTTACTACTCCTGATCGCACTAAGTCAACATTGTGCATTATGAGCTGCTAAAACTCGGTGATCAGAGCAGAATGCAATTACTTCATTTGAACCATTATGAGAACAATGACCGGAATATAAAGACAAACATGATTAAGTTATTCTTTTGTATGAACACACTTGGCCTTACATCGCAAAAGTTTCCAAGCAATTATTAGAAAATATCAAACGCCGCACCCACAGTAATTTGTAAACATTACTCTCTCTGATTATTGGCTGTTTCGACAGATACAATCCTTTAGCATATTACTAAACTACTCTATTTGAAGAAATATAAAATCAGTTTCAAGCATCTCAAAAGAAGAGAAGTTTTTCTGAGACGAGATTTGAGAATTTGCAGAGAATTGGGGCAAAAATGTAAGCAGAGATTTGATCAATTTGTTAATTCATTATCTTTTTTGAACAAAGAAAGCAGACCGAAATAATTCGTACTTCAATACGTAAATTATACTTAAAAGCTCTAAATAAAAAACCCACTTAAGTTTTTTTAAATATAATACCCAATTAAACCCAGCCGGGTATTATTACCCCGGTTACGCAATTGAACATTTCACGAACATCACTGTCGCATTCGCATGTCGAAAAAAGATTTCAATTTACATGCTTATAAGGTTAAATTGGTTAATTCAACAGACGGAAGTTAACGGTGACTTTCATATCAGTGAATTCGTTAACAAGCAAAATTGTCGCATTTGGGCAAAAGAAA
The DNA here is from genome assembly GCA_023159175.1 of Wohlfahrtia magnifica. Lineage (NCBI taxonomy): Eukaryota > Metazoa > Arthropoda > Insecta > Diptera > Sarcophagidae > Wohlfahrtia > Wohlfahrtia magnifica. Next base: position 3,416,387 of record JAKWBJ010000062.1, read on the forward strand.
ATCCAAAAATGTTTGTTGAAAAGCCGATGCATCCACAAAGAGTAACTGTTTGTGCGGGCCGTACTTCTTCGAAAATGAGGTCTGCCAAACAGTTACCGTGAATAGAGTTCGCTATTACCAGAAACGAAGGATATGAACCTGGATAATATGTTGTTCCAACAGGAGGACTTGACACATAGCCAACGAAACAATGGCTATTTTGCGTGAGAAATTTAATGCCGTGTCATTTTATGTCGAGGCGATGTTATCATGTAATTTGACGCCGTTAAACTTTGGGAATTTTTAAAACAAACATCAATAAGCCAAAACAATTTAAGAGCTAAAGGTTGAGATAATTTGGCACATTAAGGACATTGAACCTCAATTATGTCCCAGAGTCATTGAAATTATGGACCGACAGATAGAGGTATGCCACCGAAGCCGTGTCGAGCATTTGGCCGATATTTTATTTCATACATAATTGTCATAGATCCTTCTATTATAACAAAGAGTATTAAAATAATTCTCCGAAAAGTTTTTGTTTTATTTATATTTAACATCCTGTTTTTTTTTTTCGAATACCTCGGATAATGCCACCAAAAAGAGTTTTTTTTATTTATGGTCCAAGGTCAAAGACCTCTTGTTCTTTAGTCCATGATTTTCATTGCTTTACATAGAAAAGAAATTGCATGGACCTTGACTTAAAGAAACATTTCCATCTTATTTAGTGATAATCGTCTAATAACACCATGCAACAAATGGAAAAAAATTTTCTGACCTTGGATAACCACTATATTTTTTTGATGCACTATGGTCGCTTAACTTTAAAAATCATCAGTATTTCAGATTTTATAGATAAGTTTTTTTATAATTTTTTTCTAAAGTGTGAGATTTTTGAAAAGGCTGCTTCATACATCTTCTGATAACTTTGAAATAACTTTTTCGATTTCTTTACGCCATATGTTAAAAAATTCAAATTATGAAAGCTTTAAGTCATTCTAATATCATTTGTTAATATAATCCATAATTTAGAAGTTATTGAGAAACAAATTATAATTTTTTTTTTTTTTGCTTGAAAAAATTATGATGTTTTTGATTTCTAAAAACTCACAAAAAATAGGAAGAAGTAAAGATTTGCCAAATATTTCACTATTTATTCATAAAGTTGCATATAAGAGAAATAAAATAAACCATAACACTCATGGAAATCGATTGGTCAATACATATTTTATTCCCAATAATGTGAAATAACATAGCTAGTTTCGAAAATAAAAAAATTTGTTGTAATTGTATGTAATAGGTGTCGTATACGCGATATTTTTTAAATTCATAAATATCACTTATACGCTCAGTTGAATTTTAGACTATTACATCAAAACTAGGAAAGAAGTTAGGAGTGGGTTCAGTACGTAGGCGCCAGCGATGGCGATTATTGCATGCCTATACTACGGAACATAAGTATCTTTTGAAGATTACCACCTCCAGTCCACGGAAAAAAAGTCGTACATTGCAACGAGGTTGGGAAACATACTACCATACTCTATTAAACTTGGAAAAGAAAGAAGAAGAAAATAATTTTTTATCAAAAATCGTAATGAGGAACAAAGCCCATTTCTACCTTATTAGTTACATTAATAAACAAAGTTTGCATTTCTGTGCACTGGGTCTCGATCGCTGTTGATTTTTAAAAAAGACGGTGCAAGAGCTCACTCAGCTTTGGCAAGGATTGAGAATTTTAGACACCAACAACAAATCTCGTACCTTATACGTCATGTAGTCTAATATTCAACAAGAAATTACCAATTTGGCGCCAGATGTTTTGCGAGCAACAACTTTAAGTGCGCAACTATATATAAACTCAGGCAGTGGCCTTTTAAGCGATCGTTCTGATTTGAGTGTTTTTTTTTCTGTAAAGTTGTTACATCTGTTGTTGATATTATCGCTAAATCTAAACGTCATAGTTTGACATTTACAAGAGCTACGTAGCCAAGAGTACGTTTATCTCTATGTGTGTTGGCAATTTTTTACAATTTTAGAAATGGATTTAAATTTGCTAAAACGAATTTGTATTAAATTTTGCGTAAAAAACGGATTTGATTGTACGCGAACGTTGGAAATGTTGGACAAGTATTTCAGCAACGATTCTCTAAAGAAAACGTTTGTTTACCAGTGGCACAAGCGGTTCAAAAGTGGTCGTGAGTCAACCGAAGATGATGAACGCAGTGGCAGACCACCGACATCGAAAACCGACGAAAACATTGATTAAGAAAAGTAAACTAAAAATTGATCAATAACCGCAAAATAACCATCAGGGAGATAGCGGAGGACATGAACATTGTCTATGGATCCGTACAAGAGATTTCGTTTAATAATTTGGTTTTCTGTCGTGTAACAGTAAAGTTGGTACCAAAAGACCCAAATTTCAGGCAAAAAGAAACCGTGCTGAGGTTGCAAAAGACATGATTTGCGAAGCTGAATCCGATCCCACACTCATCAAAAGGATCATTACTGGAGATGAGGTGTGGGTTTATAAGTACTACACGCAATCCAGGATTCATGGATTACAATGAACTTTTGCCAGAAGGCCAGACAGTAAACAAAGAGCATTATTTGGGCGTTATGAGATGTTTGTGAGAACTAATTCGTCGAAAGAGACCAGAATTGTATGCAAAAAACTCGTGGTTTTTGCATCATGATAACGCACCGTCGCACAGTGCCATCACTATTCGAAATCCTTTAACAAAAAATGCAACAAATATTATCCAACAGCCATCGAATTCACCTGATTTGGCTTCCTGTGACTTCTTTCTGTTCAATCGGGTTAAAAACCATTACGAGGAACGCCCGAGAAGAAATAATGGATAAATTGCAGGAAGCACTAATGGACATACCGAAAACCGAATTAAAAATTGTTTCAAGGATTGGATTAGGCGCTGACATATGTATGTTACAGCCGATGAAGACTACTTTGAAGTGGACAATATAGATTTTGATGAATAAAAAATATTATTACGAAACTGAAACAACATCATTTGTTTATTTACAGCTGTAAACTTTATTACGGAAATTATTCTATAAGTTTGTGTCAAGGCAAAGATCACCATGCCTGTGAATTATTAAATTGTTGGTTATTAAATTTTACATTTGAACTAATGTATTCAGCTACATTTAGAAGGTTGTGAATTATGATAGAACATTCGAAACAGATGTTAATTTACTATAAAAGGATGCCACATTCTGCTTAGTAAGTCAGTTATAGTTTAACAGTCAAGACATGTTAAAGCATTAGTAAAAGTGTTGACTAAATTTGTGTGTTAAGTTCGAGTTAAATAAGTTGTATACTGTATAAAGTGTATTTACAATTTTTTGAATAAATTCCGGGAACTTTTTGATCAAGGTGGTATGTTTGAAATTTGCCTTATATAAGATTCCTTTTGCCATTGCCTCTGAAATAGTGCAATCGTTTTGCTGTAATAAAGTGACAAAAATCAAATGAATTTCGAGTAGCAACACTTAAAATTAAGCTCAAACAACTTATTTGATCACTGTAGTGAATTAGCTCTGCTCACTGTAATGTACGGTATTACTAAGTCGTATTTGTCTAACTTAAACTTTCTTATGTGTTTTTGAAAGTTCTATATGTATATGTACGTACATATGTATGCAATGTTTGAAGTTAAAGAAAAGATATTGCTTTCACCTCAAGCAAAACTAAAGAAATATCTTTGTGTGTATGTGTACAATTGTGTTTGTAATTCACACACATACTCAGCTAGAGAGATGCAAACAGATACTCTTATACACCCAGACTCATGCAGACCACACAAACCTTTTTACTTACCTTTATATCAAATGGTTTACCATGTAAAATTTATGATGTTGTTTTAGCCAAAAGGTATGAACAACAATAAGCACACACGCGTATATACGTAAACACATATGTATATGCTGTCACAAACACCTATAAAATTACAAATATATGCAGAAACATACACATACTTCTATGAGTATTTTATGTAACATTTATTCTAACAAAACAACTTTCTTCTCTCCCTCTCTCTCCAACTTCCTACGCACTAAACCATTTAAATTGAAAACAAAAGATATAAGAGAGTAAAACAATAACATTTTTGTTCTGGCGTTATTGGTTTTATTGTTATTGTTGTTGCTGCTGCTGTTCATTGCTTGTAAAATTTGTTCAACATTATTACCATTTTTTTTTTGCTTTTGTTCCCTTAGATTATATCCAATGAACATTAAAGCCATCAAATGGACATGTGTAATAAATGTGGATATTTTTTGTACAAAATAACTTCGTATTTTTTCCTTTACGTTTTATTTTTTCTTTTTTTAATTTCTCTTTATCATATACTTTTTGCTTTTTGCTCTTTTTCTTATTTTTTTTTTTTTTTTAATTTTAAAGCAATAACAAAAAAAGGGGTAAAAATCGTGTTGTACGATTAAAAGGCAAAACAAGAGAAAAAATTTTTATTTCCAAAAGGGATTTGATTAAATTAATTGATTCCTCTTTTCTTCTTCTACAATTTATTTCATGTTTTGTTAGAACGTTTCCAAAAGAAAAATCAAAGTCAAAGAACTAAAAATTAAATTTAATCAATTTACTAAGGCAGTTTTATAATTCCATTACTTTTCTCAAAAAATATTTTATTTCGCAAAATAGTCGAGTCCTTTGGGCTCGATACATTTTTAACCATTACCTCTTTTAGGAAATTCTTTAGCAAAGCTTGCCGCTGTTGTTTTCACGCCTTTCCATATAATGTTACACGGTCATAGGCCTTAGATTGTAGTGCATCTGAGTATGTTTTTTGTTCAACCACGGATTCCACTTTAGTGTCAACGGTTACAATAACAAATAAGCTGTTTTAAAAAAAAAAGGGATGGGATAAGCTATAATAAAGCAAATTAAATTGATTCATTAAGTTCATCCTTTTCCTAGTTTATTCTATTTCTTCTAAATAATAACAAATTATGCTGGAAAACTGGTCACACCAAAACAATCACCGCTGAAAGTCTGGGAGAACATATTAACGCCGTACTTTTCTACACAGCGAACACGATCTGTTTGTGAATTACACCCAGTAAATGATAATTTACTCACTGAATATCCGAATTTCAGCAAAATATGTGGAGCAATTGCATTCCTTTAGAACAATAAATCGCTTGGCTTGGAAGAAAATCGGAGAGGAATCACTCCTCTAAACATGACTAACAAGGTTATCGTGCAAATCCTAAACAAAAGACTGTCTCATGATCAAACTCAGAAGATAATAGGCCGGCTTACGTGCTCTTAAATTAATAAAGTGTTGACAGTCTAAGTACGTTCGTCGAACAGTTCATTGATTTCGTGAAAGCTTGTGACACCCTAAGTCACTCTGTCATATAGGCGGCATTGGTATGTATGTAAAGGGATAACTACCAAGATTACAAGACCCGCAACCTGCCAATTATTTACGAGCAGAAACTAATCGGCAAAATTAAAATTTCTTCTCGTATACCGCAAGGTTCCGTATTATCTTTTTTATATTTTCGAAAAAAAAAATCAAAGGCAAAGAACTAAAAACATTCGTAACATTTTTCTCTATTTCATCTCTTATAAGATGTAAAAGTATCATTATCTTACTTGGCTTGCCACTGCTGTTTTTGCGCCTTCCCAAGTTACACTATCATAGCTTTGTTTTTTTTTTTTCATTCAGGGGATAACCCCTACTCATACTGTGCATTGTGCTGGTACTAGGAAATTAGATTGTAGGAAGTTGGATAGAGGGAGTAGTGCTTATGAACATTCGACTTAAATTTGCTTATGTTGTAAGTGGCAGGGAAGATATTCGCTGGAAGATTGTTCCACAAACGAACAGTGCGACCAAAGAACGAGTTCTCTATTTAATCCGTTGTGGATTCATTGGACAATCAACTGGAAGGGAACGGCTCTACGAGAAATATGAGTACTATGTAAAAATATATGTTACCAGGAATTAGTTCCTTAATTTCGTTTGAACATATTCCGTTATAATACCGATAGGACAGTGGAACACCCGCCAGATTGCAGCGATGCTCTAATGAATCGATAGAGTTGACTAACCTACCGTCATTTATAAGAACCTTGAACCTCTAAAATAGACTTTGAAGCACCTGCCCAAACATGAGAGTTGTATTCCAATTTGGGTCGGATATTAAGGAGATCAGATGTGGTGAAGTAATTCTTACACCGTCTTAAAAAACCGAGGCACTTGAATGCTTCTTTCGACGCTCGAAATATGTGATCATTCCAAGAACATCAAAAACATATGATTGCTCAATGTCTACATTACCCATAGATACAGATGACAACACACCACCACGTCTGTGTGTCAGAAAATTGTGTCTTGCGCCCATTAAAGTTGACTCTTTTCGCGCGACCCTACTCAAAGATTTTCGCCAGGTTGCTTGTAAGCGTGTTGTTCATATTCCGCTTTTTCACTTCAATCTCCAAAAGCCTAGGCTTACGATCAAAAGAATATGAAGGACAAATGTTGCTGTCATCTGCAAAGGAGAAGATAGGAAGTGAGAAATAGAAAGTCGTTAAGAAATTTTAGAAATAGAATTGGAGAAAGAACAGAACCTTACGGTACCCCTGAATTTATCCTTATGAGACCCCATCTATAACCATTCTTATAGTGCGATTTCTGAGAAAGCTCAATATGAATCGAGAGAAGTAACTACCGACACCAAAAGCAATAAATTTGGATATGAGATTCTCATGCCAGACTCTGTCAAATGCCTTGGAAATATTTAGGGCCACAACCTTACTCTTACCAAATCCATGAATGGACCTACTCCACTTTTCAGAGATTAACGCCAGCAGATCACCAGTAGAGTTACCTTTACGAAAAACATATTGGTGATCGTTCAGCAAATTGTTGGATTCTATATATTTCACAAGGTGGTGATTATTCATACCCTCCATAGCTTTGGAAAGTGCCGAACAAACTGCTATTTTGCTGCAGTTTTCAGGGTTACAAACCTCACCCTTTTTAGGGATTAGCGTTACATTGGAAACCTTCCAATAGGATGGAAAAACACCCGCACGATAAAACGCACTGAAAAGATTAGCCAATGGACGTGCAAGCGTCGTAGATCGCTGCTTCAGGACCAGCGCTAGAATGTCATCTGGCCTAGAAGACTTATTGACGTCGAGATTTGCAAGAAGCTTTATAACTGCACGGGCTCGAAAGAATATACTAGTCATAGTCACTGATACCCTTTCTAGTTCGGACAGTGGTGGAATGCTCTCCTGAAAGTTCGAATTTCTTGCAAACATTTCAGCCAGAAGGTTTGTCTTTTCAACCGGGTTAGTGAATGTTTGGTCATTCTTTATAAAGACTGGACCGAACTAATGCTGTTCCTAAGCCTTTTAACGAACGACCAAAAGTTCTTACTTCCCCGCAGAAAAGTAAGAACTTTAGCACGTAGGCGCTGTTCGTATAGAGACTTTTCACGGCACACGTAGATTGCATTTGTTATTACGCTTTTAGAGGCTTTTTTTGGTCAACCGTGGCATCTTGAGCAGTTTAGATTACTTTTCTGCGTTTACTTATTAAAAAAAAAGGAAAAATGTGGGAGTCTATAATGATCAACAGCAGCAAGGCTATCAGGCTGAATTTGGTAAAGTTCTATGATCCCACAGAAATGTCAGACAAAGAAATGTCAGAAAAGGAAGGCTTTTATAATACCCCAGCTAGGGTTACAACCAGTATCAACTGCGGAATATTAAAAATTACAGAAAGGCAGATCGATCATAGAACTCTTAGCAAAATTTAGCGTAACTACCTGCTGGTCGTCCGAGAAAAATAAACAGCAACAGCGACCATCATGGATATCCGATAAAACTGGGATCTAATCTTAGAAATAAAGCAGGTTAAGGCTTATAAAGCGTGCTTTTTATATAGTTATAGAACTTTAAGTTGGTAATTCTTTTCAAGATGGCGACCGATTTAACAGCTGTCAAGTGATTTATTTTCAGTTTGGTTTGGCAATTCATCATGAATAGACTCACGCCTGAACAACGCTTGCAAATAGTGCAATTTTTTTTCAATTTTCAATTTTTTCAATTTTCATAAGCGGCGTTTGAACCGACGTTTTTTGATAAAGACTGTGGGAGAAAACTGGAATCGACTGAAAATGTGGACGAGCTGTTAAAACTTGCAAAATAAAAACATCAGCAACTTGCGCAGATTAAAGATATTGAATCTTAGAACGGAAAATGTGTTTTTGTTGTGTCTAACATTAGAGGAAATTCGTACTTATTTTATTTACTTTTTATTTTTTGTTTTTTTTTTTTTTTTTATTTTAAACATAGCAATTTTCAATATTTTCAATAAATCAATTTTTTATTTCATCAAAAAAAAAATTATAATAAAAATTGTAAACAAATGCACATATGTATGTAAGCAACAGCTGTTTCGAACATTGGATTTATTTAAATTCGAAATTACCAAAACCGACTTGGTTTTGTGACACCAAATGAATCCAATATTGGTTTTCAAAAACGACAAAAAGCCAAACTAACTTGGATTCTATGGCACACCCGATAGTTTTTTTTCAACTTTTTTCAGATTTTTCAGATTTAAAGAAATTCCAAAGCTTTAAGATATTTCTGTTATTGAACCAATATTTACAAGGCTTTCCGAAATCTTTTTATTTGAAGTGAATATAAAAATTTGTAAAATGTCGAGGTAAATATATCGAGCTTTTAATGAGTTTTTCTATATAATGAATTCTTTTTTGTTGTAAAAGATATTAGATAACACATAAAGTCGCAAATTTGAAATCGAAAATAGTTTTAAGTAAAACGGTATAATTTAATGTCTGAGTTTTAATATTAAAAATTTTTTTATTATTTTGGATTTTTTAGTTTCAGATTTCAACTCCTTTAATATCTTCTTATTCTTCTTTGTTTTTAATATGTTGTTAAATCAACTAAATTTTTTTATAATTTAAACCTTAAAATTTATTATCCAACTAATTGCACACTAATCAAGACACCTTTAAAGAAAAATAATTGCCTTCCCACAAACGCAAACAGCAGCTGACCGTAAGAATAATAACTACTAAGCTCCAAAGACACGCCTTCCAATCAAGCAATGCTATTGACAACGATGACCACCACCACATGCATTATAAAATCATTTCCAAAAAGATTGTAAAGAAAGTTAATTAAGAACACAAATACCATATATGGTTTCTTAACATCAGCAGTAGCTACTTACTACCTGGCAATCTAACCAAGATGATTGCAATTTAGGAGGAAAAGAAAAAAACTTAAAAAATAAATTTTTTTAGTAATATATAGAAGAAGAACTACTACTGTACGTACCACTTGTACTTAACAACCTCAACAAGTATTTATTATCAATTTCAGTTAAAAAAAAAATATTGTCGAAAGAAAGTGCGTTTTATAGCAGGTTTCCAGGGTTTATTTTACTGAATTTTTTTTAACAAATTTAGTTACCATTTTTTACTCAAAAGACAAAACTGATATAATTTACTACGTGCTATACTATATTTTGCCACAAATAATAGATAGAAATAAAAGAGTGGACCACTTAATGACTTTGAAAAAATTTTGTTTGTTACTTTTCTTGGAAGCATATATCCAGCGCTAAAAATATGCATAACGTAATCGCTGATGTAAGCGATACATAGTAGCAGTCAGTGATGATGCTTTGACTTAATTCTCCACTTAGATTTAACATAGAAGTGTCATAGGCTGCCTAATCGTTGCGCTCTCACTTAAAAAGTAAACGACGATGTAAGCTAGTAACACTGCAACTGCAGTTACACTGAAATTTCAGTTCTAAGTGAGCTTACTGATGCTTCTGCGAACAGAGGGAAGTTAGAACATAATGCATATAAATAACAATCCAATTTACATTCGTAAGTTAAGGGCAAGTGACGTTACTACTATTCCCAATGATTTTTTAATCGAAAAATTAATGTGTTTTGAATTAAATTTAGCTTAAAAATGGCAACATTTTTTTATTAATATATTTATATAATTTAATTATCGCAAATCTTTATGGTATATTATATTAATTCCCATAACATTCCATGAAGGAACATGGGGACTTCTCTCAGTCAATGAGTTGCACCCGATTTTATTTTTAGACTCATTAAAAGGGGGAACTACAGTTTAACGCCGACTCCGAACGGCGAACGCATTAGAGAAGTTTTCAATAGTAGTAATACTCATAACCAGTTACTTGCTAATGTTATAAGGTGATACCGCTGTTGAAAAACTTTTTCTTTTTTCGGATGGTCTGGCTTGGTATTAAACCGAGGACCTTCTAAAGGGTCCGCCATCTAACGTTTTTTTTTTGTCAACTAGTGCTTATTTCGTGAATGGTAACATTGAACCGCTGAACGAATATGGTTATGTATACTCCTCGCTAAGTGGGCCTGCGATCGACTTACAGGAGATGCCGATTTTTCCAAAAAAATAATCCTTTAAGATGAAACTCATTTTGATCTTGGCGGGTATGTAAACAAGCAAAATTTTCGTATTTGGGGCACAGAAAACCCGCACGCATTGAAAAGCCGATACACCCAAGACGAGTCACCATTTTGTGCGGATTTTGGTCCAGAGGCATAATTGGGCCATTTTTCTTCGAAAATGAGCAAAAAGTGGCCATTACAGTCAATTGCGATCGTTATCGGGCCATGTTGAACGAATTTTTGTTCACAAAAATTAAAGAGGAGGGCATTAGCAACATTTGGTTTCAACAGGAACCACACAGCCACACAGCCGAAGCTACATTCGATGTTTTGCGCCCTGTTTTTGAAAATCGCATTATCAGCCGCAGAGCTGATGTCGTTTGGCCACCGTTGGACTATTATTTGTAGGGTGCCGTCAAAGATAACTGTTACGCCAACAAGGCAGAGACAATTGACAATTGACTTTAAAGGACAATATTCGTAAAGCCATTGTTGAAATACCACTGCACACAATCGATAATGTGCTTAAAAATTGGACCGATCATGTAGGCTGCTGCATGGCCAGCCCAGGCAGCTATTTGAATAAAATTATTTTCCATTATTAACCGGAAGGATTGTACTCTCAAATAAAAAAAGAAATTTGAGAAAATATTCAGTAGTTTTTTTTATAGCATTAAAAAAAAATTATTTGGCGAACCTCATAGTTGGTAGGCGGGTGTCTTACCTACCATACCACAGCGGCACAAATCTTTATGGTAATTTCATAAAAAGGGTAACATTTAAAATTATGAACTGATGTCATAAAATTTTTTTGCAAAATATGTGTTTTTAAGAACTTTAAAACAGAGTTGGAGATCATTTTTAAATCTGTCAATTTTGAAGACGTCTTTCTTTATAGCTTCTGAAAAAATAAATCATAAAAAATATATCAGTATATTGCTTACTAATCACTGACCTTATCATTTGGACTCATTGAATTTTGCACTTATTTACTTAAATTTAATTAAACATGGTGACCATACGTAACATTTTATAGTTTGGATGAATTTGTGACCTTATCATTTTGAAGCACACCTTATGTAAGTGTAAAAAAATGTTAAGTAAGCCTACCAAAAATTGCATCCACCACGGCATCAAATTCTATAACGCCTTTCTTTGCATTTCCCCATCATACAAGTCGCTGTGCTAAATTTTATCAAATCCTCTTGGTCCTAAAATGGTTTTTAGTTTTGCAATCTCAAACGAAAAATATACGCTAATCTTAAACTATTGTTTTTCTTTTTGAAAACTTACATAGGAATCTGGATCTTCCAAAATAACCGAATCATAATTGGAAAATCGGCATCAGTTATTTTAACCAACTGTTAAACAATTGATATACTTTAGTTATTACACATTAATCACATAAAAAGAAAAAGTTTAACTAATATGTACAATTCAAAAATAATTTTGGTTGACTCAGACTTCATAAATACATACAAAAGTAACGGTATTTTTTATTTTTAGTACATTTAAGAGAATAATAAAAAAAATTAAAAAACACTTTAGTGAGCAGTCACTGACTCTGCCGCTTATATTGTATACGAAGTTTTGTTATGTGCATATGATATTCTAAATTACGTCTAATTTACATTTTAAGTACTTAAAAGCTCGCCAAGAATATTATGCTCATGTCATTGATGACTGTCTTGGTACTTCGTTTTATTTACCGCTGAGTTGTTTTCACAAAGCATCTCCATTTTTCACGGTTCATGGCTGTTGTTTCTGCTTCTCTGCATGTTAGATTACGTTGTCTTAATTCATGGATAATTGTGCGTCTCCAGTTGTTTCTTGGTGAACAACAATTTTTAGAGTGACATTCTGTTGATACTATTAGTACTTTTTTGAATGGTGTAAACGATCCACCCCCATTCCCTTTTCCTAATCTGCATTAGTATGGGTTTCTCATTAGTCATGTTTCACAGTTCTGTGTTACTTATTTTGTTAGGCTAGAATATGATCTGATTCTGATCATATGATTCTGAGGTGTTTATTGTTGAATACCTGAAGGTTTTGCGTAATGTTAATCATTGACATACAGCGGAACTGATTTAACACATGATTTGAATATTAGAAAAATAAAAAAAAAAAAAAAAGTTAAGCAAGAAAAACCAGAGGACTATCGACTAAAGTCCAAAATAATAAATGTTTGTTCTTTTAAAGCTAGGGATACAAAGGCAACATTCGATTGCTATGTTAAGTCTTAGAAGTTTTTTACCGACCTTTTAAGACACTTTTTTGATTTTTTTATGGTTTAATTAAGGACTTATTCCATATGTTTATCTAGGATTAATAAGGGACGTATCTGTTTTTTATTTTACGTGGTAATATGTAATTACAAATCGACAAACATCTACATATCTGACTTTCACCCAATTCACACTATGACTTTAAAGGATTGTGTTTTTCTCAATTCTGTTTTAAATCTGCTACTAAGAACCTCTTGAATTTTTACCATGATTGTAAAATCATGATTTTTTTTCTTGCAGGGTTGATTTTTTAACTATAATTGCTTTATTTTACATTGACGATCAAAGCACAATACAAAAAAGAATAAAAAAACGTAAAGGAAAATACACGAGAAATCATGAAAAACACAAATCCTGTTTTTTATACTACTCTTTCTTCCCTACTCCTCTCGCCAGCAAACCATGCTGTGAATCGCGTGTATCTCTCTCTATTCGAATAATCAGTTTAGCTAGGAATAAGTAGTCATAAGTTTTTGTTTTTGAAAAAGACATAAAATAAATCAGAAGGAGCATAACCGCATTTTTAACAGTCGTATTGTGGAACCTTCAACAAAATTTTTTTCAAAAGTAATGATATGACAGTAAAATAGCTTACAAAGAGGCAATAATATTGCCTTATAACGTCTGTCAAAAGGCTTAAGAGTAGACTACTATTCTAATTATGAATAAGAGTGAATTAGAAAAAAATAAACTTTGTCGCGTAAGCATAGCAGGGTACAGACTCGCCTGCCTCGATATGACTGGGGCAATGAGAACATGTCGTTGATAAATTTAACACTGCTTCACATTTATATGGTAAAGGTGGCTCTATGTTCGGCGATAAAGTTTTTTGCCAAGTGTTCGGTACCCCTTCGCCAGGTAGTCGGAAAACCATATTCGGTTCTGAATGTCATGTCTTTTAATCTGTGCTTTGGCAGGAGATTCAGGATGGACTGTAGTTTGATCTAAACTAGTGTACCCATGGCTCCAAAATAAAAAAACTCTGTCGTTACTGATGTTCGTGGACCCCACCAGGACTTATCGATCCCACTGGGAAGATCGCTAAGTGTCTTCCAGGCTGAGTTCATGGCCATTGCCATATGTGCGGAGATCAACCTAGACAGTGGACTCAAGTGTAAGACAGCCAAGCGAATGCATTGTCTAGAAACTATTCCGTGACACCCTATATTGGTCCAGAACCTTACTGTGCAGCACCACTAACTACCATCCGCATCCTAACCAAGGATTGGAAAATTGTTAGATGCTTGAAACACTGGAAATTCAAAGGGGACTTCGCCACTTTAGGGCGGCGATCAGTCCGCAATTTGTGCGTCACTCTGAAGTACTCAAGTATAGCAGGCTGGACCAATGCGCCACTGTGGATTAAAGCGCATCTGAATAGGATGGTGGATTGTAGACTCACAGGCATCAGAGAGAGCGAAACACATATTGTGTGAATGTGGATTCTTGATAGTTTTAGATGGAAATGTTTAGGTAGATATATTGTCTCATTAGGTGACATATCCATCATAGTGGTTTTAGACCTGTTGGTGTTCGTTAGGAAGGCAGCCGATCAACTGAACCAAGTATAGACGAGCAGGGGCACAATAGGTCCTATTATTCGTGGTGTCCTGCAATAGTGCCTGGTTGGCATGATGATAATAATAATAAACATAGCATTGGCCAATAAATTCAAGAACATAATCATAACTAATTATAGAAGTTATGATGAAGTACATATTTGATAACGACCCAATGTTGCCAACTTTAATGTAAGGAAAGAAAGATATGGTTGTTTGCTAGCGGCAAAACTTGCACTGATGTGGTTGGTTAAAACTTTCAAAGGGCATTGGCTTTGGGGCAATTCAACTTCCCGATCCATATTTGTGCCAATTTTACTTGTGTTACAGATTCGAGAATTTTATGTATATAATAATGGTGTCGGAGAGTCAGGCAATTTTAAAGCTTTGCCTTCTTTTGAGGTAAAATTAAAGATTGTTAGGAACTGTCTCTTTTACAATGAGCTTAGTGTACACAAGTTGGTGTTATAAAGGCCAGCGTGTAAATGAAAGATCTGACTCAGAGGAGCTCGACAGATTTCAATTTAACCTGAGCCGTTTTTTTTATCCCTGTGAGATTACTCATTAAGGCCAAACATTTTTTGTGGTATAAAATACCATCTTAGGAAATTTTAAAACTAAAAAGTGTTGTTTCTGCTCTGAACAAGTGGTGGTCTGTTATACAGCTTCGAGGGTAAGCTGTAGTAATTTTAAATGAGTTATTTGCTTGCTCACAAAACAGAATAACTGGTTTCGTTCGAAACATCAACTTGATTTAAGGCTACACGAAAGATCATTTGGGTTGTGGGCTGGACAATCTCCTCAATTAATCAGTATGAAGAAGGTTTATGGATAGATACCAAAAAATATTTCAATGACAAGACCAGTATCCATCTCTCGTCCTTGTTCCTCTTGTGAATGCTTAAAAATATTTTCCATTTTCATTCTGAACTAGGAAAGATAGCTTAAGGAATTTTGTGAACTTTCATTTATTTAAGTTTTCTAACCCGAATAACATTATAATGTATTGAAGATTTCTAGCACAATACTCGAAACATGTGTCAACTGGTTACATTATCCAAATTATCGAACACCTGCAATATGATCATTAAGTGGAAATCTTTGCTTACAAACATCTAAAGCTTTTAAGCCGATCAGGCTTCTCCTTAAACAATGTTCACAAAGGACTGACGGTCGTCTTTTTCAGCTTCCCAACACGTATTACATACAACAAATTTATAAAATTTTACAGCACAGTATGAATATGAAATAGCAAATACTAAATTAACACATAACTTTTTATGACAGTCTGTTGCAAATTAAAATTTTGTTTAAAAATTGCTTCATTGTTAATTTCTATTTTATAGAGTCATATTTAATCATTAAACTTAAATACAATTTTTTTTTATCGCAGTTTCACTTGAATTATTGTGATATCTTGTTGTTTTATTTGCACTTTTTTTGTACTATGAAAAAATTGTCTATGGGACTTATGTCAGGTGACTAATAAGTAGAATTAAACCGTCAAGTCAAGTTTTGATGTCGGAACTTCCAATTTTTTTAACTTTTTGTTTTCGTCACACTTAAATATAATACTCCTACTTTCATCGCTCAAAACAATTTTACTCCAAAATTCTTCAACATAAAATTTTAATACACGCGAATATATATGTTAGGCAGTTTTCTTATGGTTTTCCATATTGCTTGATGAAGCCTGCTGCTCATCTATTCTTTTTGATATAACCACAAGCAAACATAAGTTAATATACTCGTAATTAGATATTTGGGAATGTAATACTTACTCGATCATACATATGAGTATATGGATGGAAATCTACTCAAAAAAATATATAAAAGCTTCTGGCTGTCAAAACTTAAGCCGAAACACATACGTAAATCAGGGCATAAACCCAGTTGATCATCAGTTCATTTTACACAATTGTCAAACTTTGTATGAAAAAAATCTGTATGCATGGAATATGACAGTTGCATAAAAGTCAGTTGTTGTAACAAGAATATCGAATGCAATTTTTAAATATATGTTCACAAAACTCATGCATGTTATGTATATATGCAGCATACATATATACATTTCGTGAGGAAAATTGGACATTTACTCATTTTCAAAAAGGGTCAAAAAGGGCTACATTAAAAAAAGGGTCATAAAAGTGACATTGGCATGAAAAATAGTACGGCAACACTGGGATATAGTTATTGTTGTTATAAAAAATTCATTTCACCCGTAAGCAGGGCTGCGAACCCACTGGCTAACACAATTAAACCCACCCGGGCTTATTCCGTTTTTTACCTCAAACAGATAATGAAATAATAAATTTATCAAATCACTGCTTACATCTTTTCTCCACTTCTGAGCCAATTTCCATATCCCGTGTCACAAAAACTTCTTGTCTTTCAAGTTGCTCCAACTTTGAAACCGATTTTGTATTTCTTCAAAGGTAGTGATTCGGTGATATGCTAAAAGATAAACTCATACCTCTTGATATGGATAGTTTCTGAAAATGTAGGCCGGAATTGCGGTTGCTTCCCTTACACTTTTTGTTAAAAAACGTAAAATCCACGTGTTTTTAGCCGTAGAACGGAGTAATTTCCGCTTAAAGCAAATGTGTTCCATAATTTGAACAGGCCGTTATAGCGAAATGCCATGTAAAGAAAGCCCGTATAAAGAGGTATGAGCAATGTTCGAAGAATACGGCGGATGCGGCATTTGATCGTTTCTAATAATTGTTATGAAACTTTTGCAATATGAGATCGGGTGTTGTCATGCAAAAGAATAACTTAAACATTTCTGTCTTTATATTCTAACGCATGGTTCAAACGAAGTAATTGCAGTCTGCTTCGATCACCCAGTTTTAACAACTCATAGTACACAATGACGCCTTGATCACACCAAGAGTACAAAATTGCTTTATAAATACTAAAATAACGTGATAATATATATAAACAAACAATAAAAACCCCGGTTCTTGCCAACCCTGCTCTTAGGTATTACCCGCAGAGTGACCTGTGTTTTAATCCGGCTAAAACCGAGTTTTTACTACAAATCAAGTAGTTAAAGGTTTAATCTTTTTTTGCTGCATTATTATAAATATTTCTCCTGTTCTATTATAGATCACAAAAATAAAACCCCTCAATTGCATACCCCTATAGTTGGTGTGAGTTCAATTAATATGTCGTTGTTGCTTCTAGGGTTTATAACGGAAAATGTTATTATCTTCTCTTATATGGTTTCACAAGCATTTTATTTTGTTACCAACAAATATACAATAAAGAAAAGCAACAACAGAAAGCAGTGTTACACTGAAACTGAAGCAGCGTAGTGTGTGTAATAAAATGTGGAAGTGCAGAAAATTGAAATTTATATCCATGTTTCCCCAAATGATTGCATTTACGCACATACATATACTCCCGCATGCATGTACACATACACATAATCTCTTTCACGTATACTAAGATTTTTTAAAAATACTTAAACAGAGAACTAGAGTATGTTCGTGTGTGTGTGTGTGGGTCTAATATTTATTGAATTGTTTTCTTGTCTGTTTGTCTGCTTTTTTAATATTTATACACTTCAAGTACAACAACTACAGTATGAAAAATTATAAGAACACTTTTACACTATGAGCTGTATCTTCTTACAAAAAAAATTATATAGAAAAATGAATATTTGCAATACAATTGCATACGTTATCACAAATAATAACATAAATTAATTGAAAATTTTGGAAAGGGCCCTAAAATTGTCTATATGAAGAACTTTACTAACGGACTAAATAGATTTTATATTGTTACGTTTTAACCTTTTTAATACGTTTAACTTCTTTTAGGCTGCGTTAAATAAAATAAATACTTTATACTACGACACTAAATTCACAAATTATTCAACACTTTTAATTACGCCTAAACACCGCTTTACTGTATGCCTTTACATCTTTACACAATGTCTTTCAAGCTATAACTGAATTGCTATACCAAATCATCATCAATATCGAACATTCTTGTGGTTACTACAGATTCCTATTTACGTTAAATTCAAGAGATAATAAAATCATTATACACAAAAAGGGATCAAACTGGCAACACCGTTAAACATGCAAGTGGTAGCGCTCTACAAAAGAGCCTTGACACAAACCAATAAATTCCATAGCTAAGACTATCATTGCACTATGGTTCCAAATTGATTTTTTTGCCAAAAATTAAAAAAAAATATTTTTTAAATTGTTAAAAATGAATTTCTTTTCTTAATGGCAACACTCCAAGCAATCAAGAAAACATATTTAAAAAAAAACAGTTAGCAACACTGCCGGTCTGCTAGACTTTCAAAGTTAGAAGTCTAAACACGTGTTCTTAAATAAGTGTTAAAACAGTGTTACAATTGTAGAACGAGCTAACCTTAAAAAATAAATAATAAAAATATAATATAAATATAAAATAAAAAATAAAAATTCCCACAATATAGTCCCTGATGTGGTGTATTTTCTTTTTAGACATTTTATTTTCGTAACAATATTGTGTAATTTTATAAAACTGCATGAATGGGCCTAATATCATGATGCTACCATTAGTCTACAAGTCTCTGTAAAATTGTTGTGTGTGGTTTAATTACTACACACACAAGAAATAACAGCAAATTTATATGACATAATACACACGCCCACACACATATATTCAAATACAATTAATAAGAAATATTCTAAAGCAATTCATATTTATTTTAAAAATGGTGACGAAAATAGATTTTTTTCAGTCGTAAGAAGTAAAGAATTAAAATTGTGATTAATGAATAACAGAGGTTGCTGTGTGCATATTAAGTGAAGAGCAACTAGGTGAAGTTTTAAAACAATAATAAAGATGTTCTGTTGTTATGAAATACGGTATGATTAAAAAATAGCATAATAATTTCTTTTACTTTAGAAGGTAAAAACGTAACAATATCAAAAGTTAATCCTAATTTTAAAATGTTAATTATTTCAAGTGCAAGCAAGAGAGTTAACATTTTAAATTTAATAATGGGTCCGCCATCTAAGGTTTCTTTTTCAACTAGTGCTTATTTCGTGAATGGTAACACTTAGCTCATGTCTGATTTGACAGTTAATTAGATTTATCCTTCCGCTGAACGAATATGGTTGTGTATACTATTCGCTAAGTGGGCCTGCGATCGACTTACAGAAGATTCCGATTTTGCCAAAAAAAAATCATTATTTCAGATGAAGCTCATTTTGATCTTGGCGTGTATGTAAACAAGCAAAATTGTCGCATTTGGGGCACAGAAAACCCGAACGTATACATTGAAAAGCCGATACACCCAAGGCGAGTCACTGTTTGATGCGGATTTTGGTCCAAAGGCATGATTGGGCTATTTTTCTTCGAAAATGAGCAAGGAATGGCCTTAACAGTCAATAGCGATCGTTATCGGGCCATGTTGAACGAATTTTTGTTCACAAAAATTGAAGAGGAGTATATTAGCAACATTTTGTTTCAACAGGATGGCGCTACGTGCCACACAGCCGAACCTACACTCGATGTTTTGCGCCCTGTTTTTGAAGATCGCATTATCAGCCGCAGAGCTGATGTCGTTTGGCCACCTCGGAGATGCGATTTGACACTTTTCGACTATTATTTGTGGGGTGCCGTCAAAGATAAGTGTTACGCCAACAAGCCAGAGACAATTGACGCTTTAAAGGATAATATTCGTGAAGCCATTGGTGAAATACAGCAGCACACAATCGATAATGTGGTTAAAAGTTGGACCGATCGTGTAGGCTATTGCATGGCCAGCTGAGACAGCTATTTGAATAAAATTATTTTCCATTATTAACCGGAAGCATTGTACTTTCAAATAAAGGAAGAAATTTGAGAAAATATTCAGTAGTTTTTTTATAGCAAAAAAAAAAAAACGATAGTTGACTTATGTAAATTTTTTTTATATTTAAAAATTTTTTAAGGCCCCAGTTTATCCGAAAAGTCTTAAATAACCCAAAATATTTAACTTCAAGTAACGTTTAAGTGTATCCCTCCCTCTACATGAAATATATTCGTATAGATGAATACATTGTTTTATACAATTCAATATTTATATATTCACGTATATTTCAATCAGATTGGTATATATAAATATTATTGTTTTACTTTATTCTATACTGTAGACATACATATCGCACTTGTACCGCTATAACAAGTCAACACGAAATTTTTAAATTTTCAGGCATAAATCTTTACTACTTTATATGCAATTATATCACAAAAGGAAGTTTTGTTTTTCTTTTTTTACGAAAGAGTTGAAAAAATGATGTAAGAATTTTACAATGGGTAGATATGACCACTGTATATCGTTTTCTTGTAAAAAGTGAAAATTGACAAATTTTGAGTTGAATCACTTTAGCGGTGCAATTGCGATATGTACGTTTTTCATTTGTGTTGTTGTTTTTGTTATTATTTTATATTGTTACCTTCAATTTACACAGATTATACCACCTTTGCAAGCTCAAATCCAATTGTGGTTCATTGGTTTTTATTGTAAACATTGATAAGTTTTCTGTTAAATTCAGAAGAAAAAATAAATAAACTAAAACTAAAATAAAAGACAAGCAAGTTAGATTATATAATACCCTACATATAAGTCGATCCTAACGTTCTCCTGGTCTTCCAGCTTACCTCTGGCTAAATGACAAATATCAGAAGGATAATCAGGAGAAAAACGGAACTTAGTTTGTTAGTTAGTTCCAACGGATAGCCAGACATGTGTTCAGGTCACGCTGATAGATTCCACTGTGATGCCCAAAGAAAGGTGCATTTAGTATCCAGGCAGACCTGCGTGTCCATGCGCAGGTCTGAAATGAACCAACAGACTCATATACGAAAGAAGTCAAACCGACGACATCTTTGGCAGCCAGGTCTGATATGATAATGGTAAGCCGAAATTGACTGCCAAGGAAAACATATATAGTATCCGAAGGATTTGGACACTAATACAGCAACTGGTCAACAGTGGCCTATTCCTTCTCTTCCTAGCAACTACTACAGTATTCATTGAAAGGCAGACCAAGTGTCGTCACAGGCGAACCAGTACAGAGTGCCCATTCATTTTAACCACAAAAATGCGTAAACGTACAAATCCCTAAGCCGTCCATCCGACACACAATTCCCCTGGGTGTTATAGTAACTTATCACTCATATAACCTCCTGGACTGAATATATCGCCAACTCGTTTAGAGATGATCCGCATTTACATACTAACAACTGTGTTAAGAAGACGCTGAAGAGCGTCCTAATCGCGGCTTAACAGTTTGTACAGCTCCAGATATTCACATTAAATGACATGTAGTACATCGACCAGTCAACTGCTCTCTTTATGGCCGAGACCTATGTGCGCATTTAAGACACTGCAGTATTCCATAAGTCTAAAAAAGTGTCTTTCCATATGCGGAAGTAAAGACATCATACCCGAGCCCTCCAAAGACTTCAATACATGCGTTTGCAGCTTAACAGATTACCCAACCAATTCATGCTCCTGCCTTAACGCAGACGTAATAACCATTTGCTTGGCTGGATACCAGTTCATCCTTTATTTCTTTTTGATTTACTATATACTGTTACGAAAATAAGATTGGGAACCACTGCGTTTATTACTTCGTTAAAATAAATAAACAAAAGCTGCAAGAACAACTAACAACTAAACTGCTGTTTAGAAATAAATCTACAACAATAAACATTAGCAGAGCCAAAGTAAATAAAAATAACACGGCAACAACAACAATTAAGCAGCAAAGAAAACAAGTAACAGACAATAAACAAGCAACGACAAATACTAAAAGCAGAAAGAGGTAGTTGTTTACATACGTATGATTACAAAAGAACTAAAAAGAAATTAAGAGAAAGAAACGGAATTTACCTGAAATATCGAGAGGTTCGAGAGCTTTCGATGTATTGTTTACTCAGCACATCGATGCGAAAAACGATCAGTTTTTAAGTAAAGTTAACTCAGTGAAAGTGTTATTGGTGTGAAGAGAGTTTATAATGAGTAAACTCATGAAGCTGGTAGTCAAGTAAAAACCAGTTTTGTTGGAGCTAACTCAGTAAAGAGAGTTAAGTGTGGATAACCTCTGGTTGAAAAGGTTGTGATCGAATCTAAATTATAACTACGATCGGGTTGGAAGATCTTTAGGAAGAAAGATCTGTCGAGCAAAAATATTACAAGCAGTGGTGCTCATAACTGGTTGAATAAAGGATTTTTAATTAAAATCAAAAACAAAATTTATTTTATTTTAATTACAATCCACGAACTCATAAAAACACGTTTTTAAAAAGGTAAAAACGTAACAATACCTACCATATATAGATCCAAGTTGGAACAAACGGTCGTGACGAAATTCTTTCACCTGTTTCATTTATTTCGGATTCCATAAATGCACACGGTTAATCGGCTACCTATATGTGTATATTCGAACAAAAAAAAACCAAAATATTCAACTGAGAATAACAAATAAACAACAATTTCATTCAGTTATGTAATAACTTTTGATGAAAGCATATACATATATAAGAGCACAAGTCTCTTTGCGTATTAAACTGTTTTGCTGTTTACCTTTTTAATTTTCTTCTTCAACGCGCACTACAAAAATTTACTACTACTACTACTACTACTACTACAAATGCGATTCTCTTTTTGGCCATCCTTGAGTTAAAGTACAGTTTATAAACATAATTAGGTTATACATTAGGGAAATCGATTATTCGACTTTTTTCAAAAAACGATTTTCGAATAATTCGAAAAGTAGCACCTTTAAAAAACCGCTTTTCGGTTAATAATAATTCAAATAACTGGTTAACCGGTTCTTTTATTTAAATGAAATTGGACCACGTCGTTTTAAAAATAAGCAGAAGCTGATGGTGAGCTTAAAATTAAAGTGACAATCAATACTAACAATAATTCTAACAAATCTCATAAAAACTATGCAAAAACCGTGTGCGGAGGCCGTAAAAAACAAAGTTTATTACACAAAGTGCTGATAAATGCTTAAATTTCGAACAGCTACTCAAGAAGCTAAGTTCGTTTTTGTTATATTACTTGGTACAGAATGAAATTAAAGGTTTGTTATTTTAGATATAATTTAGGTGCCTAAGATAACAAAAATTAAATATTTTACTTTGAATAAATCTATTATTAATGTACGAGTCCTTAATCGCCTCGACAAGAAAATTTGTTTAGATTTCGAGCCGCACCGTATGTAAATTTATGCACCACGTCTTTAATAGTATGTATGTTACTGTAGTGTGCTAGGTAAGAACCCACCTTTCAACCAAGAAGTCGTCGGTTCAATCCCAGGCCACACCATTTGATAATTTCCAACAGCGATATCACCTCATCTAGTAATGACTAGCGACTGGTTATGGGTATACACGCTATGAAAAACTTAACTAACTAATATATCTGCCGTTTGAAACCGGCGTTTGTGGGTTTGTGGGCTTTCAATGAGTCTAGTTGATCATTCTCCATATACAAAAATCAATATTTAAAAGTTATTTTTGCTCAAGAGTGCATATCTTTTTCGATCTACCTTGGTTTTCACGTTCTTTGTGAGACGTTCAAGGTTGTCATATATACAAAAATAATTAAATTTACACAAATAGTTAAACGATGAGCATATTTGCAATAAAAAATATACAAACGTATCAAAATTATACTTATTTAAATTAACCAGTTATTCGTGTTAAATTAACCGGTTTATTCGGTATTCGAAAAATGAAGATTTTGAAAAAACCCTATTAGACATAACCAAAAAACCGGTTAAAACAGGTCGAATAATAACCGTCCGATCTCCCTATTATACAGGGCTTCCGCCGGGAAGATATATTACTTTGTTTGAAAGAGAATGGATCTTATATTAATAAATGTTTTATTTAATGTCGGCAATTATGTATGGAATACGATATCAGATAAATGTCCGCCTCTGTTAGCCTGACAAATGCGAGCCCTTTTGAGCACATTTTTCATTACATTCTCACACATTTCAAGTGGTATTTCAATAATTTCGTCACGAATATTTTGTTTGAGTTACTCCAGCGTTTCTGGTTTGTTTTGCGTAAGCCTTGCTTTTCAGATATCCCCACAAAAAGAAGTCCGGAGCAGTCAAATCAGGTGACCGTGGAGGCCAATCTACATCATTATTCCTTGAAATAATTTGTTGTGGAAAGAGGTTTGGCAGTAATTCCATTGTAATCCTGGCTGTATGCGATGTGGCACCGTCTTGTTGGAACCACATGTTAGTCAAGCCCAAAACAAAAAATATCACGACATCGCTTTCTATTGACAGTTACCGTTACTCCGTTTTCAGTTTCAAAGAAGTACGGTCCAATGATTCCTCCTGACCAAATTGCACACCAGACTGTCACTATTAATGGATGCAAAGGTGACTGATGAATATTTTTAGGGTTTCCATTGCCCAGAACCGACTACTCTGTTTATTCACATAACCATTCAAATGAAAATGTGCCTCGTCACTCATTATGATTTTTTCATGAAAATCGGGGTTGTCATGGGCGAGCTGTTGGTTTACTGAATATTTTTCCATAAAAAATTTGCAACGTCTCTAATTCACGACTGCCAAATATGAACCGTCAAGACTAATGTTTACCAAAATGGCGACAAAACAAAGTAGTATATCTTCCCGGCGGACACCCTCTACATATATGACTCTTGAAATCAAATATCGAATGGTATAAATCCAATATGTTACAAAGCAGTATAGAGCACATTAACATATTTGTGTCAAGTTTCAGAATAATCGGTATGAATTTTAATTATCGGGGGTGTTGAAGTAAAATTTTTACCAATGCGTTATACACATAAAGGCTAAATAAAAAAATATAGATGTAGAACTTTAATTTGAATGCATCATTAGTCAAGTCAACCACCTATGACAGATTGTAGGCTAAAAAACACTCATCTATTTTCTACGAGTATGTAGATTTTTCTAAGCACGTTTGTAGTTAAATTTGTCAGAGTGTGTATTTACTAATATGTCTGTGGTTTAAATTGACACAAAATCCCAACTAATATTTTGTAAATTTTAAAATCGTCATATAATTTCCTACAACTTTCTATATTTTCCCACCACCATCCACTTCACACCAACGCACTTTGTTTAGAGTTTAATCCATTTGCAACACTTTTAGGTATTGCAAAAATAATTTCATTTATTCTTGCCATGCAAAAGAGCATTACTTGTAGAGTAGAATTGATTTAAAAAAGAAGAAAATCTGAACAATAGAAAATTGTAAGAGAAAATTATGTTTTCATGTTGAGATTACTTGTTTTGAATGCATACGAGTATGCAAATTTTAAAAAAGTGGTGTAATCACAGGCTTATACTTGTATTTTATTTATGGCAAATAAACAAGATTAGAGAGGATATGCAATGCTATAGAAATTCATTGATACTGTTTAAAAATTGATGATTTTGATTTTTGCGTCTCTACTTTTCAAAAACGTTTAATTTAATGAGTTTGTAGATTGGAGTTAAAATAAAAATAAATTTGTGTTTGGTTTTAATTCAATAATCCTTTACAAACACAGTTTTATGTTCCACTGCTTGTAACCTTTTCACAAGGGCTTCTGTCTGAGAATTTTTTGATCTTTTCGGACAGTCGGGCCGCGATAAGGTCTCTCGCAAATGTCACCTCGACGTCTGTTCTAATGCATGAATGTTTATGTTAACACTAAATATCGTTGGCAGCATGAGGCACGTGCGGTATCGCCAGGCTCTACTTGACCAACTTTGACGTAAGGAGGACTAAAAATCTTCTCTCGCTAAGTCGGATGGCCATACACCGCACAATTGCAGTGCTAACGGGTCACTATCTGATTGGGAGGCATGCCGCTAGACTTGGTATTCCCTCGAATGATTTTGCAGGATTTGTGGTTCCGAAGAGGAAAAGACTGTCTTTCACCTTATGTGTCAGTGTCCGGCTCTTGCTGCCAGAAGACTTAAGTTCTTGGATTCCAAATTTTTTTTAAATGGTTTCCTATGGATACTGTGGGATCCACAAGTTGGCATTTATGCATGTGGTATCACAATAGGTCAAATATCTGGCCTAAGTGGGACTCCTTCTCTTTAAGGGGTCCACCACCTCACCTAACCTATCCTAACCTTTTCACAAGCAACAACAAATACTCCTAATTACTCTCTGTTTACACCCTTTGTGTAAACAATAATAACAGCAACCCGATTCGATCCCGACCTTTTCAACCAGAGTTTATTCACACTAAACTATCTTTCATTCTGAGTACGATCATTAATCAGGCCATGAATTTACTCCAATTAAACTCTCCTCACTCTGATCTTATATCCAATAAACTCTACTCGCTGAGCTTACACTAAATAAACTGCCTGCTATTCGTATCGATGTGCTTTTTATACGGCGAAGTAAACAATGGGACACATATGTCCCATGATTTTTCTCGTAGAAGTAGTAAGAATTTTTCAATTTTGACGACACTTTTGTCTTGAAAAGATACATCTCTGAGAAAGAATCTACAATAAAATTTTAAAAATTCCCGCTGAAAAATTCTTCGTCGTCAAAGGGTTCAACAGCCATTGAAACAGCAAATAACCTCGATAAACCTATTACCGTACTATAAATCATAATGATCCAAAAGTGATTTAAAGCTTAATTATACGTGACTTAACATAACGTCATAACCATAACGATAGTCCAGACAACCAAAATTAAATTAGTGTATTATAGCGTTATGGTACGTATGTCAGCACTAATCGAACCATTGTTGCCCGTATGGTTAGTTGATTACGTTGCAACTATGACGTCTAGTTCGAAGAATAAAAGTTAAAGAAGTGGCTGAGTTTTCAGTCATCTTAAAATAGCTTTTATATTACATTTATAGACGATGGGCGCCACGATTGTTAGCTTTCATCCATTAATGGAACATGGTACTACTTTAAAGGAATTTTAGTGATGTCTTGATGAAATTCAAAGAAGTTTCTAGGTCGGTTTGCAGCTTAAAATGTAACAGGATTTTCACACAACATGTTTACACTAAAGGTAATCAAAATGACAGCTCCTACGGTAGTCAGACCATGGGTAACCCATTCGTTCCAACATGCGGTCAGTAGTTATTAGCCGACAGAAACCTAATTCACTCCCTCTTAAAAGAGTCCTGATCTTTTCCATTGACAGATAAATCCAGAGCATTCTAGATATCCTACAAGTGCTAATATTGAACCATCTATTTTCCACCCTCTCCAACGATTTTTCATCTATCAAGTTCGCTAAAGTGCCCAAAAGGAAAAAATAATCTTATCTGAAGTACGAATTTGTGAATCAGGCTACAACATGCTACCTACCTATCCTTCTAGCATATTTTCAAGACTTAAAAATATCGTACTGGTCATAGATTTGAATCGAACGGAAATGTCGTCATTAAAATCAAACGCCTATTTGAAACCATTATTTCTTAAACGAAACAAATGTTATTTGGAGAAAACCTATAATTTAAGTTTACAATTAACTCCATACTATTGACATATTGACGAAACCACTAAAGTTAAAATATTTGGATTTGTATCATTCCCAAGGAACCCTAACTAGTCAAACAGTACCATAGGTAGCATACGGGGGTTTTGTCGTTCTCTCCTTATGCCGTTCAAGTATGCCCTTAAGTCTGAGTGCCATATTAGATTGCTAAAATGCAACTAAGGTCCTTCTTGCTCAGCCTCAGTAAACTTCTTGTTTTGTTTCAATTAAAATCCCTCAAATTATTTATTCGTAATTTTCTATTCCAAAATGAGATATGGGCATTAAAAGTCAATTCTTAAGCTCGGTTTCTATAGTCCTGATTTGGTATCGATCCCCCAAGTTTAGCATTGACGCCTCCCTAATTTTAATAACCAGGTGTCTTGGCATACATATAATGTTTACCATACCCTGCTTAATTCCTTAAAGGAGACTATGCTTGAGCTGTATTTTAGTAAACATTTGTGTGATAATTGGGCAGGATTGAACCTAACTACGTTATTTAGCATTGAAATAAATGAACGTTGCACAATTAATTTTATGAAAGTTAGTAATTATTATTTGTACTGCCACAGGGATATCTCAAATCCTTATTTAAGCACAGTTTCATACAAATTAAAATTTTTGTTTTTGTAGAATTATTGCTATTCTGGAACTCTTTCGTATAAAAAATTTATCCATTATAAAGCCGTTTTGAGAGTTCTGACGCTTCTTAAACACTGACTTTATGCTTTCTTTTTGTAATTTTAAGCAAACAATTTAAAAGTAATTAATTTCAATTGTTTCTTCAATAGGCGGTCAGTGCGTATACGTGATTTTTGGTAAACGTATTTATCGAATATAACGTATGCGTCAGTATTTATGTTTTTTAACAAACAAACTTTAAAATTTTTTGTCATGAAAAATCGGAATTATTAAAAAAAAAATTTAAATTCAGTTGCCTGTGATATGCCCAATTATTTTATTATTTTATTTTCTTTTATTGTAAATTGTTGTTTATTTTATACATATGCTAAAAACTAATTTATAATTTAATAAAATTTCCCAAAAGCAATAGCACTTGTTACTGTAGTAAGTCCATCTAAAGAATTTTTCTTGATGAAAATTTTATTAATTTTTTATTCGCATCTCCTTGGCTATTGAGCAGAAACAAAAGAGTTGAGTTGACAGACTAGACGGGCAAATCAGACCATATCTGAATGCATTTTTTACAATTATTAGTTTGTATAATAATAGCCAAGAGCAATTAAATAAATTATTTAACATTATCATCAGGTAGACAAAAACTTAAAGAATTTATCTTAACCCTTTGATGCGTATGGGACACCGGTGTTCCAAATGTTTAGAATAAGTTTTCTTTAAAATGAAATAACTTTTTATAATCAATGATAATACCAACCGAATAATTACACGCAAAAGAGATTCATCGCCAGTCATCAATGAGTTACTTATTTACCTTGAAAATTGTAAATCATCGATGACTGATGATATAGTCTGTTTGGTATCATACATGACTTTTTAAAGTAATTTTCCAAATTGTCATTGATAACTAGTTTTTTTCCCGCATTTTTTTCATTCCCAGAAAAACGTAAAAAACATTCCAAGAATTCCGCTGCAAGCAGTAATGCCAACTTAATACTTTTCGTGCTATATTTAGCACTTTTTGAAGTATCTTAAATGCCTGTTTTAGGCCTAAACTAAAATCGCGTAAATTTATTACTTTTTATTATTTAGTCTTTTTTAGTCTCACAAGGAAATGACCTTGTTAGACATTTAGAAACGAAAAAGAGTAACAAAGATTCGTGTAATCGTTGTCGTTCAAGCTACAAAACACCCTACAAGTTATGCATGAAGATTATTTTTAACGAAACATACTAAAAGTCACAATATCACATATATAATGATATATGGAGTGAAGAAGAGGATGACCAAAAATTGCAAATTTTATTTAGCAGTAGCCAATTTTAGAGGGCTGTAAATGCTACTTTAGGCCTTTAATGTAATTGAGTGTAAAATGATTTCATACTCAATAATATTTTTAATAGAATATACTGTTACGAAAATTAAAATCCCTAAAAAGAAAATACACCACATTAGTGTCTTTGGGACTGTATTGTAGGATTTTTGTCCATTGGTTTAAGGCTGATAATGTGTAACCCTGATATTGCCGTACTTATTTGTGTATTTGACGGTATTGCCGAACTGATTTGTTTATTTAACAGCATTGCCAATTTGACCATCTTTGGGTAACACAATCTTACATGTTTAAAATTAACGAATATGAACTAGAGGATAAGAGAGTGTTATAGACCCTTCCGCAACGTTCCAAACTGTAGGTAATTAGGCATATAAATAGGTTACTTTGCTTATGTCCATATAGTTATCGTTTTGTAGCAGCGATGCTCGTCCATATTGTTCAGATTACGAAGTTTTTCGGCTGTTTATTTATTCTCTTCGTGAATATTACAATCAGGGTTGCTAAAAGAAAAAAATCTTACCAAAAATTTTCCTGAAATGTGCCATAATCAACTGTATTGCTAACCTTTATTATTTTTATTATTTATTATTTTTCAATTTAAATATCATACAGTATTTATTGTTATTGCTTTTATAATTTCTGGAAAATTGTTCTTGTTTCATTTCTCTATAAAAAAAATTAAGAAGATAATAAATTAACAAGCTTGTATCAAAAAAAAAAATGCATACGCCTTGATTTCATTATTCCAAACGACAACCATAATTACAACAAAAAACATGTTTGTGAGAAACAAACTTTATTCAGTTGCTTGTTAGCAGTCAACAAAGAAGGGGTGTAGTCCATGTTTTTATATTTTTTTAATTTGAAAGAGATTTTGAAGAGAGCAAAAAGTTTACTTAGTACACCGAGAAGTATTAATAACAAGCTACATATACGAGTATTTATGCATGTTTATACTTTATGCATGCTTATACAGCATTTTAACTTCAGTGTATTTATCATTTTGAGTGTTTCGCGCATTGTGTTTTGGATAATTAAGTTGGAGACTGTATATATATACTGTAAAAAGTGAAAAAATAAAAACTGTAAAACAACAACAAAGTGGTGTTTATTTTATTTTTTCAAAGGTTTAAAACGTAACAATATATTTGCCCAGAATAATGTACTTAAACTGTAATTTTTTTTAATTTATCTATATTTTGCCCTTTTTTCCTATGTCTTCACTGGCTACAAGCGATGTGAAAAATGAATGGCATAAAGCAATCACAAGAGCATCATCAGTTAAAAGGTATGTGTTTCGCTTACTCAGTGCCTCCACCGGCAATTGAATTGGTTTTAAAACGTGAAGCATATTTAAAAAATGTATTTTGTATTTTGTATGTAGTCAGAGGTACAATTAAATTCTGCCGAGTTATAACGTCTAAGCCACATTTACCTTTTTTGTTCTAAGCCGACTTATTTTTGTCTCATAGAATTTTTCGCCAGGCTGTTTCTAAAATTCTTTTACAATTTTCCGTGCTACATCTTAAACTTCTTTGCCCTTATTGTTTATCTGTATTCCCTGTCAAAAATTTCAATAGACTTTACAATCTAGCAAAGAATCTCAAAAATGTACTGCAACAGTGTTTTTTATATAAAGTATCTACCACTGACGAAAGTATAGCAAGATTTAGATGTAGAACGCCTTCAACTAAGTTATATTTAAAAAAATTTTTTCATAACTTAGGTGATTTTGACGACTACATTTCCCAAATACAAAATTATTTTTATTGCAGATTTTATTTTAGCTGCTCCATTTTTACGCGGTATTATTACACAAAATGTTTTACATTTGTAAAAGTGCCCGGTATACTCAAGTTTATTGCTAAAGTTCATGAAACTGGTTTCATTGTTAATGCGCCAAGACGTAAGCGTGCTCTTACAGTGAGTACACCCGAAAATATCGCAGCTGTGGCTGAGTGCGTACGTGGCTATCCATCAACATCAGCTCGTCATCGTTCCCAAGAATTGAACATTTTACGCACCAGTTTACGTAGAATTTTTTGAAAAGATCTCAGTATGATGCCTTACAAACTTCAATTGGTTCAAAAGTTAAAGGCGCATGACTATCCGCTTCGTTTTCGCTTCGCTAGATGGGCCAACGAGAAACTGGACGATGTCGATTTTGCCAAATAAAATCATCTTTTTGGATGAAGCTCAGTGACTGTTTTGTGCGTCTTATGGAGCGAGGCATCATTAACCCATATTCCTTTGAAAATGAGGGCGACGCAACCATTACGGTCATTGGAGACACCTACCGCACCATCATAACTGATTTTTTGTGCCCGCCCTTCATGATATTGATGTGAACGATGTTTGGTTTCAACAGGATGATGCCACTTGTTACACATCTCATGCCACAATCGTTTTATTACGTCAAACGTTTGATGGCCACTTAATTAGCCGAAATGATGATATCAGTTAGCCGCCAAGAAGCTGTGATTTTACACCGTTGAATTATTTTCTGTATGGCGCCGTTAAAGACAAGTGTTATGCCGACAAACCAGTGACAAATGAGCATTTTATCAACAACATTCGTGATACCATACACTCGACAAATGGTCCGATCGAATGGGGTACTGTGAGGCCAGCTGCGACAGCTATATTAATGAAGTAATATTTCATTTCTAACCAGAACGATTGTACTTCCAACAAAAAATAAATTTCGCAAAATTTTAAACCGTTTTTGTTTTATTGCATTTTTAAATTTAAACTTTTAAATGAATTAATATAAGAAATAATTCCCGGACTTCCTGAAAAAAATTCCGGAAAAGCGGCAAATAAATTAGTTTAATTTCCCGGGAATTCCCGTGACGAGAAGCCCTATAGATGACAGCAGTCGACTTTGTCTTGCAGGCATCCGTTTATTAATGAAATTATCATCAAAATTCTTCGTGCTTTATTCGTTAACGCTGACGAGTAGCATGCGATTAGAAAATGTTTCAGCATTAGTTGACTCGTAACAGACAATGTCGGTGTTAGTTAATTTTTTCGAGAAATAAAAAAACCACTGGATTTTCCTCTATTACAATTTAAAAGCTCCTTGCTGTATTGATGGTTATCTTATAACTGAACTTATGACTACAAATCTCAACAAACCAACAAATCTTATAATTCTACTTAAAAAACTACAAAATCAACAACTGTATTCATGTATATGTAAATATAAAAAACTGCCGCATTTAAGGCGAATTTAGTTCGTGTAGAACGAAAAATCTCTTAATGAAGATAAAAGGAGAAATTAACTAACTATACTAACATACATTTTAAAATATAAAGGATGAAAATAATAGCAAGATATTGAACCAACGGTTCAACAGTCGGTAAATTTCCGCTCTCTTTAGTATG
The DNA here is from genome assembly GCA_023159175.1 of Wohlfahrtia magnifica. Taxonomy (NCBI): domain Eukaryota; kingdom Metazoa; phylum Arthropoda; class Insecta; order Diptera; family Sarcophagidae; genus Wohlfahrtia; species Wohlfahrtia magnifica. Next base: position 3,449,596 of record JAKWBJ010000062.1, read on the forward strand.
GTGATATTACAATGAAGTTATCATACGAGTACATAACTCCCTTTGTTTATCAATCAAAATTTTCTTTTACGATAACTTAACATAAATTTCGACTTGTCACTGATATTGCGATGGTGATTCGTCGATGAAAACATCATAGTAACAATGTTGCTCTTATACATCATCGCGTGCCTGAGGCTTGAGCACGTTTCATGTTTTGCTACTTGTGCAGTTCCCAATGATTATGCAAGTCGTTTTGGGTTTAACAATAATCTTTAAAAAAAACTTTGTTTTTTACACTTTTGATCAATGGCTAAACGAGAAAAAATTACAGATATTTACCCTCTAAAATGTCACATTGTGTGCCGCTATGGTATGGTAGGTAAGACACCTGCTTACCAACCAAAAGGTCCGCGGTTCAATACCTGGCGAGATCATCTGATAGAAGAAAAGTTTTTTCAACTGCAGTATCACCTCACAACATTAACTAGTAACTGGTTATGAGTATTACTTACTATTGAAAACTTCTCTAACGCATTTGTCGTTCGGAGCCAGCGTTAAACTGTAGGTCCCTTTCAATGAGTCTAAAAACAGAATCGAGTTCAGCTCATTGACTGAGAGAAGAAGTCCCCGTGTTCCTTCATAGAATGTTATGGGAATAAATAATAATAAAATGACACATTAATTACTCAGGACACGAACCATTTGTAAAAGATGCCATGATGTGAATACCGCACTTTTAAGTTATATACCCAATATATTGCAGAGAAAGGAGTATAGGACTACAATAGCTGTTGTTTATTTCTCCCAAAATAGCATTATTCTTCTAACCAATGCTTTTGAATTAAAAAATGTTAAGTATTGATATATAATCTTATATTCTTAATTTAGCCCTAAAGTTATAGAAAAACTTAGCGCAGAATTTCATTAAAATATTAAAATTTATTCTATAAACATAAGTATTTAAATCCAGTACCCAATGTAACCCATCTAAACTTCAGTTGTAAATATTATGTTGTTCAATCAGCCCATAGAATAAAGAGATTTTTTTTTTTTTTTTTTTTGTTATTAAATTCTAATAAAAATCAATTTTTGTTCTTTCAAATGCAATACAACAGTATTCCAGAAAGACTGATTGTAATATAAACTATGGTCATAGATATTGTTGCTATTTGTTGTTTTTGCAACGTTATTATTATTGTAACAGCAACATGATTATATTTGTATTCAGTCATATTTTCACTATTTTTATATGTTGCCAGTCAACATTTAAAAAGTTCAAAAGGGTGAAAACAAAAGAGACAAAATTAGCCAACTTTAGAGTAGTTATTGTTTCTTTTTACTACTTATGGCAAAGAACACATAAACTGTATACTAGATTCAATCGTTACTTTTTGCCTGACCCTCTGTCAAAACAAATTTAAAGGTAACGGTATTTTCTGAAAGTAAAACAAGAATTATATTTGCAGTATAATATTCGTTTTAAAAGTTTTTGAATCAACAGAGTATACAAGTTAATAATGTCGATTTGAACAACATATGGCATAACTATCACATATGGCTTATGTCAATAATAACAAATATGGTATTTTGGAGGGTAAACATCTGTCATTATAATTCAGTGTTCGATAGACGCCAAAGTGTAAGCACACATTTTTTTCAATCGTTGTAATAATGTCGAAGTTTGTGCCTAAAAAGATGTTTTGCTAAGAAGTCCAATAACCTCTTTCATTTGAAGAAAACGGCTGCTGAAAGTTATCGCTTGTTTGTAGAAGCTTACGGTCAACATGCACCAAATTAAAAAAACTTGTTAACGATGGTTTGCGCAATTCATAAATGGTGACACAGAGGACAAGAAGAGGCCTGGTTAGCCGAAAGAGTTTGTAGATGAGGAATTGGAAGAATTACTCAACGAAGATTGTTGTAAAACATGTGAAGAACATGCATTATCATTGGGAGTCATACAATAAGTCATTCCCTTACGCTTAAAAGCATTAGGATTCATTCAAAATTAAGGAAATTGGGTCTCATATGAATTGAAGCCGAGAGACGTAGAAAGTCAGTTCTTCATGTCGAAAATGATGCTTAAACTCTAAAAAAGGCGGCATTTTTGCATCGTATTGTTATTGCTGAAGAAATATGAATACATAACGATAACCTCAAGCGCAAAAAATCATATGTAAAGCCCGGCTAATCAGCCAAATCAACGCCGAAGTCGAATATCCTTGACTCCAAGGTATTGGTTGAATCAGAAGTGTGTTTTGTATGATGACCAGTTAAAATCGGGCCAGACGATCAGAGGGAACATGTACCGAATACATTGATTCGTTTTAAAAGAGCAATGCACGAAAAACGATCAGAATATTCGACCAGACACTAGGCCATAATCTTCCATCATGACAACGCTCGGCCACATGTTGCAAGACCGGTCAAAAACTATTTGGAAAATAGTGGATGCTTTATAGCCCAGACCTTGCCTCTTCTGACTACCATTTGTTTCGATCGATGCAGAACGGGTATCAGAAATTGGCTTAATTCATTCGCGGAATCCATATGCTACCAGAAAGATGGGAAAAAGTAGTGGCTAACAATGGACAATACTTTGAATAATGTATCAATTCATTATGTTATTATAATAAATGCATATTCAAGCAAAAAATCGACATTATTTACTTGTTTACCCAATATATTACGCTTATGACCTCAAGAGCGCTTGAATAGCAAGCGTTGTCTAATATTCCGCTATTTGTAGTCTATATCTGACACTTATTAACCGAAACTCTTCAGAAAGGTAGGATTAAGTTAGGCTATGTTTGGCATACAGGTCGGTAATGTTGCAAAGCTGTGAAAATAGGGTGTTTAACACCTTGTGTCTTTATGTTACCTAAAACAAATGGAGAAGTTAAAGCAAAATGGGGAGATGCAGTGGAAATAATGAAAAATATCTCATTAGAAATTAGAACTACAGAAGAAACAGTAAGTGTGAAACCAGTTAATATTGTAAATAAAAGAGTCTTGACTGAGAGACATGATTAAAACTGTATTTATACAAATAGGAAAGACACTTCTTCCTTAATACAAAGCAATAGCATAAGAACTTAAACATCTTTTTCTTCCCTTGTACATTGCGATAACTTTTACAACAGTCATTATAAGTGACACTAATAGGCTTGGACAGTGCTGGATCGCAAGAGGGCGATAAATGCCTTAACGGTGCAATGTGCAGTGAATGTTATATGGGAACCAGGGGACAAAGGGGATTTACAGGGTACAAAAAGTTGAATGAACTATCAATTAGCCTCTTGAGGCGATAAGGTCCGATTTAGAAAATTAATCCATGTCTGACTTTGAAGTAGATACCCAGTGGAAAAGCTGCAAGAAAAATTTAGGGTGATCGTAGCTGGGACAGCACAAAGGACTTACTGCGCCTATGCAAGACGGACCTGAGTAGCATTTTGATAATCCTAATAGGACATTCAAACTTACGAGCTCCGCCGTAAAGACGTGGCAGAGGACAATGTATGTAGGGCTCTTTGAAGAAGATGATAAAGCCATTGTACTCTTCCTATGTTTCTAGGTCGCAACCCGATTCCCGAGCAGGTGAAAACCTTAGTAATTTTGAATGGAAAACAGCACGAATTACATCAGGAACTGAAACGATAGGTTTTCTCCATTGTAGGATTCCATTTTATTATCAACGGACCAGCCCTGACCTAAATTTGCACCTAGGATACTACGTCTTCGGACATGAAACTATTCCTTTCAACAATCTACCCAACTAATAGGCTTTGTATAGATTCTATATCCCTTGATAAGAGGTAGGAAAAATTTATTCAAGCTCTAAAAAAATCCATAAACTGTTCATTTCACAAATGTCCAGTTGATCTTTTTAAAGTCAAATCTTTAACACTCTCATGCAATTGCATAAAAGATAGTGTACAATCTCTTTCTGTCACTTATTTAGATGGCTTTAACAGAATTCATTCACTCCAACGCAAATACCGTTTGCAGGGTCCAACAGCTCTTTAAAATTGATCCAGCTTTAGTAAACTATGCAAACACATTATCTAAAGTGCCTACATAAATGTTAATACTTTTGAACTAGGGCAGAGTAATTGCAAGACTGTTTCTCCTTTTTACCGATATTGAAACTACAACAGTAGTTATTAAAGGCGTCCAAGCATCCTACCTAGCATTCAGTATCCAGTTAGTACTGTCAGTGAACCCAATATTGTTACAAAAATAAAAAAATTCCAAAATTTTGGTATATTTGGTAGATATGTGTCACCCTGTCAATTTGGCAGCACTGCCAAATCGACCATCTTTACGTTATATTTTAATTAACGGATATGAAAATAGAAGATGGTCGATATTTCCGCAACCTTCCAAACTGTGGGCAATTGGGTATAAAAAGGGGCTGCTTTACCTACACATCAGCTAGTTAACGTTTGGCTATCAATAAATAAAGTTGTGTAAAAGCGGAAATAAAACTGTTTTTTAAACGAATATTAAGTGTTGTATTAAGACAAACAGTATAAATGTTATAGTGAAGTAAATAAATAAAACTGTAAAACAATAATTAAACGGTGTTTGTGTATTTTTAACGCAATTTAAACGAACTCAAACGTTTTAAAAAAGTTATAACGTAACAATATATTGTTTCTTTTATGTGTTATAAGTTCCATAGTGCGTTTCCCATAAAAAAGAAGGCCACATTAACTTAACAACCCTACAAGTGTCAAGATTAAGCCATCTATTCTCATTCTTTAAAAAAAAAACAAGTCTGAAGATACTACTTTTTTTAAATTCCAGCAGAATTTCGACTGAAACCCTATTGGAAGTATTCAAAACAGATACCATATTGGCTAAATTGCCTTCTCGTTCATTTGCACAGTAAACTCTTCGCGCAGGGACCCAATTTAATATAATATCAGAATGATAGCCAAAACCTAACAGCTAATTTTTTCACTGCCTGACCAACAGAGATGTGGTGGTGTATGAATTCAATTAAGTAAGTGTCATTATCGCTGCAACGATGGTGGCTTCAACTTCCCTCCAGTCAACTTTATCTAAAAAAATAATGATGACAAACATCAGACGAATGATCATGAAAAAAGCGCCAAGTACTGTGAAAAATTTACAGTGCTAAAGTAAAGATTACCACCAATTAGCAAGAATCTTCACGACACAAAATCATATGGAGGCGAGCTACATTAGTTATGTAAATCAAGTTGGTTGAAAATCAACTTAATTACTGAAACTATAACTGCTTTGTGGAAAATCAATATATTTCCTGACGTGAGTGACGAAGAAAACAAATTATCGTTTCACCATTTAATTTTTAATGCAAAAAAGTGATTTTAAGAAATTTTCAGTTGTAACGGTTTATGATTTAGTATGCGATGTGTAGAACAATATAGTCAGATAATTGGTTAGACATCGATTCAAGTATCTAGATAAAAAAAAAACTTTTTTCGTAAAAGAAGAAGTAATGAATGTCTTTCATTAACAAATTCAATTTTGATGAAATCTACTTGCGACGATAATAACACCTCATTTCTCTACACCATTTCTATTGAGTTACAAATTTGTTTTCCCTTTATTATTTCTCTAGAAATAATAATGGCAGCAAATAACAAAATGCAATCGCATCAAAATGATGATAATAATAGAATATCATATCATAACAATAGAAGATGATATGGACTTTTCTATGAATTCATAGTTTTTTCTACAAAAGAGGCAAAAGGCTCGTACCATAATACATTTTTAAATATATATATTGCATTTCATTGTCTTTGCTATTGAATTGGAAGATCTCATAACCATGGACAGGATGAATTATATAGAAATTCAAAATACTTTTTACACCGCTTTTGCTAAAGTACAAAACCCCTCATCTGTAGTCACGCCACTGGTACCTGGTTTAGCATTTCATGGGATGCATAAATAGTTGAAAAAATATAATTGAATTAAAAATACAACAACAACAAATAAGTTTATTTCTGTAATAATAAGCGGATCTAGGGAAAACTTATTTTATAAAAAATACGGATTTTTAAATAATTTAATAAGAACTTATTTAAAGACTAATACAGTAATATTATTCTAATAATATTTTAATGAATTATTTGTACTCAGCCATGGACTGAACGGATTCGTAACTGCATATAAAAGATAAAGCATTAATAGCCAAGAAGTGTTTAAAGTTATTGTATTAAACGTTAACAGTTAAATCTTTCTTTATCTATCTACATCAGTCAAAAAGCGGGTACAGCACAAAGCTTCCCACCAACGCGGGAGGCATTACTTTAGTTTCCATAAAAAAATCATAATCAGCATTGAGTCCCATTTTTGGATAAATGAGTACGTCAACAAACCTAGGACGGGAAGTTACTGTTTGGTGTGAATTATTTCCTTGAGAACTACCTTGACCAGGCCATCACCGGCTAGCACAACATCTATAGCTTGACGATTGCCATTAGATTAGATGATATACACACCAATGGCATGTGGTTTCACCAGCACGGTGCTTTGTGCCACCCAGCTCATGTCACATTTGACATTCTGCACTAGCAATTTGAAAGAATGATAATCGTACATGGAGGTAATGAGAAGAGGCAACCGAAATCGTGCGATTTGAGCTCGCTACACTTTTCCTGTGGGGTTTTCTTAAGTAACTGGTCTAAGCGAATAAACCACAAACTATAAAAAGCCCACAAAATCAACAGAACTCGTGTCATCGGTTAAATTTAGTCTGAATTATGAGCCAGAGTCATGGAAATATTAACAGGTCGGTTGTGAGTTACCCACCAAAGCTGCGACGGACATTTGCATGATGTAAAGTTCACTTCGTCACCAACTGCGCAAAAAATTACAATGCTTAGTAAAGATCACCAATACCACTTTGAAAGAGTCTTCACCACTACACAATCATATGGAGGAGACCTACAGTGGATTAATTATCTACTTAGCTTGGAAATTAACTTGATTAATGAAACTGAAAAAAAAGCAATGGATGCCTTGTGAAAAGCCAATGTACTCCCTAGAGGAGAAAAAATATATTTCATTCGTAATGGTATCGAGAGGTCTTTGAAGCAAACAAAAATTTCATTAATATCTTACACATACTTTATTGTATTAAAATCAGTGGTATTCATTTTATAGAGCCATTATTTACGCTCAGCTCACACGTATTCTTACGCTCTCGGCTTTAGTCTTCTCTTTCCCTACGTTTTTTTTTTTTTTTTTTCAAAAGCACTGGAAAAAATTTGTTTTTAGTTGTCAAATTAACATGTGGAGTGGCTGTTTGTGGATTTTTTGTTATTTTCCACCAAATGTGCTGAATAAAATTAACAATGTGCAACGAATATTTTATAATTATTAATGCATTTGGTAACCTCCAATGCATTTTAAATTTTACACAAAACATTTACATTTTTATTTTAGGAATTTAAAATAAATAAATATTACTTTCAACCCGTTAAAAATTTCTTACAGTGCATTTCTGTTTTTCTCACCAACATAAACACATTTTTAATTTTGCACAGCATTGATTTAAATTTAATTAATGACCGTTTACGTTTTGAAACATTAAATACGACAGTGGTTTTTGTATTTCCAAAACAAGTATTTAAAAAAAATGTTCCGGTAGCTACCTAGTAATGGCAATAATGCCGTTGATGCCCTTACCACATGGTTGACGAAATCTAGCCTTTTATAGACTAATCCATAACTAACTCTGCAATGGGAATTCAAAGTTGTGTCAGCTTTAACAATTATTATCATTATCATTCTGACCAGGCACTCCCGCAGGAAATTGCGATCCTTTGAAACTATTGTGCCCCTTTCGATCTACAGCTTGTTTAGCAAATCTGAACACTAGCTGATCTGAAACTCTAATGGTGGATATGTCTTCCCTATAAACCCTATGTCCCTCCAAACATCTGCATCTAAACCTATCAAGAACTTCACATTCACACAATACATATTCCGGCGTTTCTGATGCCTGAAAACACAATAAAAAACATCCACATCCGTGATCAGATGCTCTCTCAGTTCACAATGGCCTGAAAAAAATTCCGGAAGGAGTTTCAAGACCTGCCTGACATACTTAAGAACCTCAGAGCGACGTCTAAATTGCGAACAAATTGCGCCCTAGAGTAGTGAAGTCCCCTTTAAGTATTCCAAATCTTGATTAGATTGAAGATGTTTGTTAGCTATATTTGACCAGTCTAGATGTTATACGATTTGAGCCTTTTACCATGTTCAGATAATTCTAAACCTGTCGCCGCTTCAACGCTTTTAGGTGTGGTATGAAATAAATAATCCATTTTCTCGGGATTAGTCATATGTTCATCTAAAATTCAGCTAAATTCTCCCAAAAAACAGAAAATCATGTCCTCTGAGATGAATATCACACAAACATCCGAGATTGGAATTATTAAAAAATACCTGGAACTTAAGACCTTCAAACTTCGGACCTAACATTTGTTAATTGCAGTCTTTCAAAAAAATAGAATAGAAAAATTCAAACGGCTCATACGTATAAAACTGGTTATTTTGTATCCTTCAGAATACATACGTAGCGCATCGATAAGGCCCAATTAGTCTAGAAGTAACGTATACGTGACGTAGCGTGATCAAAACGTCAAGTGTGGTTAGTTAGTGAAGTAAAAACGTGTCAGCTGTTTTCAACTGTATGTGTGCAAACAAGAAATGAAACTAAAAACAATTTTAATTTAATTCATGCACCAACAATGTTAATTCTTCGTCATCCATTTTTTTAAGTTAATTATTATTTAATAATTATAAATTTTTATTTTTGCTTATTTCAATTAAGTGCGAATTTTTTGTTAACACAAATGTCATCACAAATTCTTTGTTTACAACTTTACGTCAGCTGATGTTGTGTGTAAAATAAAAACGCGAAAAAAATCCTGCTGAAGACAGAAATACACGGGGCTTTATATGTACATATAACGTAAGCGAGTTGAAAATTATTTTATTTCCAATAGTCATTCTTCTAAATTTATACTACTCGCAAATCATACCAATGATATTTGAAAAACTATGCGACATCTTCTTCTGCCTCGTCATCAGACAGTAGCTGGAATCTGTTAGAGGTTATATAGAACTGTCAATTTTCGGCACATTAGCTTTAAGGCTATTGCCTCTATATTTTCTTCTTTTTTGAATAAACATGGCCAAACACAATCAAAAAAAATAGTTTTTACATATTTTTGTAACAAAATTTAAAGACATTTTCTCGAACATAAATAAACACAGTGGGTGGCGGGGTATAGTGGTTAGAGCGCACGCATAACAACACAAACGAGCCAGGTTCGTTCGAGCCCCAGCAGAGGACATGACGAAGAAAAAATTTTATTGTTTCGAATGTTTAATAATAGAAAAAGGCTTCAACTTCCCTCCAGACAACTCCATCTAAAAGAAAAGTAAAAAAAAGCCCCCTTAGACTTCCCGCATACCTCTGGCGATGACAAACATCAGACGAATGATCAGGAAAAGCACACCACTTACTGAGAATAAAATACAATGTTAAAGTAAAGACCACCACCAATTCGCAAGGATCTTCACCACTACGCAAAAATCATATATGGAAAGCTACAAGGGATTTAATCATCTACTTAGCTTAAAAATATCAAACTGATTAAAGAAACTGAAACAAAGCAATAGATGCTTTGTGGAAAGCCAATATGCTCCCTAGAGGAGTGACAAAAAAAAAATAAATAAAGAAACACGAGGTTTTCAACTTGAAGCAGAGCTGTCAGGACGAGTTAAAATATGGAAATTGTGGACTAAAACGATTAGCAATTAAAAAGTGCCCATTACAGGATACTTTTCTTTACATGGGTAAAAGGATTATCAGCTATGCTGCCACCTTTTGAGTAATTACACATATTGTGTGTAGTTTTTGATTGTGTAATTAGCTTCATATGTATTTTGCGTGTAATTTTATTTTTTATTTTACCGCTTTATTTAATCACTTTGTTTTGATCGATATGTATAGCGGTTAAAGTCAGTTTTAAACATTTTTCAATCGTTACTTGTGAATTCAGTATTTTTGATTTTATTCCCGCTCATTCCGTTTCTTGAAATTTCGACTTCTAGCTGTTTTCTCCACGTGTAAGTCGATGTTACTCTTCTTTTACTTATTAGTGGTTTCCAGTCAATGGTACTGCGTGTCATGTTATCTTTTGGACTTTCTTCTCATTTCTTTCTTAAGATTTTGATATTTTCCAAGAGTAGCTCGTGTTTATATTTCGGAGTTCGATAATATGTTCGGTCAAGAAAATTAATATCCTTCAAAGATTATTAATAGGCAGAGCATTTACTTGATTATTTTGGGGCACTAATGGAAGGTGGTTCTTTACTATTTAATTTTTTAGTGTGAATTTTTTAGAGTCAAAAAAAAATCATGTGACAATTTCAAAAATATTCAGTAAAATTTACCATTTCACCAAGAATCAGTGATTTGAAAGTTGACACACTCAGCGAAATAAATATAGCGTATAACATTTGTTACGATTTTTTAAAAACCAAATGGTTTAATTTCAGAAACTTTTTTTAATAAATAAAAACATCTTTATGGAAAAACTCAATCTTCTTCTTTGCCACGGAACAGAACTAGACGATTGCAGGCTTTCAATGCATGTTAGGAGAAAACTTTACTATAAAAACTACTTGCAACGTAGGACCTGGACAATATCCTTTAGAAAACTCCTTGTTGATACCGAACGAAAACACCATTTCCCATCATTGCCATGAATAGACTAACAAACGAACAACGCTTGCAAATAATTGAATTTTGTGTGAGAGATATTCAAATTAGACAAATTATCTTTAGCCACGAAGCTCATTTTTGGCAGAGGTAGTTCAGCAGGCGCCAATGTACCTCGAAAGATGTACTATTTGGTACGGTTTGTCAGCCGACAGTATCATTGCACCGTATTTTTTCCAAAACGGTGAAAATTGCAACGTTGGAATTAATGGAGTACGGTATCGTGCGATGATTACCGACTGTTTTGCCCAAGACGGAAAAATTAGACTTGCCTGGCATGTAGTTTTAACCAAACGGTGCCAAATGACACATGGCATGCAATACAATAAACATATCGAAAGATGAATTCTTTGTGGGGATACGTGAAGTTTCTCGCCACAATTCTAGCTCTAAAAGACAACATTACAGCAGACATTAGTATCAGCATACAAAGTATACAAAGGTTGGAATTTTCTTTGCAATTTTGCCTCATATGTGTAATTTTTCTGCCGGTTGTGTGCAAAACATAAGGCTGTTAGTGATTATTTTAAAATTCAAATTTTAACGTTTTACAGCGAGTTTTTAAAGACTTTTTTAACTTTAACCAGTATGGCAGCCCTTGAGTTCAATGTTAACCAACCCTGTTTTATAGTTTCTCTCTTAATAACACTCTCTTAAATCGTTTCATTTTTCGATTTCTTTTTTTTATAGCAGCTGTCAAAATTTACATTTTTCTTATATTTTCTTTTTAAGTGTTCTTGTTGTTGTTCTTGCACATAATTGATTAGAAATAAATTCGAGCGGCGCGGTGATTACAACCAATTACGTGTACGATTCTGTAGGTAGTGGATGCGTAAACTTTAAATAGAAAAGAATAAATTGGAATTAAAAAGATACAATACCAATTGACAACATTGTCCAGCGATTAGAAAACGGCCATAACGAGACCAACTCAAAGATCTTCTGCAACTAAGGAAACAAAAAAGAAAAGTTCATATCAATTCGTAATTCAATCTCAGTAGAAGAGAAAAACATACCGTGTCATACCGGCAGCAAAGTAAAGCGCTAAAAATTCATAATTTTTGTGTAGAAAATCAATAGGAAGGCAGTAAATTTTGATTAAACAACATGGATATCATTAAAAAAGGTGCTTCGTTCCTAATGAGTGAAGAATGTGTTGACAATTATTTTCTGGAACACAATTATTTTGATGGTACGTTTTTATATGAAAAGTATAAAAAGCAAAATTTATAATTTTTTTCCATTCTTTTACAGTGTCTTGCTTTAAAGCTTTGCTTAGCAAAGGTTTAGGCTTAACCATTATTGCCGGCTCTTTGCTAGTGAAAGTGCCACAAGTAATGAAAATTCTTCAAAACAGATCCGGTGCAGGTATTAATATGTTCTCAGTGTTATTGGATTTGACCGCCATTACCCTACATATGTCATATAACTATGTGAACGGTTTCCCTTTTAGTGCCTGGGGTGATAACACTTTCTTGGCCTGTCAGACAGCGGCCATAGCTGCACTAGTTCTTTACTATAATGGTGATAAAGCCAAGGCTTTGGCTTTTCTTTTTCTCTACATAGCATTTGTTTATGTACTTTGTTCCGGCCTTACGCCCTTCAAGGTTTTGGTAATTGCACAAAGTTGCAATATTCCTATTCTGCTTATGGGCAAATTATCTCAAGCCTGGACTAACTACATGAATAGTTCTACCGGTCAACTATCAGCTGCTACTGTGTTTATGCTTTTCGCCGGTTCTTTAGCTCGTATTTTCACTTCTATACAGGAAACTGGTGATAAAATGCTGATTATAACTTTCTGTGCCTCCAGCTTTGCTAACGGTGTTCTTGCCGCTCAAATGCTATACTACTCACACAAAAATGCTTCTAGGACTGCAGCTAAGAAGGCTAAGCAAGCTGCTGCTAAAAAGTCAAAAAGCAAGAAAGTCGAGTAAGAAAAAAAATCGCGTAGAAGAGCACTTTGCAGAGAACAAAAAGACACATTAGTTAACATTACAATCATACAACACACATTAAATCTTTTAAATCATAGTTTATTTAAATTTTAAAATCATCTCGGTGCGTTTTATATGTATATTTTTGCTGTCAGTGTTAAACTATTTTAGTCCTATGAAAAGGACACAAAAAAATAATAAAATTTTTTGAAATCATATTTTTTTATATTATATATGCATATACAGATATGCTTCAAACAATGTAAGAACTTTTGTTCTCAATAAACTATTTAAACCTTTTTTAACTGAAATCTGTTAAATGTTTGGCCATGATGATATATTACTACTATACTAATTCTACATCGAAATAATCATGCTTATAATAATGTGATCGAAATCGAGCAAAAATGAAATCGAGCGTTACTTTGCAATGCCTACAGAATTATTTTTTTTTTTTTTATCAGAACTCAATAAATTTGCTGAAGTTTTATTAGCGTCAAAAAAAACGTAATCGATTTATAAAAATTGGCCCATAATCTTAACTACAAAAAAAGATGCTAACGGTAGTAGTTGTTTCAGTTATCGAATTATTCAATATAATACACTATTTCGTAATACAATGTTTATCTTTGTCAAATTTTTAACTATATTCTCTCTTGACTTGATGTCGACAATGGTGATTAGACTCACGAACAAAACCTCTCAACTGGCATATACATTTTTAAATACTATTTTATTTTTGTCTTAATTTTTTATTTATTTAAACGATGAAGTTTATCTTTAAAAAAGATATGGAATCCATTATTTATCACAAGGATTAATATGCTGGCAATTCTTTCATTTCTTATGATAGTTAATGACATATATATTATAGCATTCAAATTATAAAGTCAGCTATATTGAATTTAATTTTAATACATTAAAATTAATATAATTTTTGTAATTACATTACGCCCTGTTAAGATGACTAGCAGGTTCTTGATTCATTTATGTTTTATCTTATCTCACAAATTGTGTAAAAAATAAAATTGGTGTCAATTGTTACACCTTCCTAAAGTTTTACTGTCCGCGAACGTGTTAAATAAGTATAAAAAAAATAGTATGAAATTAATTCAAAACTCTCAGCCAAATTAGCATTATAGAAGTTAGTTCTGTCGTCTACATATTAGCTTGTGTCAGTTTGCTTTCGGAGTATTTTAGGAATACATTTTTTTTTATCTATATATATATATATATATATATATATATAAAAAAATAGATAAAAAAAAATGAATGAAACGATATATATATATATATATATATATATATATATATATATATATATATATATCGTTGTATTAATTTAAAAAGAACGTAACAAATATTTTTTAATGTACTGGAAGCAAAATAAACTTAACTAAACCTAAAACAAAGTTTTGTGGAAAGTAATAGAGAATAAGTTTTAATGCAATTTTAAATAAAAACAAATTTGGTGTTTACGATTTCTTTTATTTTAATTTTTTTTATTTATATTATTTATTTATATTTATTAATATTATGTTAGATAGGGCTTTTCTTTTTTTTAATTCCTTGAAAAAAAAAATGCATTAAAGCTTTTCGTAAACCACGAAAAAAATAAAGAACTAAAATCTTATACTACTGCGTATTTTATTGCACTGTGAGTCAGTTAGGGCTATTTTCTTGAAAGATTTCTTTCTTAAATGGGACGTTTTATTTAATTGTTTATAAGGACGAAAATTTTTCCGGCAGTGCTGCTGTTTTTTTTGTGATGGATATTGCAAAATCTAAATTTCTAAATAATTGTTAGTTACGTCCTTTCTAAATTAAGTAAGGATATATTATATAACAAGTTGTCTTTTGTTTGTCATATTATAACTAGATAACCACTTAAACGGTCTACAAACCAGTACAAGCGTTGGAAAGGTCTTTTACTGATTAATTAAAGAATGGTGCCACGCCCATACAAATATCTATTTGTTTATATCTTTAACCTTTTCGTTTATTCTATGCCATATGGAATAGTCACTTCTTAGCGCCTTTATATGTATTTTTTGTAGTGGGTTTCTGTAAAAATTAATGGAAAAAATATTTCTATTAGTGAGGTTACTTCTATTATTCAGTAAGCGGTCGCGCCTATAATGTTTTTTTATTTATATACATAAAAATAACACTTTATACTTATATACATATATATATATATATATATATATATATATATATATATATATATATATATATATATATATATATATATATATATATATATATATCACTATATCATCGCCACCCATATGACAATTGTATTTTTTTGATTATATTATGGTCTACTTCAACATAGGATTTATTTTTCCAGTCAAAACGCAACGTTTGTAACGATTGTTAGTCACTAATTTCGGTTTTAAATGGTTTAATATCAGCATAAGTTGATAATAACCGCACACATTTTGTGTCACTAATTTCGGTTTTAAATGGTTTAATATCAGCATAAGTTGATAATAACCGCACACATTTTGTGTCCTGCTACTGCACACAAGAAAGCTCAACGCCAAAAATGCAGCTAACAGACTCGTTGGAACATTTTAAGAGCAAATAGTATTTGAAACTGCTAAATTTTTATTAAAAAAAAGAAAAGTCTACAAAAGAAAAAAAATTTATGCAAAACGAATTGGCAGCCGGCGGGTCCGACTTTAAGCGGAGTCCAATAAAAAGCTAAGCTTTACAAAAAAAATTGGATATATATATATATATATATATATATATATATATATATATATATATATATATATATATATAGTCTGTTAGTCTGTTAGCTGCATTTTTGGCGTTGAGCTTTCTTGTGTGCAGTAGCAGGACACAAAATGTGTGCGGTTATTATCAACTTATGCTGATATTAAACCATTTAAAACCGAAATTAGTGACTAACAATCGTTACAAACGTTGCGTTTTGACTGGAAAAATAAATCCTATGTTGAAGTAGACCATAATATAATCAAAAAAATACAATTGTCATATGGGTGGCGATGATATAGTGAACAGACTACGACGATACCTATCAGAATGATAATGGACTTTACCTTAATTTTAGCGTCTAATTGATATGCCATTATTGAATTCATATTTCCTTTTTAAACGCATTCATGGAATTGATTGCAACGATATCTTTCATTTAAAATTACCAGACTTCCGTAGTGGCAGATTTACTTTGCTATTATGCAAATACTCCCGTCAACAAAACTGTGGGAAAATCTCAAAACCAAAGCTTACATGCGAAGAAAGTAAAATGATCTTATAATTCATCAACTGACATCCGCTTTGATAAAGTTGGACACATGCCTGATGTTTTGGGCGGGAGTGCTAAAAGAATGTGCAAAATGCAGATCAAATAATATAAAATGCTTATCATATAATAAGAAGTGTTTCCAAAGTTACCATACAAAAAAAGCAAAATCTTTAAATAAATATGTTTTATTATATATTATTATTGGTAAAATATTTTTGACTGAAGAAGCAATTCCGCCTTTCGGCGGGCAACATATTTTCTTGATTGGAAGGTTAGTTTTTAATGTTTTTTACTTTAAAATATTGTTTTTCCCCCAAACTAACAGCCCAGTATAATATTTTTAGTTCAAAATAAAATTGACCGGTTAGAGGGTTAATATCCCGCTTATCAAATCTCTTCTGTTTTTGACTGATGTTGACAGATAACGAAGTTTTAACCTACCCTTTTCCACACATTCAAAATTTCTTATTTGGTATGCATGGGACGTTCACGCCCACGCTCACTTATCCAATCTCGCTTTGTTGTGAATTGAAGTTGAGTCCTGTCCAAGAAATTGTATAAATCAAATTTCGAAAACTTTATTATTACCATTCTCAATATAAGTATACAAAAATAAATAGTTAGTATGTATGGAAGATGCCACGCCTACTTTTTCAATTTCGTCCATATATTGACTAATGATGTGTTTTGATGTGGACACATATGTACCTACTACGTGGTGTCACTTGGGTAGCTACTTTTGACACCCGTTGAAAGTAGTGAGCTAATAGTGCCACGCGTTCATTCAAAGAACATAAAATAAGTAGTTGAAGATTTTTACTTGTAGTCCGCCTTCACAAAAACCTACCTACAATGAAAAGAAGAAGAATTAGAGGAAAACGGATCCACTTTACTGTTGTCGACCACCGCAAACGAAATAAGGACCATGATTTAGGAATCTACACGTGGAATATTCGCACTCTGTATAGGTACAAATCCGATATCACTGCGAAACATTTTTACATCAGCCTCATATGTTCCCAAGCCGCGACAGAGTATAAGGACGAACAGGCCAAAGATATTTTAATGGTAATATTAGCATGGAAAATAAACTTGGTCCAACAGTCGGAAAATTCAGTCTGTACGAGGAAACATCTGATAACGGAATGAGACTGATAGACTTCGCCGGGGCAAAAAATATAGTTATCAATAGCACCCGATTTTCGCATCGAGATATCCACAAAGCGACGTTGTTGTCACCTAATCAGAGCAATAAGAACCAAATTTATCATGTTGTGGCAGACGTACGATCGATTCAGAGTGCTAACATCGACTCCGATCACTACTTAGTCGCATCCAAGGTTCGAACACGGTTAAGTGTAGCGAAAAGCGTACAGATTGCCGTACGGATAAAGTTTGACGTCGCAAAGCTGCGAACACAACAGACTGCCACCGCTTACAACACTCAACTGTTCCAACTGCTACAAGGGAGCACTCCTCGTCCCGATGATATTAGCGCACAGTGGCAATAGTTTACCAAATCCTTGGAAATTTCTCCTGGAGCTCTACTTGGGATTCATAAACCTCCGCAAAGAAGCCCATGGTACCACCAGGTGTGAAATTGAGACCCTCAGGAGTCGAAATGCAATCCGAAAATTGTACAAAAGGATAGGCGACAAACAGATGGCTTTGGTACAAGTATTTCCTGCTGCAAGGACGAAAATGGTACAAGAATTTAGCGAGCGTTTTGTGTGAGAGATTAAAAACTAAAGTCAAAAGAATAAGTAATAACATCAGTGCGGCTTTAGACCTGGTAAATCCAAAATTTATTATTTGGCTAAAATGTATTATATTATTTATTATTATTAAATACGAAATGAAAATATATCAAATGCGAAAAAATTTAATAATATATAAATAAATTTACGCTCGCGCACAAAACATATTTGGTACTTTTTTATCGAACCCCTTAGTGTACGCACTATTTTCTGTTTTTATTACAATTTGGTTACTTTTCTGTTTCTACTTCATACGTTCCTATGCTTTTGAGAACATTACTGTGTTCTATTTCTTTCGTTATTTTTTTATTTTGAAGAAATCAAATACCAATTTTCGATCGAAAATTAACTGAATGCGGACACGTAACTGAAACACAGAATAGGGGTGAAAAGAAAAAGCTCTTGAAATTTCTATTAACCATTCCTTTTAGTCATAATAACAATTTTTCTACTGATAGGAATGATTTACCAAATATTGGCAATACACTGTTTAATTTATTGATGAAACTGGTGTCGAAAGAATTCGAAAACAGCAGACAGAATTTTAGTGATTCTGATGTAAAAAGTGGTATTAAACAATTGTTTCGTTCATTCTTTTTATTGTTTCTAAAAACATTTTTATTTAAAATCGTATAAAAAAAATTATTTATTCTAAAAATGCCTCACAAATTTCTGAATGTCATTTCTGCGATCTTATTTTATTGTTGAAAAGTATGATAAAATTATTAATTATATTTCGGTCTTTTTACGACAATATCTTGTGCTGCTTTGATGTTTCGTTGTATGTGCGTCAGTATGTCAGCAGCTTTATCCAAAGCCTTTGTAACTTTACAAAATTCCTCCATATTATCTTCAACAGATCTCTTTATAGGCTCCAAATTTTGATCCGGCTTTCTAGCTATTCTCTCACACCGTTCTTTCAGTGATACGGTATTACTTTGAAAATCTTCCAAACTTGATATTAGACTTTCGAGCTGATCTCTATTGCGTAGAGATACAGCGACGCTAAAGCCATCCAAAAATTGAAAAAGCTGTGAATCGGTTAGACAATAATCACCATGTAGGTTCCATTTTCGAATAAAATTAATAAGTTTGAGCTTGACATTCATTCTATCATTAGAGTTCAATCTATAAAACTGGGCCAAAACATGTGTTGCTTTTCTTCCCCTACAATAATCTTCAAATATGTCAGATATAGAGCGATTAGCACTAATATTAATTGAAGGATATTCCAGTTCTAGTGACTTGAAAGGCTTCAACTTATCCCTCAAAGAACCATTACTAGAGCTATCATCAGAGCCATCACTAGAGCTATCATTAGAGTCATCATTAGAGTCATCATTAAAGTCATCATTAGAGCCATTATTAGAGTCATCATTAGAGTCATCATTAGAGCCATCATTAGAGCCATCATTAGAGCCATCGTTAGAGCCATCATTAGAGCCATCGTTAGAGCCATCATTAGAGCTATCATTAGGGCTATCATCGTTAATTGGCATAGGGTTCTCAGGGTTTGAATCTAGTTGAGATTGTTCTACCTTCGGTGGGGCTTGATCATAACAATCTGTTTTCACTGCAACTTGCTCTGAATTAGATTCAGTGACAGGCTTAACAGATATACTTCTACATTCTGGTGGTAACGTAGACAAGCATTCGTTTAGTACCGGTATTGGATTTGCAAGAAAATTACAAGTACGTCTTTTTTCTTGATAACTAGCAAATGATTGGTCGTTCATTTTGATGTCGGTTTTACCTTGCTTTGGACTGCTTAAAGGGAAAATGTTTTGCCTGTTAATCGTTTTATTTTTTGGTTGTTGTTTAAAATCTGTTTAAAACTTAAATAAAGCAACAAGTTATATCCATTTGCATACTGTACTTAGATCTCGCGCCTGACTGAATATACTTCACAGACAGTTGCCACTCCTTACTCTACATGCTTCACACAGTGTTGCATTTTAAACTTGTACCAGTTGTGCAATTTACTAATTGTATTCTTGTATGATAAATTGAGCTTAATTAAGTCTGATTTTACAAAATGCATTTGGAAAGATAGGAAATTTTTTCATTCTGTTTTGAAGTTGCCTAAACCTTAAACAAACGAGAAATTAATTGACAGACGTAAGTTTATCATTTCTACTTCTTTCTCTTTCTTTCATATGCTACCATATTAAAATTACACTAAAAATAAAAAAATAATATGAAGCAACGGAATGTACCTATGTACAAATCCGATATCACTGCCGTTCAGGAAATACGATGGAATGGGCATAGAGTCAGTAGAACACCGAAAGCTGACATATACTACAGCTGCCATAACACAAGGCACGAATTTGGATGCGGATTTGAAAATAAATTTGGTTCAACAGTCGAAAAATTCAGTCTGCACGAGGAAACATTCGATAACGGAATGAGACTAACTTCGCCGCGGCAAAAGATATGGTTATCAATAGCACCCGATTTCCGCATCGAGATATCCACAAAGCGACGTTGTTGTCACCTGATCAGAGCAATAATGACAAAATTTATCATATTGTGGTAGACGTATGCTCGATTCGGTGTGCTGAGGTTCACACACGGTTAAGAGTAGCGAGAAGCGTACAGATTTCCGCACGGATAACGTTTGACTTCGCAAAGCTGCGAACACAACAGACTGCCACCGCTTACAACACTCAACTGGTACAATAGAGCACTTCTCGTCCCGATGGTATTAACGCATAGTGGCAACAGTTTGCCCAATTCTTGGAAAATTCTGCTGGAACTCTACGTGGACAAGAGTGTCGGAACGCTGAGTGTGAGGAAATTGAGATCTTCAGGAGTCGAAATGAAATCCAAAAATGTTACCAAAGAATGAGGCGACAAACAGATGGCTTTGGTACAGGTATTTCCTCCTGCAAGGACGAAAATGGTAATCTGGTGACTGATAGCTGTACTGAGGACTTGGAAGGATCATTTTTCCCATCTGTTGGTATCTGATGAGCGCGGCGATGTTAAAGATACCAATGTTCCAATCGAAGATGATGGTGTTGAGTGTATACCAATATCTCGACTGAAGAATAATACGGCTACCGGAGGCGATCGATTGAAGGTTGAGCTGTTAAAGACTGGAGGCGATGAGAGTTGATAAGGTGCATGCATCAACTTCTTGTCAGCATTTGGATGGAAGAACGCACGCCCGACGATTGAACCTCAGTGTCCTATGCCATGTACAGAAAGAAAGTAGTTAAAACTATGTGCGTCAATTATGGGAGTATAAGTCTCCATTTCATCGCATACAAGAATTTATCGAGCGTTTTGTGTGAGATTTAAAAACTAAAGTCAAGAGATAAGTAGACCATATCAGTGCGGCTTTAGACCTAGTAAATCTACTTCCGGCCAGATATTCACACTACGCCAAATCCTGGAAAAGACTCACGAGAAGCAAACCGACACAGACCACCTATTCGTCGATTAGTCACCTTCGATATCCCACTAAAAGCAATGATGTTCGAAGCCATGTCTGAATTCGGTATTCCTGCCAAAATGATAAGACTGACCCTAACTAATACGAGATTATTAGTTAAAATAGGAAAGGAATTTTCCGAATAAAAAAAATTCAATGCCAAACGAGGTTTCAGGCAAGGCGACAGTTTATCGTGTGATCTGTTTAATATTCTGTTGGAAAAGATCTTACGCGATCAGCAGTTAACAAAACCGGAAGGATTTACACCAAGAGGCATATGCTTCTCGCGTATGCCGATGATATTGATATTATGGGCCGAACTATACGAGATGTAACTGCTGCCTTTACAAATATTGAAAAGGAATCGATGAAAGTGGGTCTGGCAGTGATTGAGGATAAAACACATTTGTTGATTCCAACGAACAGGGAATCCACTCTACTGGATGTCCATGTGAACGTTGGCAACTACAGCTTCGAGATTTTAGGGGGAATTTATCTATCTTGGAACCGCCATAAGCAAAACTAATAACATCAGTTTGGAGTTAAGACGGAGAATCATGTTTGCTAACAGGTGCTATTCTGGTCTACACAAGCAATTTAAAAGCAAGGCTCTCTCTCGGCGAACGAAAATTGTACTCTACAAGACGCATTAAGGTGCAACGACTGCGGTGGCTTGGCCATGTTGTACACATGTGTAAAAATGCTCCGGCAAAAAGGTGTTTCGCGTATGTACCTGCGGGAAGGCGTAGAAGAGGAAAGCCAAAACTCCGATGGAAGGATCAGGTCGAAACTGAGCTTTCAAATGATGTAAGAAATTGGAGAAGATGTGCATAAGATCGAAGCGCTTGGAACACGATTTTGATTCAGGCTAAAGACCGTATGGTTGTGATATAGTCATCTAAGGCTGATGAGTTTTGACTACGAAGTAATTTAGACCAAATTCAAAACTATAATTTATTTTCGTTCCGCCCAGTTTAAAACTAGTAATTTGTATTGTATACCAAGGCCTTTAAATAAGTTCTCTAGTTTACAAAAAATCAATATTTACTTTGTATGGAAGGAGCTACAATTCAATTCAATTTTGTCCATATTTGGACTGATGCTTTGTATTAACTACGAAGTTGCTTAAAACAAATTTAAAACTTTCCACTTAGAAGATATATATAATATATACTTTGTGTGGGAGATGCCACACCCACTTATCCAATTCCGCCTATTTTTGAGTGATAATTTTTATTGACAGAAAAGTTATTTGGGCCAAATTGAAAAACTCTTACTATTACCCTTTCAAAGATATAGACATATGAATGAAAATTGTATATGGACTTGACACTGCCCAGTTAAAAACAAACCGTCAATGAAAGTGGTTCTTGAGTTACAAAGTGACTAACATAGGACATCTTATTTTTATATACATATAAAGATGCATATGGATGTATGCACATATCGCTCTTACTTTAATATAGTCAAACTCGAGAGAAATCGACTTATTGCTTTACAAAAGAAAATTTTCAATAAGGATCCAGATTCGGAATGAGCAATAAATACCACTTTTCTGCGTTTCGATGCGAATCGAATATTTTTAAGTTTGCCAAATTTAGTATTCTGCGTTTTTATTTTGTTCAGTTTCTTTCGATTGTATGTATACTGTACTACGTTGCTAATTTTGTGAGACTCTTCCGATTTTTAATCCAAAATTTATTATTTGGCTAAAATGTATTATATTATTACATAAATGCGAAATGAAAATATACCAAATGCGAAAAAATTTAATAAAAATATAAATAAATTTTCGCTCGCGCACAAAACATATTTGGTACTTTTTTATGGAACCCCTTAGTGTATGCACTACTTTCTATGTTTTTATTACAATTTGCTTAACGATACAAATTCTGCTTATTTGAAAATTTCAACCTTACAAAGTCAAATGAGATATTATTGGTATTTATTCATTCTTTTTATTGTGTCTAAAAACATTTTTATTTAAAATCGTATATAAAAAAATTATTTATCTCAATATATGTATATTTAATTTCTTTAAAAAATAGTGATTTTTAAAAATGTCAGAAATTTCTATGGATATGGATTTTCTTAATTTACATTGAAGTCATTATGACCTGGATGTCATTTCTGTGATTTTATTTTATTGTTGAAAAGTATGATAAAATTATTAATTATATCTCGGTCTTTTTACGACAAATTCTTCAAAAAACGCGTTTTGTGCTGCTTTGATGTTTCGTTGTATGTGCGATAGTATTTCAGCAGCTTTATCCAAAGCCTTTGTAACTCTACAAAATTCCTCCATATTATCTTCAACAGATCTCTTTATAGGCTCCAAATTTTGATCCGGCTTTCTAGCCATTCTCTCACAACGCTCTTTCAGTGATGCAGTATTACTTTGAAAATCTTCCAAACTTGATATTAGACTTTCAAGCTGATCTCTATTGCGTAGAGATACAGCGACGCTAAAGCCATCCAAAAATTGAAAAATCTGTGAATCGGTTATACAATAATCACCATGCAGGTTCCATTTGCGAATAAGATTAATAAGTTTGAACCTGACATTTGTTCTATCATTAGAGTTCAATCTATAAAACTGGGCCAAAACATGTTTTGCTTTTCTTCCACTACAATAATCCTCTAATATGTCAGATATAGAGCGATTAGCACTAATATTAATTGAAGGCCATTCAAATTCTAGTGACTTGAAAGGCCCCCACTTATCCCTCGAAGAGCCATTACTAGAGCTATCATCAGGGTCATCATAAGAGCCACCATTAGAGACATCATTAGAGTCATCATTAAAGTCATCATTAGAGTCATCATTAGAGCCATCATTAGAGCCATCATTAGAGTCATCGTTAGAGTCATCATTAGAGCCATCATTAGGGTCATCGTTAGAGCCATCATTAGACCTATTATTAGGGCTATCATCGCTAATTGGCATGGGATTCTCAGGGTTTGAGTCTAGTGAACATTGTTCTACCTTCGGTGGGGCTTGATCATCATAATCCGTTTTCACTGCAACATGCTCTGAATTAGATTCAGTGACAGGCTTAACAGATTTACTTCTAAATTCTGGTGGTAACGTAGACAAACATTCGTTTAGTACCGGTATTGCGTTTACAAGAAAATTCCAAGTACGTCTTTTTTCTCGATAACTAGTAAATGATTGGTCGTTCATTTTGATGTCGGTTTTACAGTGCTTTGGATTGCTTGAAGGGAAGATGTTTTGTCTGTTAATCTTTTATTTTTTGGTTGTTGTTTGAAATCTGTTTAAAATTTAAATAGTGCAAGTTATATTCCACTTGCATACTGTACTTAGATCTCGCGCCTCACTGAATATACTTCACAAACAGTTGCCACTCCTTACTCTACATGCTTCACACAGCGTTGCATTTTAAACTTGTACCAGTTGTGCAATTAATTAATTATATTCTTGTGTAGTAAATTGAGCTTAATTGTCTGATTTTACAAAGTGATTTGGAAAGACATTTTTTCATTTCTACTTCTTTCTCTTTCTTTCATATGCTACCGTATTAAAATTACAGTAAAATTAGAAAAATAATATGAAGCAACGGAAAAAAATTACGAAAAGTAGAGGAGGGAAACAAAAAATGTCCAGTACAAACTGTTGTGTCCTAATACTATATCTCTTCAACCACCCGCCTACAACTGTCGTCTGTCAGTAACTATCGTGCGTTTAAAAATTGACGCAAATGTAAATTTGTTAGTTCCACAACACGCGTTAACATGTGGACTACACGACCAAGTTTTGCCTTTCAATTTTTAATACACTCACACTTTTAACTAATCAAAAATTGATACCAACTTGATAATCAAATTTTCTTTCCATCAAGTGTTTCAAGTTGCTTTCAAGAAAATATAATTGACACGAACAATTTGTAGTTGTTTTCTATGCGAACACATTTTAAACAAAGAAATTGCTTTCAAATTCATTTGAAGTTTTCATTAGGAAATCATTCGTATTTGTCGTTTCGAGCTTATTCGATTACTGTCAGTTAATCAACTTCCTGGCCTCAACAAGTGAAGATGCCTTTTATGTAACTTGTTCTATGCAAATAGACTAGTTCAACTTTGTTTTACAAAAGTTTAGAGTTGACAAGAAGACTAACGCGTGATATGCACCTCTACCTCTATCCCAGATTTCAAAATGTTTTAAACAACATATCAGACCTTCTACATATTATTCATTAACAATGTTCTATTTAATTACATTCTCAATTCTCAAAATATTCAAAACCTTATCTTAAAAAGAAACGGAAGCTCTATTATATGAAAAAAATGCACTATAAATCACAATGTATACACTGTGCTATAAACATATTTTCTTGCTTAACACAACCAAAAACATATGAAAGAGAAATCACAAGAAACAAGAAAATTATTTTCTTTTCAGGCCTTAGATCCTTTACACTACAATTACTTATTCGAATTATTAAAATTTGTAGCAAATACATATTTTAGCATAGTGATAAGTTACATACTGTGAAATTATTAATATAAGCCAGCTTTCTACGTAA